>QLNU02015003.1:169459842-169530620 GCA_006491805.2 Dysdera silvatica
CTTATTGGTATGTTAGTTTTATGTTATTTTACAGTTATTACTATTGTATTTATTTCTATTTTCTACCAATAATTTTATTCCTACCTGAACTGTTTCTTATTTTAACTTTATTCCTCCTTATATTTTATTTAAAATACACATATATATTATATGTGTCGGATCAACTTTCATTTCAACTTTCATTTCAACTTTCATTCCAACTTTCATTTCAACTTCAATTCGGCAACTTTTTTTTTTCTAAAAATTACATCAATATCTGTTTGTAACATCACTTAATGAAACTCGTAAATCGTGGCAGAGCTTGTAATTTCTAAAAAGCTTGGAAAAACAAGTAGGGATCATGTTAAGAGGATGCGAATAGGAGGTAAATAAGGATCCTAAAATAAGGAACATGTTAAAAAAATTATACACACACTATCTGCGAGTGTTATGAGGCTGATGTCATAATATCACTTTGCATATTTCAACATGGACAATGACCCATTCTACCAATTCATAATTTTGCAAGGATATTCATCTAGATTAAGTTGTTACTGTAGACCCATATAAGTAATCATTTACGTAGACATTGATTTATTATTTTTATCAGTTACATATTGCCATTTTTATAAATTGATTTCTTCTTGTTTGTACCTTTTCCATTGTAAGTAAATATCATAATCATTATAATTCAAGAGTCTGGTAATATTCCTCTCAAAATAGAAATAATTCCAATTCCACTCTAATTTCCAACAATGGTTTATTTAAAACAGCAACCTATGCTTAAATTTATTTTCACTTAAAAAATATAAAATAGCAAGGGAATTTAATGCTCAAATAAATTTCCAGTTTTCCTCTTCGACAAAATTAATTAAAAAAAAAGTCGCTTTCATAAACCAAAATTTTTCCTTTATAATTAAAAAGCAAGGCCAATGTCATAATTAAATAAAATTATATATGTTGCTTTTATCCGAAATTTAGCTTGTTCTGGGGGAAAATAACTTTTAAATGCAAAACCCCAATTCTAATAAGGGGGCGGGCGGGCAGCCGGGCCGATGCGCCCTCATGGGCGATGAGCCTCGCCCCTTTGGATGGTCAAGGATTCGCGCCCTCCGAAAATTCAAAGCATGCGCCCTCCGAAAATCCAAGGTATGCGCCCTTTGAGATGACTTAGTCCGCCTCTGATTCCAATCGGTTTAAATAAATATGGATAATAACGTTTAATATTCTATTATTCCTGAAGATTCGAATCATAAAGCTTGCTGCCTCTGACCGCTTATACATTTAAATACAAGTATATGGCTAATTTTTATTTATCAATATTAGTAAATAGAGCTATAAATACTATTAATTGGTTTCGGAAGAATGTTTTTTAAACGATCACTAAATTTATTTGTGATTCAGATTCACAAATCATTTCAATTTAAAATACTAAAAAACTGAGCAGAAAAAATAAAAAATTTAAGCCGTACTGTCTTTATTTGAAGCTTAGATACCCTGTGCAAAGCTCAAATGCAAAATATATTCAAAGCAAAAGTGCTAATTCATTATTTAAATATAATCTAAAATGCGAAAAATTCTGCGAAAGTGAAGATTCACTTTCAATGAGCCAACTTATAGCAGACGCTGATATAAATGACAGTGAATGGCGGCTAAGTAAATAGACAGTCTGTTGCTATTATCAGTAACTAAAATCGATGCCCATTGTCCCAGTTTCAACCGATCAGGTGGTTTCATATAAATTCATTAGGATAATTAATACAACTAATAAGCACTTGGAGGTACAGCTGAGATCATGTTAACCAATACGAAGAACGGAAGGCGGGGTTTTGCGCAGCCAATAGCGAAGGCCTTTAAACTTCATAGGGTGCCAACTAAACCTGTTGATCGCTAGCTTTTGGCGAATTTTGGCACACACACGCGGAAACCCATTTAGCTCACGCCGGGTGTGTGTTTTTCTCTTAATGGCCTTAAAAACACGATATCACCCCATCCTTTGTGATTCTTTTGGAAGCTGAATGCAGACCATGATGAAATTTAAAGTTTGATCTTGAAGTTGAAAGGTGAGGAAAACTTTGTTTGAAGTTAAATGCTTTATTCTTCGGTTAGTTTTGAATTTGCATTTGAATTTAGCATTGAGAATATAAAGTGATAAATTTCTATGAGCTACTTTATCAAATTAGAATAGCATTATGAATAAAGTAATCTTTTTTAATTAAAAAGAATTAAATTAAAAAAAACAATTAGTGCGATTAATAGCTATGAATATATCGACATAGAGACAAATTAACCAATTTTTTAATAATTGAGATTAAAGATGAATATTTATGAATGCATATATATAATCTTCCAAAACAGCTTTTCTATAATATACGC
Organism: Dysdera silvatica; assembly: GCA_006491805.2. Classification (NCBI taxonomy): domain Eukaryota; kingdom Metazoa; phylum Arthropoda; class Arachnida; order Araneae; family Dysderidae; genus Dysdera; species Dysdera silvatica. Next base: position 169,462,198 of record QLNU02015003.1, read on the forward strand.
TGTATTGTAATTACGCCGAAACTGCATACAAAGCATCGGACGAGTAAAATTTATGCATACATTTTTATAAAAAATTGTTATGACACTCTCCATGTTTTTGTTTTCTCTTACATACAAGAGTCTGAGGAAAAAACAAAGGGCACGGATTTAGGCTGATGAACCCAAACCAAGAAATTTTAGGTTTTCACTCCCAAATATTATGACCATTATGTCCGTACGTATAACCAGGCTTAGGCTGTTTCTTATGCCCATGTTTACTAAATAACTAATTATTACTTAGTAAAAATGCAATCAATACTTATTAAAAATGAAAGTTGTACTTATTGAGAGCGTGATTGATGTTTATTAAGATGTAATTAATGCTTATTAAAATGAAATGAGTCTTATTAAGAATGTAATTAATATTATTAAAAATTCAATTAGTACTTATTAAAAATGAAATGAATGCTTACTAGTAAAATATAGAAGCAAACGCTGCACAAAATTTATTTGTGTAGTTAATTTCATAAATTGTGTGTAACTTTTGCGCATATATTTTATTAGTTTAGTATGTTGCTAATAAAGCGATTAGTAAAATATAACTGATATTTATTCAAAATAACACAGTAATTAATTAAGGCGGAAAAAATTATCTAATTAAATAATTTACTACTTTCCCCGCTCTTTTCACGTAACCTTTGATGCATTCACATATCATACATTTAATGTATGAGGTGGCATTAAATGTATGAGATGTATTCACATGTCATATACATTTAATGGCACGTGAAAACCACCAATTTAAAGCCGGGTAGTTGGTTTCTTCGCTCCTATATTCTTAAGACAAATGCTCGACATACAACCGGTTTCAACTATATTTACTGTTAAATACAGGCTACTTATAGTTGCATCAAAAATATTTAAGAAAATGGGTTTCAGATAATTTCTTTGGTTTTTTTCCTTTTTAAACAAAATAGCCTTCATGTCAATTTCACGCCCATGATAATATCAAACAATGGCATTCCTTTAACACCAGGTATCGTTTATTATTCAAAATATACATTCGAGGAATTTAAATTAATGATTAAAGCAAGTCAAATTACTAATGTAGCTTATTCATTAGGGTTTGACAAGGTTTATAAGAGCATTGAATTTCCATTTAAGACTTTGAAATTGCGTATGAAATTGTTGCTACTGCCCCTCCTCCCTTACGCCCATACTGTGTCGTAAAATGAATCAAAAATGAACAAAGGCAAAAAATACTTAACTCGAAAAAGAAATTAGTTCAACATTTAATTTCTGTTCATGATAACAGGATATTTATTTTATTCGAAACCGTTGCGTAATAAAGTTGTTGAAATAGAAATTGTCTTTTTTTAAGCCCTTACAAGTTTTCAAATGCCACGAAATTTTACATAAATACTTTTAAATGATTGATCTATAAAATGCGGAAAAATATGTTTGTATCAATTTATTTCTTGGAAAATAATTTTTTCATTAAAATATGGATTTAATGAGTAATTATGTAATAAAAAAGGAGCCCGTAATAAATATAAGAACGATTACAATAAATGCAAAATTACATGGCAATATCCAATGATTCTTCATATGTAGAGCAAATCGAAGCAGGGATGATATCCATCGCATGGGATGATATCTATTTTCTGAAAACTTAAAGTATTCTTTTGATGATAAATGGTACAGTTACATATCGTAATTGTACCATTTATCATCAAAAATGGTACGAAAATTTATCATCAAAATTAATGGTACGAAAATTTATCATCGAAATTAATGGTACGGATATCATCATTAATGCTACGAAATAAATATAAACAATAAATAATTATATCATCAAAATTAATGGTACGAAAATTTATCATCGAAAATGGTGAAACGCTGAATATTAATAATTCATTATATTTAATCCAAATATTCATGACATTAAATATTTTCCAAATTTCATTATGAGAACTCATTATAGATAATGTTCATAGACAGCTGCATTAATTTTAAAACCATTTTCATATTTAAAGGTTTTTCTTTTAAGAGTGCGGGGGGAGAGCGTATATACCGATATATTCGGGATTTGTATAATTTCTTATATTATCAACCGTAAAAAATTAAACATATTATTCATGTTCACAAATTTACATGGATGCATTAGATCATTTGCATCGTTAAATCACTTCCATACGTGCTCATTTTCTTCGCATCAATCATCTTTCATTTCATAATTAACAGATTACTGTATTATTATCTTATAATTTATTTATTTTTTTCATATTTCCAGTTTATGCATAGATGATCATTTTTGTCGTTAGATCAATTTTTAGGGGATATATACTTTTTGCTTATTATATTTTTAATATAATTTTGTATATTAATATATTTATAATTATTTTTTAAACAATTGCTCAAAAATTGTTTATTTACGTAACATCAACAAATATACATGCATAAACATATATGCACGCATAAACATAAGCATATGTATATACACGTATAAGCATAAGCAGATATACACCCACAAGCGCATGCATATAAATATACCAAAGCACTGTATCTACATATACGAACGTGTCAGAATATGAAAATCAAAGCTATAGTCTATTCCTGTACGAAGTTTTTAATTCATTTTAATACTAAAAATCATTTCGTTAACTACACAGTGATTTGTTGATCAATAGATATTTGCATATACACACATGCACATAATTTATTCTTTTTTTATATGCACTAAAAGTGTTTTAAAGGAAAAACGTTGTTTTTTAAGAAAAAACGTTCATTATGTGCATACTTTGTTGTAAAATGACGTAAAAATTTAAAACATAACGCACCCAGAAATTACTTGATCACTTCGAAATTCGAAGCACTCGAAGTAATATGTAGATATAAAGAAACGATTAAACTCTCATAAAAAAAGGATTTTTTTTTTACAGAGCCGTGGAAATACAACGATTAAATTTTAATAAGTTGTAATGTCTCTTCTGGCTGCAATGAAAGCCTTTATACTTTGCGACAAATATAGCTTCCAACAATAGTCTCATGTTCCGCTATGGCAGGTTCTGTCATGCTTCTACAACTGCGGTGTTTATTTGGTTATATTCTATGATGACCATAGGCGTAGAGCTATATGGCCTTACGCTCCCAATAATTTGAAATAAATTAAAATTTTACATATATTGTAATGTATAAATGTACATAATATGTGTTTGTGCACCCCCAATAATTTTGAAACTCTTCGTTGGTGATGATAGCAACTATTTTCCCAGCATGTGCCACGCGTGTTCAGCTAATGACAGGTCTGTGGATATGGCTGGCCATGGGAGGATATGTATACCACAAAGATGTTGTTGAGAAGGGCAAGCAGTGTGCGGTCTGGAAACAACCTGTTGGTAAAGGGCTCCTGGAAGACGTGGCAGCGTATGCAATGCAAATTACTACAGGATGTTATTAACACATTTGCATACTGTCAGGATGTTTTTCAGCACAACTAGAGATAATCGCCTGTCATAAGGAGTGGTTCCCCAGATTGACACCTCAAATAGGCCATGTACCGCACAACAACGGTAGAAGAATTGCATCATTGACCACGCCCACTTCTACACATGCATACGATGATCATTTAAGTTTGGGCAGAAAAGAGAGTCGTCACTGAATACAACACGTCTCCAATTCGACATCATCTAGAATACTTGAATACAACACCTCACCAAACGGTGCTGCCCATGTTGGGTTGTTAGTACTGGACGTATTATGGGACAACAAGAATGATCATGAGTATCTGCCAATCGTTTGTTGCAGTTCTTTGTGAACCAGTAAGTTCGTTCGTTTTCGAATCATTTTATGTGTATTATGTACGAAGTGTTTTGTTCTGTAAAAGGGTCAGTTTAAAATATTCCTTCTTTTCTGTTATATTACGATGAAAATTAATTTCGAATGTTCATTTTAAGACTGCCTAACAAAAGTAACTGCAATAGCAGATCAAGGCAGTGATTCTATATTACCAACAGTTCTGATTCTGGACTTTAGATATTTGTCACTTTCCGTTGACTGTTTAACCACTTCACTACCAGCCGTAAATTAGGTGTATATGGTGCAGTACCATATTTTTAAGCTTTTTCCAAAAATTATGTTTTATTGTATCTTTAGTATATTTATTTTTTAGACTATATCTTTACATTTATATACAAAATGTGGACCCATGAAGACAATACAGCCTAGATCATAAAGCTAGCATACGGGCACTAACACTTTTTTTTTCTTTTCTTTTTTTTGCCATTTGAAAAAAAATATATATATATGTCGCCCCTACGGGCTACTTCTCCTGTATACAGTCATACAAGCACGGAAAGTATCGCCTCTACGGAATACTTCTACTATATGCATACATGTATACAGGAGATGTGTCGTGTAGGAGAGATACTTCTCGTGCATTCATAACTGTTTACAGGAGAAGTAATCCGTAGGGGCGATATTAATTCTTTTTCTAGGAAAAGTTGGATGATTCCTCAAAAAGAAAAAAAAAGGAAACACAATACTGATGTGGAACTATAGGAGCCAACACTAAGCTAAAAGCTTTCTCATAGCAGGCAATGTCGGCATCATACCATGTGTGATGTGCCTGGTAGTGAACGACAAAACAACATCATACCAAACATGGTGTGCTTGGTAGTGAAGGAGTTAAGCCTGCATATACATATTTTAAGAAATGAAGCTTTTTCGGTACCTTCCAGACAAACGGTGTGTGCTGTAAGGCCCGAAAAAATAGAGTGCAGACTACAAAATCCAGAAGCGAAGTGAAAGTCCGTGTAGATCCAAAATGATTTGTGATTGGTTCCTGACTTAGAGGCTCGGACGTTGGGGTGGGGTGGAGGAGGGATACTGCTGTGACCCTTTTGCGAATGAATAAGTCGATCATTTTCATAATAATTTTTGTATATTATGAAGGAGTTGTTTTGTTCAGTAAAAATATTAAGTTTAGAATATTCTTTCTTTTCTGCTAGGCCTTTGTTGCAATAAAAACTAATTTCGAATCTTCGCTACTATAAGACTACCTTACAAACATATTTGCCACATAATATTAAGGCAGCGACTGTATAATATTAACATTATCATATGAGCGTAGAGGTATGTAAGTACCGTTGGATGGAGGTTCAATTACGCCATCGGTGTCGTTATGACTGCTCTCCAGATTTCATGATTCCCATGAGCACATGCTTACTTAGGACACTCACATTCTTCATGGCGACTAGGCGTGTCCTCTTGAATTCACTGATGACAAAATCGTCAAATCACCACATCGCTACGACCATGATGGCGGCTAACGTGTCTGCGTGACCAACCGCATCTCTTAAGTCTAGGATTCTCTTAAACCTCTCTCAGACTTGGGCATTTGTACTCATGATGCCGACGGGTATGTCTCAAAGAGACTTCAATAATGTACATATCTCCCCGAACTATTTGCGTATTACGAGGCTCTTAGCTCTCGCTCTATGTTTTGTGGGTGTGTGCTGTTTTCGCAACAGGGCGAATTTTTATTAATATTTTCTTTTATTGATGCACAGTTTGCTTTCTTTTGAATTTTGTATCATTAATTCATGTGCTAAATGTTATTTATAAAGAAAAGTTGTACTCCCTCCAAAAGAATAAATTATTCCACATTGAATTTTATTTTCATTTTTTGAGAAATCATCAAAAGTTTGGTGTAGAACTTTTATAAATAATAATGATAATAGCGACAAATAAAATACAATTTTTATGGTATAGTTATTTAATAACATAATTAAATAACTGCACCATAAAAATTGTATTTTATTTGTTTCTATTCATCAGTGCAGTGTGTCACTATTAAACTGTTTAATAATGATAATATTTATTAAGTTATTTTTATGTATATGGAATAATTAATGTCTGATATTTTGTGGCGTTACCGTGTTTATACTGAGGTTAGTCAATGCATACAACTTTTCCTACCATCGCTTCAGGACAGAGTACGCAAATGATCAGCGTCGATGAATTTGGAGATTTTAAGTTCAGTATATAATTTTTGCATACTAAATGCTGCATTTATTTCCGTATCCGGAGACCAGAAGCTGCAAACAACAGCCAAGAGTCTCTTCAAACCTTTTTTTTTTTTATCAAACTTAAATCGCCACCTGCAAACTTTTTCAACCTGGTTTTCTCTTTCCGGTTGAATGATGAACCTTGCACTTTCGCAACTGTTTACTTTTCACACTGATTCGGATATTAAGGTTCTTATGGCTAACAGGGTCAAGGTTTCACGAGTCACTCCGGTGGTACAGTGGTAACGCGTTCGTCTAACTCTTCGTAATTCCCGGTGCGACCCCCAACGGTGCCAAAAAGAACTCTTACTGACCAACCGACTCCCTGTATTCCGGGGTTTGGTTCCCTAGGCCATAAGAGGTTCGGATTCCTTGGAAAACTTTAAGTCCCAGCGCCTCATGACCCTTGTTACCCTTACGTCGCAAAACTCGCAAACAAAATCAGGGTTCCCTGCCTCTTAATAATGTTAAATAATGTGCTAAGTGTATAATGGGCATTAAATGCGCACAAATTAAATAAATACCCACTTGGTGATGGGTAAGTTATATTTTGCCCAGATGTATGCACATACATACTAAGACTTCGAATACACTTGTACATGACAGTATTTTACTGGTCTTGTCTCTCTCGATTGCTGCACAGCATTTCGTAATTAGATCTCGTTCTTAATTGAGAGATCATAGCTGAGACAAAATTTTGCCGCCGCCGCTTAAATGAATAGTGGCGGTAGGGCCTTCAGCCCGCATTCTGCCGCTCGGGACAACGCGTGTTTTGCCGCCCCAAAATGACTTCATTTTTTATAATAATTCCATTTTGTCGCCTCTAAAAATCTGCCGCTCAGGACCAATTCCCGGTTCGCCCCGCCTTGGCGCCGACCCTGAGTGGCGGTTCTAGCGAATATTATTCGATGATTCGGGGGAAATCAATACACAGCTGAATAAAAATATGAAATATTAATGGAAAGAATAATGCCATATAGAATACTAAAAAAAAAAAAATCCACAAATATTATTTGCAGGGAAGTTCGAAATGCTTTTGTACTTTTGATTTAGTTTACATTATTGCCTTTAAAACTTTCAGCTTATCGCATAAATGCAGATCGTTACATTTTGCTTTTAATGTATTGCATACTTAACGTCCAACTTCAAATAAAACCTTTCACAGCGCGACATTACAATGACTGACGACCAATATTTGGGATAAGACTAATTGGTCAAAGTTAAAAGACTCTCTCTTCACCTACCATAGTTTCAAGAAAAAGGAGGAGACTGCGATTGTAACAAAGTGAAAATTTTGTATTCCACTATAAAACATGGCCATGGAATATACGGAAATCTTACAAAACAATACAAATTTTACCTGGAATGTTCCATAATAGCAGTTATTTCGATACTAGAGTAAGGTTTGGAAACACGACATTACGGAGGCTAACTGCTCCCTTTGTCAAGTGAAGGCAGAATGAAGAGTTCGTGAAAGTCCTAAGTTTATATACCCGCATGTTGGGAATCTCCATTTGGTGGGGATTGAGATTTTGAACAAAATAAAAACGTTGGGGGGCAGGGGGAGGACGTTTGCAAAGACAAATTTTCCTTCATGCACTTTTTATTTTGTCTGAGCATTGATTTTTATGCTAACATTGTTCCTACTTTATTTGAATATCTAAGGACGGCCCGTATAAATTATTCCTTTAAGCGGGGAACTATTTGTCATTGATCCTATGAGTACAATTTCGGTTCCAATAGCTTTATTCTTAGAAAAGGTGTATTCAGTTACCCGTAATACAATTAAGTGGTGCCAATTGTACATAAGAATACAATGAAATTTTTCAGTAAGGAAGTGGAAAGAGAGTAGTAGTGAAACTAATAACGGAGCTCTCTTTCCTGTAGAGTTCATATTCGATAAGTAAAGTGACTATATTTCACTGTGATAGAATCTTCAAAAAGGCGCATTCTATTCTGCTGAGAGGGCTTATTTAGCTGCAGGCGTATCGTATGATATAGTATCCACGAAGAGATGCAAACAATTTACAAAACAAGATACTGAATCTTGACATTTCAGAGATGCATTTAGGAACACCAATGGTTCCAACTGAAACCATTCCATACTGTTTAATTAAAGTAATTTTCTCATAATAGCGATAATGTAGTTCTATCAAATGAATAAATACTCGGAAAGAAAGGAAAATTTTTCTCCCACCAGGTGCAGAAATCATTATTTTCTTTGCGAGCACTGAATCAACCATTCCAAACTATTATCTAGAGTTCACATGCTTGACAACGCCTTATTGACATGACGGGTTCTTGTAGTTTTGTCGGTCTCTATCAGATAAGAACCCTCTCGTGTGCCCCAAATTATTGGAAACCTGGCTCATGTGAATAAATGACTCATTTACAATCATTTAAGGGTCCTGTGCCGATGTTCTTGCGCTCAGTTGAAACGCAGGACCTGGCAACATGGTGTTAGCATTGAAACGCTAGTGAGTTGGCTGTACTTAAAATATTTTACAGCTAGTGTTTCAATGATAGTCTTGAAAGAGACATTTCTGAAACCTCTCTTGTTGAAGTTGGTGTTGAGCTATGCCACTGTCCATATTTGCTTAGATAAAACAACGCTGGGTAGGATATGTCCATTCATTAGTTTCTTCGCTCACAGCAATATCCGCAATGAGATGTTTTTCTGAAAATAATGTGATTGCGATTAAAGATATCATTACAGCCTTTTTTTTTAAATCAATCCTTTTGTGTAATTTTGCTAAATCCACAAAAAGCAGAGAAGCAGATAAATATTATATTGGATAATAAAAAATTATAAATACATTTCTTTTGTAAATTGAATCTTTAACTTTCTGCATCCCTTCTAATTAGCAGTTCATATTAAAATAATAATTATTTGAAAAAATAGCAAAATGCCTTTTTAATATGTTATTAGGAAATGCGGAAATGAAATTATTTGAATAATTAATTTACGCTTATAATTTTTCTGTCGTTTCTTTAACAAAACAGTTCATTAAAGATAATGAGTACAAGTGAAGTTTTATCAGAAACGAATTCCTAAAATATTAGGATTTAATAATCTCTTTCAAGGTAATTCCATTGAACTGAAATATGTTTTAAAATTTAAAAACCTTTGCAATTCAAGAACATATAAGATAATTAAGATTCTAATTTTAAGACTAAGTTAATTAAAAATTTCTTTTTACTTTTAAGTGATATAATGAAATCTTTTTTCATAACTGGGTTTTAACATTGGCGCCCATACGAGTAATTTTAGGGGAGGGGGGGGGCTAAGAAAAATCAATAAAACAACGATACGTAACACACCACTCTCTTGTTCCTAAAAGCATTACTGTTCATCGTTTTATAATAAGAGGTGTTCAAATTTTCACCTGAAATCCATTGTCGTACTTTTGGAAGAAAAAACATAGCAGAATCGGAAATTTTTTTTAAATTTTTAATATTTAATTATTTTTAATTTTTTTTAAATTTAAAATTTTTAAACAGGGGATTGTGGGACTCAATCCTTCTTCCCTCGGTATGGGTGCCCATCAGGGTTTAAGCTGCAGTCGCATTTTTCGCAAAATGCGACGAGTTGCTCGAAAATGCGAAGAAAAAATTATTGCCCATCGCGAAAATGCGACAGGCATTTTTAACCACAGTTTATTCTCTGAAAACAGGATTCCTCGATTCCAGAATATCCGTTTTGCACTTCAGCGATCTTTTCTTGTTCCTTTTTGTTTCCTCTTCAAAATTCTTAACAGCACCTGTTAAGCATCGTTGATATAAATAATTTCATTGATACGATTTTTCGAGCAACGAAAGCAACTAATATTTTTTAGCATTTTGCTACAAATTATTTTCCCATTTTAGCATTTTTGCGACAGCATGTTTCGAGCCAGCTTAAACCCTGGTGCCCATGGATTTTAGGGTTAAGTAAAATGCTAACCTTCGTTTGGGCTTTTAATGTGAAAGTACAACAAAGGTCACCCTGCACCTTGATCCACAATTTTCCGAAGAATCCGAAACGGTTGTGAGGGAACCAAACCCCAGACTCCAATGCGCAGAAAAACGACTCACATTTCACGAAACTATTGAAATTCGAACTCGGTTTACCAGTACGACAAATGAATGCTTTAACACTGCTCCACTGTAGGGCGTTGAACCCAGCTGGGTAGCGTGGATTACCAGTGGCCGGGGCAAATTAAGTATTGCGCCCTCTAAAACCCGTTAGCATTCTATTTCACCAGTCCAATATTGAAATGTTGCGCCCCTAAAGATTCTATGGCCGGGGCGTTTTCCCCGGTGTCACCCCGGGAAGAAACCCAGGATTGCGATAAGCCTTTAATGGGCATGCGTTCTTCTTTTAGGGGCACCAGTGAGAATCTAATCCCCATTAATGGCACTAAGAGAGTGCGTTACCACTACCACAGAACCGAAATAGTATTGACGAATGATGGCCACCCAATATTGTTTTATTCGAAAAATATTGTCTCTAAATTGTGCATAGAATATATGGAAATTTTGCTTGTTCTTGTTCTGATCGTTTAATATTTGTTATCCAAATTAACTAAAACAAAGATGAATATGCCATTAATAATGAACTTAATGTAAATTTGCCTTTGCTGGATAAACTCACAATTAGCTAGATTGAGTAAGATGTAACGTTAATCACTGAGTTATAATTATGACTCACTTTGGTGAGTTAACTCTTTACAACAACTCACTAACACTTCATGCGTCTTTAATCCCGATATACTCCTGATGCTCTCGAAGGAAAATAGCGATCTTCCTGTACAATCTCCGAGGTGAAGTTCGTCAATCACTTTACTTTTCATCTTTCTGTTAACTCGCAGAATTTATCAATGTGGACATTGAATTGTTGTCCACGTGAATACCCAAATGTTCACCTACCAGTGTCGAACTCACGTATAGGACAAACAGGCCCAGACCTACGGTTCCGAAGGGTCTTGAAAGAGACTGGTGTTGTTTATGTTTCGCGTTGTTTTAATCTTCCACTTGACCCCTAAACTTTCGTACATTTCTATTTTTGCATATCCATAGGACAATTACATTTCACGTTATGCCATCTGAAGATATTTTGCTCAGCATAAAATTTATGAATAGTACCTTTAATTTAATTGAATTAAAGGTATTAATTGATTAATTTAATTAATACCTTTAAAAAAAAGAATGACGCATCACGTTAATCAGGTGCCAGACATCCTCTCTTTTGAGTTCATTTAGTGTATATATCTAAACTATGCAAGCAGCGTCCTTTTTTTTTTTCTTTTCATGAAACAAATTAGAGCTCATGTAATTTGCAATATTGAAAATCTCCATTGAAATTGAAAACTAAAAATGTAAAGCGTATGAATATTATTTTGTCAGCCATCTTAATAATTCATAGATACCTTATCAATTTCGTTTTATTAAATTTTATTTAAATAAATGAATATTGAAAAGCAATATATTTATTCTTCTTAAATCTAGATCTGTTAAAATTTTGAGATTATCTACTCGCAAGAGTGATTGCAAAATTAAAGCATAGTATATCAGAATGTGCAAAGTACCAATATAGGAAAAGTCATATCGCTCCCTTTATAGAAGAACGTTCATCTCAAAAAACGGCGTTTTTGAGATAATTCATGCAAAAGATTGACAAAAGTAATAGTTCTATATGTGTGGCAGATTTTTATATATTTTTAATCTCATTATATCATCACTTGAGAGCAGTTGTATCGTATTAGTCACTAGTATAACTGGTTGTTCTTAGATGGGAAAGAACGACCCAATAGAAATTGTGTATGTCTGTGTCGATATTGATTACAAAAGCATGTCGAATTTTCTGAGAATTAAGTCATAAAAATTATGCCCTTATCATAAACGTCGATTACTTTTATTTCTTGAATCTTACGTAAGACGGTCATAATATTTATTGTGTATATGAATTTAAAAAATCATGTAAACTTTTTAATTTTTATAATGATTGCAGCTCAATTCGAAATATGTCAGTCTTGGTCATGATGCTTGTTGTTATTCTAAACTTTAAAGCAAATTCTTTCAGTATTGTCTAGAAAAGTGTTCAAAGTTTTATATCACTTTTATGTCAATCCTATTTATGTTTGTTTTGACCATAAAAATGTCTTAATTTTTGGCATGTTTATGATAAGAATGAATTTCTTATTTACTCAGACTACGGCTATAATTTAAGTAATAAATTTTTAAACTACATCTAAAATCTGAATCGACAAAAATGAGTTTTATAAAAAGGTACAAGCGTTAAGACACCTTTTACTGTCAAATTGGACATAAGTAGAATTAGTACAGAAGATATACGATTTTTTAGACCACATTAACAAAATTTGCTGTAAGGCGTAAAACGACAATACGTTTTATGAAGAAGAATATCACATTTCGAAATTAGCTCATATTAGTATAAAAATAAATAAAAAACATACACAATTTTTTTAATTAAAAAACACAGCCAGTCGTAAGACTCTCTTATTTAAAATTAGTACAGTAATCACAGTACTGGATGTCTATGATAACTGAGATTTTTCATATCGAAAAGCAAGCAATGACAGCAGTGGCTAATGGTTTAACTGTTTTAAACTGTTTTCCAGTAATCATATGATGAAACTGCAGACATGGAAAACAGCCACATAAAGATATCGCTTTTTACTAATGTTTTGAATAAACTATTCCAAAATTGACATACTTTAAGTTTCGAAGGAAAAATTTTTTTTTCTCAGAAAGGAAGATATTTCATTAGAAAACCATTCGATTAAATTAAATTTAATAAAGGTATTAAGTTATCGATGGTAGATAAGAAATGTCAAAGACGTGTCAAATAGATATTGAAGTTGGCGTTATGACAAAAACGGGGGCTAAAAAGATTTAAATTATTACTTTCACGCGTTTCTTTTTTCTTCTAATATTTGCCTAAGACACAAGTGGGTTGTTGAATTTGATTGAATTACCTTAGAATAAGAATATATTTTATTCAGCCTAATTACAATTTTGGTGATACATATTCTGCGATATCATAATCTTGATATTGCGTAGATATTCGTGACTTTGAGGTCACAAACGTTAATTAAATGTTGATTAGGTTAAAAATGTAGAAGAGCAGAAAGCTACAGCTTGTTGCATGGCTCTCCTTCAGACGGGTAACGTTTTATATAAATCATTTTTTGCAGATTTGTTGGGTTAAATTATCTTATGTTCAAAATTTAATGCCAATCGTTAATTGCAACATCCAATGGGATCAATAAATAACATGGATATTACTTTTCACTAAAATAACGAATTATTACGATGATATGATATAATCCTTAAATTGCTATTCTGAAAAATGCCACTTTTTGGGTTGTGACCTTCACGTAGGAAGCCATGCATCCATCTGAGCGCAGACAAAAAGGGCTGAACCAATTATTCTTTGGTTTTGTGTGTTATGATTGTCCATTTAGAAACTTGAAGAGACTGATCATGTAATATAATCTCACGATACACCAATCTTCAACATATCCAAATATATTGGCAACCACACCCATCTTTGTAAATCTAAAGTCATTAATTTAACCATTGAAACGTCATTCATAGAAAGGAAATAAGTTAATACATGAATTTTAAATGTCTGAGATAAGTATTTGTTACATCTCTCTTGACGCAATCTAGAGTAGGACTATTCTTACTAGTAATAACATTGCTTTCTTCCTTTCTATTTTATAAATTCGTCTCCAAAATTACGGTTACAATCAATATTATTTCAATGGGAGAGGTACATATTAAGCTCGGCAATTTTCGTTGCGCTTTATGTATAAAAAATTATTTTAGAGAAAATTAAACATCTATAAACACTAACCAGAATTATATATATCATCATATTCAACCATTATCTATCCACTGCTGGATGAAGGTCTCTCCAAATGCTTTCCACACAAGTCTATCCTGGGCCATTCGTTTCCACGTCACCCCAACCTCTTTTCTTATTTCATCCACCCATCTAGTTTGAGGACGTTTTCTAGGTCTTCGGTGGTCTCTTGGAATCCAGTTCAGAATTTCTGTTGTCCATCGTTGATCAGTTCTTCTTGCAATATGCCCAGCCCATCGCCATTTCAGTCCTTTTACTTTAACAATGATGTCCTCTACTCTAGTTTGCTCTCTCACCCAAGTGTTTCTTTTTCGATCTCTCCTAGTTATTCCAAGCATGCACCTCTCCATGCTCCTTTGCGTTGTCTGTAACTTTCGTATTGCTCCAACTGTTAGACTCCATGTCTCTGATCCATAAGAGAGGACTGGCAATACACACTGGTTGAAGACTTTTCTTTTTAGACATAAAGGCAATTTCCCCTTCAGGATAAAACTGTTTCTTCCAAATGCACTCCAGCCAAGTTTAATACGTCTGTTGAGTTCTTTCATAATGTTGCCATCCATTGAAATCAGCTGGCCAAGGTAAATATATGAATCAGCAATTTCTAGCTCAGTGTTGTCAACTTGTATTTTTGTTTCCTCTACAAAATTATTGAACATGATCTTAGTTTTTTGTAGGTTCATCTTGAGTCCAACTTCTTCACTTCTAGTTGAGAGCTCTTGTACCATGTCTTGGAGTTCTAATGGGTCCGTTGAAAAAATAACAATGTCATCAGCAAACCGCAGATGATTTAAATATTCACCATTTATTTTTATTCCCTTGTTATTCCAATTTATCAGCTGAAAAATCATCTGTAAAGCAGAAGTAAAAAGTTTTGGAGAAATGGTATCTCCCTGCCTCACCCCTTTGCCAAGTTTGATAGTTTTGGTATCTTTATGTAACCGAAATTTTGCACTTGCATTTTTATACACACGTTTCACCATGTCAATGTACACATCCTCAATGTCTGTTGATCTTAAAGAGTTGATGACTGCTGATGTTTTTATAGAGTCAAAGGCCTTCTCATAGTCAATAAATGCAACACACAATGGAAGTTCATATTCATGTGTTCTTTCAATTAATTCTCTTAATACTTGAATATGGTCCACTGTACTGAATCCACTTCGAAATCCAGCTTGTTCTCTTGGTTGAGCTGCATCTAATTTTTTCTGCAGGCGATGTGTTAGCACTTTTGTGAAGATTTTATAAATAGCAGGTAACAAGCTAATTGGTCGGTAATTTTTCAAATCCTCTTTATCACCTTTTTTATGCAAAAGAATTACTGTTGCAGAATCCCATTGGTTTGGTATGTTACCGCTGTTAAGACATTTGGTAAAGAATTTTGCAAGTATGTCTTCTACATATTCTCCAGCTTCTTTTAGGATATCTAATGTAATACCATCATCACCAGGGGCTCTTCCTTTCTTCATATTTTTTATTGCAAATGAAACTTCTTCTTTTAAGATTTTAGGAGCTGTTCCTTCGACTATTTCAGTGTCTTCGTTTAATCCACTGTTACTTTCATATAGTTTTTTGTAGAATTCTTCAACTCTTCTAAGTATTTCTTCCCTATTTCTTGTTACGGTGCCATCCTCTCCTTTTAATGCAATGATGTGTTTCTTCCCAACAGATAAACTTCCTTTAACAACCCTAAGGCTCTTGTTATTTTCAATGGCTTTCCTTACTAGCTCACAGTTGAATTTTCTTATGTCTTCTTTCATGCTTTTGCGCAGAGTTTTACAAAGTTCTATGTACTCAATCCTGGAACTGGTATTTCGATTGTCCACCTTCATATCTCTTCGCCTTTTCATGAGCTGTTTCGTCTTCTCAGATAATTTGCTATTGTGCTTTTTACAGGTTACACCACCAATTTCCCCAGCAGTTTCAACTATTGTCTTAACAATGTTTTCATTTGCTTCTGAGATATCAATTTCTTCAATAAGTCCTTCCAGTGCAGAAAAGCGATTTTTTAATTCCAACTTGAATGCCTCGGTATTTACTTTCAGTTTCATTAAATCCACCCTCTTACTTACTTGTTTCCTAATGAGCTTCTGTCTTTCTAATTTAGTATTTAAGTGCACTTTACATCTCACCATTCGATGATCACTTCCAGTATTAAATCTGTTCAGTACGCTGCAATCTTCAATAATTGATTTCTTGTTTGCCAGTATATATATGGCCTGCAAAAGGGTTGCTGGTATCTAACTGGAAGGAGACCCACACGCTGAACGTATGTGACGATGTGTGGAACCGGCCGGGCCAGTAACCTAGTGTCCTACCCCGCCTTCAAGTGGTGCGGGCCGGGCTTTCTATCCAAGAGGCAAATTAATATTTGCTGCACGGATAGAAAGGCGGAAGGGGAGGGCTAATTCACCAACCCGTCTAGCCAGCGTGGTGAAATTATGGCTAATTCCTCCATTATGTTGACACACCAGAAACCATGGCCCCTAGTCTCCAGGTGCTGGAGTGCTCCTGATCAAGGCAGCGGTCAGTGTGGCATGAAAGCAGGGGGTGCTAAGAATCACTGGAATGGCCCAGGCTGCCGTTTGTTATTGACCTTGGCTACGTTTAATGGACGATCCCTTGCTTCTGAAGCAAAACTTCAGGAATTGGAAGAGGAACTAGACAAGATCAAATGGGACATTGTAGGACTCAGTGAAATTAGAAGAAAAGGTGAAGAGTTGGTGGAACTGAAAAGCGGACATTTGTTTTACTATAGAGGAACGGAAACTGGAAGAACAAGTGGTGTTGGCTTCTTAATCAACAAAAGAATTAAAGACTGTCTTCTGGAAGTTGAAAGTACATCAGATCGAGCAGCGAGGCTTGTTGTTCAACTAACCCAGCGATACCAACTTCAAATAGTACAGGTATATGCACCAACATCAAGCCATACCGACGAAGAGGTTGAAGAATTTTATGAAGAAATCAAAGAGTTACACACCAAAGGGAAACAACATATCAAGCTCATCATGGGGGATTTCAATGCAAGAATTGGACAACAGGAACAAGGAGAGACATCGGTTGGTAAATACGGATATGGGGAAAGGAATGAACGTGGCGATCAACTCATCGAATTTGCAGAAGCTGAAAACCTTAGCATCATGAATTCATTTTTTAAGAAGAAACCGCAAAGAAAATGGACATGGAAACACCCAAATGGGGGAACTAGTGAAATTGACTATATCCTGGCAAACAAGAAATCAATTATTGAAGATTGCAGTGTACTGAACAGATTTAATACTGGAAGTGATCATCGAATGGTGAGATGTAAAGTGCACTTAAATACTAAATTAGAACGACAGAAGCTCATTAGGAAACAAGTAAGTAAGAGGGTGGATCTAATGAAACTGAAAGTAAATACCGAGGCATTCAAGTTGGAATTAAAAAATCGCTTTTCTGCACTGGAAGGACTTATTGATGAAAGTGATATCTCAGAAGCAAATGAAAACATTGTTAAGACAATAATTGAAACTGTTGGGGAAATTGATGGTGTAACATGTAAAAATCATAATAGCAAATTATCTTTGAAGACGAAGCAGCCATTGAAAAAGTGAAGAGATATGAAGGTGGACAATAAAAATACCAGTTGCAGAATTGAGTATGTAGAACTGTGCAAAACTTTGCGCAAAACATGAAAAAAGATATAATATAATTCAATTGTGAGTTGGTAAGGAAGACCACTGAAACAGCAAGAGCCTTAGGTTGTTAAAGGAAGTTTGTCTGTTGGGAAGAAACACATCATTGCATTAAAAGGAGAGGATGGCATCATAACAAGAAATAGGGAAGGAATACTCAGAAGATTTGAGGAATTCTACAGAAAACTATATGAAGGAAACAATAGATTAAACGAAGACTGAGATATTCGAAGGAACAGCCCCTAAAATTCTAAAACAGGAAGTAGAATTTACAATAAAAAGTATGAAGAAAGGAAAAGCTCCTGGCGAGAATGGCATTACATTAGGTATCTTAAAAGAAGTTGGAGAAGATGTAGAACACATACTTGCAAAATTCTTTACTAAATGTCTTAACAGTGGTAACGTACCAAACCAATGGGATTCTGCAACAGTAGTTCTTTTGCATAAAAAAGTGATAAAGGGGATTTGGAAAATTACCGGCCAATTAGCTTATTACTTGCTATTTATGAAATCTTCACAAAAGTACTAATACATCGCCTGTAGGAAAAATTAGATGCAGCTCAACCAAGAGACCAAGCTCGATTTCTAAGCGGATTCAGTACTGTAGACCATATTCAAGAATTAAGAGAACTAATTGAAAAAACACATGAATGTGAACTTCCATTGTATGTGACATTTATTGACTATGAGAAGGCCTTTGACTGTATTAAAACGTTAGCATTCATCAACTCTTTAAGATCAACAGACGTCGAAGATGTGTACATTGACATGGTGAAATATGTGTATAAAAACGCAAGTGCAATATTTCGGTTGTATAAAGATAACAAAACTACAAAATTTGTAAAGGTGTTAGGTAGGGAGATACCATTTCTCCAAAACGTTTAATTTCAGCTTTACAAATGATTTTTCAGCAGATAAATTGGAATAACAAGGGAATAAAAATGAATGGCAAATATTTAAATAATTTATGGTTTGCACATTGTTATTTTTTCAACGAACCCATCAGAACTCCACGACATGGTACAGGAGCTCTCAACTAGAAGTAGAAAAGTTAGACTCAAGACGAACCTACAAAAAACTGAGTTCATGTTCAATAATTTCATAGAGAAACAAAAATACAAGTTGACAACATGGAGCTAGAAATTGCTGATTCATATATTTACCTTGGCCAGCTGATTTTAATGGATGACAACATTATGAAAGAACTCAATAGACGTATTAAACTTGGCTGCAGTGCATTTGGAAGAAATAGTTTTACCCTGAATAGGAAATTGCCTTTGTGTCTAAAAAGAAAGGTCTTCAACCAGTGTGTATTGCTAGTCGTCTCTTATGGATCAGAAACATTGTGTCTAACAGTTGGAGCAATATGGATGTTACAGACAACCCAAAGGAGCAGGGAGAGGTGCATGCTTGGATTAACTACGAGAGATTAAAAAAGAACTCTTGGGTGAGAGGGCACACTTGAGTAGAGGACATCATTGTTTAAGTAAAAGGGCTGAAATGGCGATGGGCTAGGCATATTTCAAGAAGAACTGATCAACGATGGGCAACGGAAATTCTGAACTGAATTCCAAGAGACGACTGAAGACCTAGAAAACGTCCTCAAACTAGATGGGTGGATGAAATAAGAAAATAGGTTGAAGTGACGTGGAATGGAATTGTTCAGGATAGTCTTGTATGGAAAGCATTTGGAGAGACCTTCATCCAGCAGTGGATAGATAATGGTTGATGATGATGGTATATATGCAATAAATCAAATTATTTAAGGCGTTCTATGATGGAGAACCCATGATTAAAATTGATGCAAATATTGAAAGTCGAATAAAAGTATTCGTAAAAAATTTGTTCAAAATAACAAATTTTCTCACATAAATATGCGCAATTGTTAGAAAATGATTGTTGATGTTCATGTAAGCAAATTTGTTATCCTAAATTTGTTTTTTTTTTCTAGGATGTGTTTAATTAATAATTAATTAATTAATTTTCTGTAAAATGATTTTTTATAAATGAAACGCATCGACAGTTACAGAGCCTCTCCCATTGAAATAACATTGAGTGTAATTTTAATTTTGGACACGAGAGTACATAAGGCGAGGTTAAAAGCTTTCAGTGGGAAAATGGAAAGAATGCAGTAGCAGGACACTAGTAACGGGACAGTAGAATTACTAGCTAGTAATACACTACTGTAGTAGGGTAAAAGTAATTGTGTCTACCCTTGTAGAGTAGAAATAAATGTCTACCGCAGTAGAATAGAAGTAAATGTCAACCGTAGCGGAGTAGAAATAAATGTCTACCATAGTAGAGTAAAAATAAATGTCTACAACGCTTGCTGTATTCTACATTTACCATCGTACAGATAAATGTTTAAAGGTCCGATTCGTAAAGCAAAACTATTTCGGACCCTTTGATACATTTTCGGTCTCGGCACGGAAGAGGCTTAATTATTTCTGTTTTTTATAAAATAAGCAGTAATACCTTGTTTGTTATTTACAATTTTAATTTCTCCTTTATTCTGTATAACTATTCGACGATTTGCGTTGATGCTAAATATATCTAAAGGGACATCGTGCGTAACCAAGTAGTTAATAATGTAGCATACTTTTTATTTTAGTAACTCATCCATTGAGTAATTTGTTTTGTTTGATTATCTTTACACGGAAAGGAGCTGCTGTGTATTTAAAATCAATTCTTTAATTTCCTATTTTCAGGTTTGATTTTAGAGAAAAAAAACGCAAACAAAATACATAAAAATACGTTAAGAAGTAAATTTTACGTAAGTTGTCTCCAAAATTACTCTTGAAAAATAAAATTCTAATAAATAATAAAACAAATTGTTTATTATTTTTACTTCTGGAATATACTTCTATTGTTTTTCTTGTTTATTTTCATCGTTCTAAATTTTTCGCATCTTACACTAGCTCGCTAGTAGGAATCATCATCATATTCAACCATTATCTATCCACTGCTGGATGAAGGTCTCTCCAAATGCTTTCCACACAAGTCTATCCTGAGCAATTCGCTTCCACGTCACCCCAACCTGTTTTCTTATTTCATCCACCCATCTAGTTTGAGGACGTTTTCTAGGTCTTCGGTGGTCTCTTGGAATCCAGTTCAGAATTTCTGTTGTCCATCGTTGATCAGTTCTTCTTGCAATATGCCCAGCCCATCGCCATTTCAGCCCTTTTACTTTAACAATGATGTCCTCTACTCTAGTTTGCTCTCTCACCCAAGTGTTTCTTTTTCGATCTCTCCTAGTTATTCCAAGCATGCACCTCTCCATGCTCCTTTGCGTTGTCTGTAACTTTCGTATTGCTCCAACTGTTAGACTCCATGTCTCTGATCCATAAGAGAGGACTGGCAATACACACTGGTTGAAGACCTTTCTTTTTAGACACAAAGGCAATTTCCCCTTCAGGATAAAACTGTTTCTTCCAAATGCACTCCAGCCAAGTTTAATACGTCTGTTGAGTTCTTTCATAATGTTGCCATCCATTGAAATCAGCTGGCCAAGGTAAATATATGAATCAGCAATTTCTAGCTCAATGTTGTCAACTTGTATTTTTGTTTCCTCTACGAAATTATTGAACATGATCTTAGTTTTTTGTAGGTTCATCTTGAGTCCAACTTCTTTACTTCTAGTTGAGAGCTCCTGTACCATGTCTTGGAGTTCTGATGGGTTCGTTGAAAAAATAACAATGTCATCAGCAAACCGCAAATGATTTAAATATTCACCATTTATTTTTATTCCCTTGTTATTCCAATTTATCTGCTGAAAAATCATCTGTAAAGCTGAAGTAAAAAGTTTTGGAGAAATGGTATCTCCCTGCCTCACACCTTTACCAATTTTGATAGCTTCGGTATCTTTATGTAACCGAAATTTTGCACTTGCATTTTTATACACACGTTTCACCATGTCAATGTACACATCCTCGATGTCTGCTGATCTTAAAGAGTTGATGACTGCTGACGTTTTAATAGAGTCAAAGGCCTTCTCATAGTCAATAAATGCCACACACAATGGAAGTTCATATTCATGTGTTCTTTCAATTAATTCTCTTAATACTTGAATATGGTCCACTGTACTGAATCCACTTCGAAATCCAGCTTGTTCTCTTGGTTGAGCTGCATCTAATTTTTTCTGCAGGCGATGTGTTAGAACTTTTGTGAAGATTTTATAAATAGCAGGTAACAAGCTAATTGGTCGGTAATTTTTCAAATCCTCTTTATCACCTTTTTTATGCAAAAGAATTACTGTTGCAGAATCCCATTGGTTTGGTATGTTACCACTGTTAAGACATTTGGTAAAAAATTTTGCAAGTATGTCTTCTATGTGTTCTCCAGCTTCTTTTAAGATATCTAATGTAAAGCAATCATCGCCATTGGCTCTTCCTTTCTTCATACTTTTTATTGCAAATGCTACTTCTTCTTTTAAGATTTTAGGAGCTGTTCCTTTGACTATCTCAGAGTCTTCGTTTAATCCACTGTTTCCTTCATATAGTTTTCTGTAGAATTCTTCAACTCTTCTAAGTATTTCTTCCCTATTTCTTGTTACGGTGCCATCCTCTCCTTTTAATGCAATGATGTGTTTCTTCCCAACAGACAAACTTCCTTTAACAACCCTAAGGCTCCTGCTGTTTTCAATGGCCTTCCTTACTAGCTCACAGTTGAATTTTCTTATGTCTTCTTTCATGCTTTTGCGTAAAGTTTTGACAAGTTCTACATGATCAATCCTGGAACTGGTATTTTGATTGTCCACCTTCATATCTCTTCGCCTTTTCATGAGCTGTTTCGTCTTCTCAGATAATTTGCTATTGTGCTTTTTACATGTTACACCACCAATTTCCCCAGCAGTTTCAATTATTGTCTTAACAATGTTTTCATTTGCTTCTGAGATGTCAACTTCTTCAATAAGTCCTTCCAGTGCAGAAAAGCGATTTTTTAATTCCAACTTGAATGCCTCGGTATTTTCTTTTAATTTCTTTAAATCCACCCTCTTACATACTTGTTTCCTAATGAGCTTCTGCCTTTCTAGTTTAGTATTTAAGTGCATTTTACATCTCACCATTCGATGATCACTTCCAGTATTAAATCTGTTCAGTATGCTGCAATCTTCAATAATTGATTTCTTGTTTGCCAGTATATAGTCAATTTCGCTGGTTCCTCCATTGGGGTGTTTCCATGTCCATTTTCTTTGTAGTTTCTTCTTAAAAAATGAATTCATGATGCTAAGATTTTCAGCTTCGGCAAATTCTATGAGTTGATCGCCACGTTCATTCCTTTCCCCGTATCCGTATTTACCAACCGATGTCTCTCCTTGTTCCTGTTGTCCAATTCTTGCATTAAAATCTCCCATGATGAGCTTGATGTGTTGTTTCCCCTTGGTATGTAGCTGTTTGATTTCTTCATAGAATTCCTCAACCTCCTCGTCGGTATGGCTTGATGTTGGTGCATATGCCTGTACTATCTGAAGTTGGTATCGCTGGGTTAGTTGAACAACGAGCCTCGCTGCTCGATCTGACGTGCTTTCGACTTCAAGAAGGTAGTCTTTAATTCTTTTGTTGATTAAGAAGCCAACACCACTTGTTCTTCCAGTTTCCGTTCCTCTATAATAAAACAAATGTCCACTTTTAAGTTCCACCAACTCTTCACCTTTTCTTCTAACTTCACTGAGTCCTACAATGTCCCATTTGATCTTGTCAAGTTCTTCTTCCAATTCTTGAAGTTTTGCTTCAGAAGCAAGGGATCGTCCATTATACGTTGCCAAGGTCAATAACAAACGGCAGCCTGGGCCATTCCAGTGATTCTTAGCACCCCCTGCTTTCATGCCACGCTGACCGCTGCCTTGATCAGGAGCACTCCAGCACCTGGAGACTAGGGGCCATGGTTTTTGGTGTATTAGCATATTGGAGGAATTAGCCATCATTTCACCACGCTGGCTAGACGGGTTGGTGAATTAGCCCTCCCCTTCCGCCTTTCTATCCGTGCAGCAAATATTAATTTGCCTCATAAATAGAAAGCCCAGCCTGCACCACTTGAAGGCGGGGTAGGACACTAGGTTACTGGCCTGGCCGGTTCCACACATTCAATTTCTTTGATTCTCCAGAAAGTATTATTTTAATTTATTTTTGAATTTGTTTTTAAGTTTAAGATGTTGAATTAGCGCTGGAATATTGTTCCATAAATCTATGCCATAATAGTTAATGTTATTTTTCCCTATATTTGTTATTATTTTTAATTTGTTAAATTCATTTTTATTTCTTGTATTATGAGTATGATTGTTCTTATTTATTAAGATGGAGTTTAAGTGTTTGTTCTGTTTTCGTTCTTATTATATATATATATATATATATAAAAGTTTTCCTCGCCCATTCTTGGCGGAAACAGGCTTTGGGACGGGCAGAGCGCCATGTTCCCAAGCCTCTTTTTACATCACTTCTTAATGTGCCATGTCTAGAAACTTCCTGACAATGTGACACGTGTTTAGGATTGTGGCTTTTTGTATTTCAATGTAGGTGTTTGGGTCAATGTTGAGTATCTCCAAATTCGTCGCAAGCGTTTTTGGTACTATCCCTGTTGCTGAGATGACTAACGGGATGATGAGGATCTTTTCCATACCCCATATATCTCGTACTTCATGTCTGAGATCTTGGTACTTGGTGATTTTCGTTGTGTAGGTTGTCTGTATGTTATTGGTGTTGGGTACTGCTATGTCGATTAAGTACGTGGTCTTATTCGATTTATCGACGAGGGTTATGTCAGGACGGTTATGTGGGACTGTCTTGTCTGTTATGATTGCTCTATCCCAGTAAAGCTTGTGTGTTTCGTTCTCATGCACGGTCTCTGGCTCATATTTGTAGTACGGGCATTTTTCTGTCAGAAAGCCAGCATTCGCTGCCAATTTCTGGTGGACTATTTTCGCTACTTGATCGTGTCTATGTTATATGTTTATATAACATATTTATACTCTCTTTATGTTTATATATAACATGTTATATATAACATATTTATATATATATATATATATATATATATATATATATATATATATATATATATATATATATATATATGTAGCAACTTTCAAATTATGAATGTTATTTACATTTAATATTTTATTTACATGTATTATTTCGTCTTTTAGTTTTCCTGTTTTAAAACATAATTTTTTAAATGTTATATTCAGAAGTTTGTTCATTTTTTTAAGTTAGTTATTGACAAATTTCCCTAAACGATATTATCGTAATTTATAAAGCTGTAAATCAATGTAAAATAGAAATTTTTGTTTTTAATTTTAAGTGGTAAGGATGAGTTAAGCTTTGATAAAATTCCGTTGTATCTGCTAATTTTTTTTTTTTTTTCAATTTCAAGTATTTCTTGGTACCAGCTTAATTGTTCCAGGATTTTTACTCCAAGAAATTTAATATAATTAACTCTGTCTATTATAATATTATGGAATTTAATTTCATGTGATAGATTTGCAATTTTTTTACTTTTTTCACCAAATTTTGAAGATATGTTCCTTAATTAGCAATGGTAGCATTTTTTTTTTATTTTTTCTTATTTTGCAATTAATATTTACCCAATAAGATCGTACTTGAAAGTTAGTGTTCGAGTATAATTTTTAAAATTACATGGGACTATATATTTTCTCTTCATATATATTTATCTGATATGATGAACATATCCATACTGATTGATATTGTATATATTATAACTGATTTAGGACAACAAATTTTCTCATATATATATGTGGAAAATTATTAAAGAAAGGTTGTTGATGTTTATGTGAGTAAATTTGTTATCCTAAATTTGTTTTGTAAGAATTTTCGATTTTTGCAACCCTCGACTTTTATGCCAATTTTGATCGTAGATTCTCTTTCATAAGATGCCTGAAAAAATGTGATTTATTGTGATTCTGATAAATATTTATAATCTACTAATTTTCTGCAAAAAGATTTTTTTTATAAATAATGCACATTGACTATTAATGAGCAAAGTATGTACTTTTCTCATTGAAATAACATTGCGTATTCTCTTAATTATGAACATGAATGTAAGAAATTATTAGTTGTATTACAAACTAAATTAAAAAATGATTTAAATTGAATAAGGGTCTCCTTTCAATCATCTTTCCAACCCTGAACTAAAAAATTGGAGCGCATCGAACGTTTCGTATACTTTACTTATTTTTATGCTTTGTAAACAAAACATTTAAAAAATAACTTTTAATGATGTTGGAGCCAACCTTAGCATGCAAATTTTAAGGTTCAATACTATTATCCGTGCTTAATTTAAAATAGATTCATTGAAAACTACAATTAAACAAGAAAGACGATCGCCCACTGTTGGTCACGTGGTAAACCAGCCAGAAGGCTTTATCTATTCCGATTGTAGAGTGGCAGAACTCCTTGACTGTGGTGAGATTTTCCCTAACTTTATGCAACACTAATGACGGTCATGGGAAAATTTCAATTTGCATATGATTCCCAAAGAATTTTTATCACTGTTATCCTATTTTCATCAGTGAGGTTAGATTTCTTGACATAATTAGAAATCTCTACAGTCAGAATTTCCAATTTAATTGTTTTGGTCTACCTTTACCTCCTGGAAAGCATTTGAAGACAGCCCCTAGCCACTGCTGTTGCCTTACTCAACAGCAATCTCATCAATGTCACAAGAGTTCAGGGAAATGTTGCTGGGATCGTCATTACTTTCAATTTTACTACTTTCAAAAAAAGAAAAGAATTTCAGTGTCTGTTGGCGTAATAATTTTCCGCTTTGTTAGCCCAAGGGGTGCGCGGGCCCCCAATGTAGGTGCGCCAGGGCATGTTTGAACTAATATGATTTTTAATTAACTTTAATTTAAAAAAAAGAACGTTTTGTACTTATATACGTAAAATACGTGAATAATATTAAATATTGCATCTTTCGCTTTTTGTGTTGTGGTAGTTTTTAACTAGGAATCTCTCGCGGGCTCCTTGAGAATCCGGGGCTCATGGCGGCCATCAGGTCCGCCAGCCGCTTAATCCGCCACTGTTGTATTATTTTGGAAACCCACCTTCCAGTTTCAAAGTTTTTCTTGTTATTTAGAGAATCATAATTTCCCTTGTAGTAGATTTCTTGCATTGTCCCTCCCACCCCCATTTGATTCTTCTTCTGACTCATTTATGTTCTATTTGCCACATGAACATTGTGACAAAATCTTTCTCGTTATGCCTTAAGACACCAGAGCCCGATTTCCGGGTGGACACAGCGGGCACGTACTTACGGCGGTAGCAGAGGGCCCAAAAATAAAATTTTCCGAGCTCGGTAAGGTTGAAAAAGATGGTCTATAATCATGATAGTAGCTAGATGATACTGCGCACTTTGCAGAATCGTCTAGCTTGCATCACCTGGTCACGGACCTATTTTCCCTTGTGAGTTGTTTTAACAAATTTTAACTCAATCGCCCCCGCACTTGAAGTGGGCGTTACTCGTCATCCACTAGCAGCGGCACTGTCGAAAGTTCACTTACGTACAAAAGCAAGATAAATACGTCTGTTCTGACTCAAACTGTTGGTGAATAGGATAAAGCCAAATTGCACTTTCTAACGATTTAAACGATTTTTTACGTGATGTACCCAATAGAAATAAGATACAAAGTACCAGGGAAGAAATTTACATGAAATAGCAAATGGAAAAAGATCACCCAAGCTTTCGGACGCGTCAGCAGCAGTCCTTCATCAGGAGTAATGACGATGTTATGTTTCTGTCTCTTTTTTATACTTGAAATTTCTGGAAAACCCTTCATCAGAGTAGTCCCGCAGAATGGGAAAACCCAGTGAGAACCAATGGGAGGCCTCCAATAGAATCATGGAAAACCCCAATGGGGACCAATGAGAAACCCATACTGCGGGCTACCTAATGTTGGGGACACATCACAACCACTTCCAGAAACTTATAAACAACTCTTACTTTGAAATGTATGGGACCTCCAAATTAGGTAGCCCGCAGTATGGGTTTCTCATTAGTCCCTATTGGGGTTCTTCCATGATTCTATTGGAGGCCTCCCATTGGTTTCCACTGGGGTTTCCATTCTGCGGGACTGCTGTGATAAAGGGTTTGCAGAAGTTTTAAATATAAAAAAGGCAGAAACATAACATCGTCATTACTCCTGATGAAGGACTGCTGCTGATGCGTCCGAAAGCTTGAGTGATCTTTTTCATTGCTATTTTACCAGTGTTTAACCTTTTGTATGTAAATATACCCAATAATTTCGTCTACAAATTTTAAGGGGTGGCTGTCATATATATAAGGGGATAAAAAATTATTAATTATTACATATCATCAGTTATACAGAATTATTGGTGAATTATTGGTTAAATATTAGTTTTATTAACTATATGAAAAATCGCCTTCACATATAAGAAAGTTAATACACTATGCCGAGATTATTTTTTTTTTTTTTAAAGTATTCCTTGTATGGTAGGAAGGGTACCATAATACAAATACAGCCTATGCCTATGGACAGTGGAGTACCGATGCCAATGCAACCAATAAATTTTGCATTGGGACCCTTGCCCTTTGGTGGCCTTTGGAAGTCTAGGCTCCTTAGGTAGCATAACTGTGTGATCCTGATATGGGGTGGGGGGTTCAGTCTACCAGCGATTGCATTCGGGCCCAAATTCAATAGCTACGCCACTTACTTGGGACGGCAATTTCCTAGATCTACCACTGAAAATGCCTTTATTTATTAAAGCAGTTAACAACCTACTTTTTGTAGACCATTCTAGCGATACTTGCTCAATATAGATTGCTTAGTCTTCTCACTTTATTTTTCTGTTAAAGGGTCTGGTCGAATCTCAATGTCGGAATCGATTTCATTTATTTTTTGTTTTCAAAAATCTTAAATGAAATACCAATTCTTAACCAAAAACCGCGCCTTTTGGCCAACTAAATTATTTTTAATTAGCGGGTTTCAATAGATATTGAACCCGCTTTTGCTTTTTCTGCCTACCTCTCTGTACACAATAAAAAGGGTAAGGTTAAGGTGAAAATTGTCTGTAAATGCAATAATGATGGCTATTGTTAACGTTGAAAACCCACCGAGTTACTTGAGAATTAGAGAGTTGCGGATTAGAGAGTTATGAATTAGAAATTTGCAAATTAGATAGTTGCGGATTAGAGAGTTGCAAATTAGCGCGTTGCTGATTAGAGAGTTGCTGATTAGAGAGTTGCGGATTAGAGAGTTTCAAATTATAGTTGCGTATTAGATAGTTTC
Organism: Dysdera silvatica; assembly: GCA_006491805.2. Taxonomy (NCBI): domain Eukaryota; kingdom Metazoa; phylum Arthropoda; class Arachnida; order Araneae; family Dysderidae; genus Dysdera; species Dysdera silvatica. The sequence continues at coordinate 169,491,049 of QLNU02015003.1, forward strand.
GAATTGGAGAGTTGCAAATTAATGTTAATTGAAACCCGCTAAATTTAAATATCGACCTTAGGCGATTTTCTTTCACTTGTTCGTTTAACTTGTTCGTAAGTCATTAGGAACAAATCTATGAGAAGGAGAAAATAAAGAAAAAAGTTTTACGAACCTCGGAGCTAAATAAGATGTCCAATACGTGAAACAACGGTTCCTAACAGAATCGCACATCGAAGGGAAAATATCTTGTCATTTTCTTTTAGGGGGATGGGTAGCAAGTGAAAAAAATAATGCAGCAAATTAATGAGCCTTGAACCAACTTGAATTCACAATTTTATTTAGTATCATGCACGTGGTAGTACTTTTATGTTCATTAAATCGATTTGATAATTTTGTTTTCCGACACGTGTTTTCGGAATAAGTCAGCCTCCTTTATAAATAGAGAAAAATATAAAAATTTGTTTTCAAGTGATTTATTTATTCATCAGAAATTTTTGCCCCATTTATGTCATGATTTTACTGCATTGAATATTATTTATTTCCGAATATTAAGCTTCCGTATATTGGCGCGAATAAACGGCTGATACAATTAGGCGAAAATCCAAAGGAAAAAAGGGTGGCAGCGATGCATGCTAAGAAGATAAATTTAGCCAATCTAAGTCCACTCGATTTTTGTCTTCAATAATTTAACCACCAGTAACCTCGCTTACTTAATACTATTATTCTCTCTTGGGTCTCAAAAATTAGCGTAATCACTTAGTGGTAGTTGATGGCAACTTCAGAAGAAGGTTCGTAAACGACGAACCGAAACGTCAAGTTTTTTGAGTAATTACACTCTGTTTATATTTTTTTACACTGTCTGCACTCTAAAATCTGTTTTTTACAATTCAAAACGCGCTGTGACAGTCTTCGTAAAACCATTCCCTTACTTATTGCGTATTATTAGGAGCGGGAAAAAGGGCCGTTTAAGTATTACGTAGGCACATTTCTGGCCATTTTGTACTCCCTTATAAGAAAAAGTAAGCAAATGACTGTCCAATCCTCCCTTCATGCTTACGTAAGATTTCTGTGCTCTAAGTTTTTACTATAAGTTTTTGAAATAAGAATGCAACGTGTGATGCAAATTATAATACTTATTTACATTTTTATTGTAATATTGAGCATTTATTTATAAGTTTGTTATAATATTAAACGCTTATTTATAAATACAGAGTAATCACAGCAAACAATATCGCATTTAAAAAAGTTTTAACACGCTGTTAATTGCTATTTTGGTGGTATTATAAAGTATTTTGTTATATTTTTATTGTTAATATTTCTTACATTGTAGAAAAATAATGTATAATACATAAGAAGTGGATTTGATAAAATGCATTTATTAAAAATAATACATTCATTGTAATTTAGTGATTTCAGGGGCAACGGGGGCGGGGGCTAAGGCAGTCCTCCGGGAGAAAAGAAAATTGAGTGCCACTGGTTTAAATAATTAAATATTTAATTGTGATTACGTGTATTTTATATTTTTTTATCTTCTAGCAGTGTGTCGTAGGTCGTAGCACATCTAAGTATTGCAGTTATGTCAGGGTGGTTGTCACTTTGTGATTACGTGCTTGTTTTATCGTTTTCTGCTCCTTACGTAAGCATGGGTCAGACCGCACACTCAACGTTGTCAGAATACATCAGCAAATCTCATTCCCTTCACCCAAAGATGCTTACGTAATACTTGAAAGTCTCCAGAGAGTGAGGAGGTTGGGAGTTTGTAAGCCCTCAATCACCAGTGTTTGACACCCCCAATAAAGATTTTTTAAATTATTTAGACTTTCGTAAAGATATTACTTTATAAATTATTTAAAAATATTTTAACTATCCCGTTGTGAACGAACACTTTTTTGAGACTTGATGTGAAATAAATAATTTCATTAATTTTTCTTCTGAAATTTCCTCTGAAAATTCTGCTGCCTACTTGATAGGCAACAAAAAACTACCTGCTGCGCACGGATCACACTTCGGGAAACACTGGCATAAGTAACCGAACTAACGTTCTGCGGCACCATAGGATTCGAATATGGATTAGCTGCATCATAGGTTTCGAATATAGATTAGTGGCACCATAAGAGAACGCGTGCCACTGTGCCGCATAAGTTTTAAGTCACAGCGAAATGATCCTATTCAAAACAGTGTCGCTTATTTATCATGGTGAAATTTATTCACAGTGAACTGAACAGTAACGTTCATAAATATTTTAATTGATTTTTTTATTATAGTATATGGCATTCAACAATGGTAAAACATATGTAGCTATATTAAAAAATAAAAAAAATTGCTGGATCGCATTAATTATTTTCCATACAGGCAATTCATCAAAATTTTTATTGAGCGAAAGACAGCAAATAGGTGCTAATATCTATAAATTAATAAAACTGATAACATATAATATTATAACTAAAGTAGAATATTTTATATATCAAGAATTTGTTGAAGGAATATTATTGCATGATTAAAAGACTTTTAACCTGCATTGTTTGTCTCTATCTAAGAAAAGAAAAGTGGAATTACATTTTACGATTTGTATAAAAAAATTATCAATTGCTACCATGTGTTTCAACGAAGTTCCCTTTCTCAACGAAAACCCGTGTGGTAGTATAATGTAGCCTACACTTCAAGTAATTCTTCTTCGATTTCTCAGGTTTCGAACATTGGATGATCTCCAAAGGCACTTAGGACCTAGGCAGGACCGTACTAGGTCCTCTAAGAAGGCGCATACCTTGGATTTTCGGAGGGCGCGAGTCCTATCGCCCATGAACGCGCACCGGCCAAGTCCGCCCCTAGACCTTGGGGCGCATAGCAACAAAGCTGGCTTTTCTCTTTACACGAGAGTGTGATTAGTTTTATGTCTGAATCATGAAATCCCTGCAAATTTTTAGCCTGCCGTGCTCAATTCGTTTTATGTGAAAATTCTAACACTCACGTTTATTACCTCAAACTAGAGATTTTCGTTTTTGGAGAAAAAGAGACGCTTTCCCCATCCTGGATTCGAACCAGGGTCCCTCCGTTTAGCCCGGAGTGTCTTGGACCGCTAGACGAATGAGGACAGGAAACAACGCTCTCTTTCTCCGTATGTAAAGGTGTTAAGGTATTATTACCCTCCGCAGGGATAACACAATTGCCAAATATGGTCAACACAGAAAAGCCTCCGGGGCGAGATTTTTGTGAGTTTTTCGTGGGGAATAATTACACGTAATAATTACAATACGTGATAATTTGTTTTGAACAAATACTCTTTCTTACTTTTGTCAAATGCGCGCCCAGCGGTACAGTGGTTATATAATCACTGCCTATCATCTCGCTAGATATGGGTGCGATTAGCCATGTATGTAGCCATTTTAATAGCATTACTTACGCTTATAACGTGGTTTTGTTTTTTTTTGCTTATAAATCTAATCTGCGTAATGCTACGTCAAATTATCTTAAATAGCCATGTAAGCTTTGTCGTATGCAAATTCACCCTAGGGTAATGACAGTCGCCTATATGATGCCCCCATGGAGAGACTACTGGAAACATTTCGCCTTCAGCTAGCAATAAAAACTGCCAGCTACCACAACATGGTTAAATAACTGCCAATGTCGGGTGTAGGCCTAAAATTAAAAAAAAACGGCTATTTTTCTGCTTATGTACCGCCATTTTGCTTGGTTTAGCCATGCGGTAACGTACATATAACGGATTTAACATTCAGCAAATTCGGATTTGCATGCGGCCATTTCGGAGATTCGGGATTCGACTATCTAAGAGACATGGGCTCAAATAGATCTCTTTGAAAACGGTAGATCCTCGTTGTATAAAATCCATGCTGTTGTAGAAATCACAATAATATTACCAATAAATTTTATGGTTACTTTAATTCTACACAGAACCGTTTCTGGGTGTTTTGCCGCCCTAGGCAAGAATTGAAAAATGCCGCCCCCGCCGCCCTTTCACTACCATCACCATCTCTACCACCATCAACATCCAGCGGTACAACAATGTAAATCTTTTATTATACATTGAATCATTAAACCCGTTAATTATATTTATTTTTTAGAGTTGCATTGGTTATTTTGTAACATTAGAGTAGTGTGTGCTCAGTTTTTTCTTTGTTTGATTTAAAATTAATTTTTTACGCCATTTTGCCGCCCTAGGCAGTCGCCTACTCTGGCCTAATGGTAGAAACGGCCCTGATTCGACATATCCTGTATTCTTAACTATTGCAAATATACCAAGACACTCCAAATTGCCAGCCCTAAAAGTGGTTTTTAAGATGATGGTTTTAGGGTAGAACCAATCTTGCGCCAACACGCTTCAGCGATTGGCGGGGCGGCGCCAAATGCAACCCTGGCGACGTACGCCAGGTAGGCAGAGCATCCGAAGGCAGCAGCTCAGTTGTGAGGTGAATGCCGACTAAACTTCCAGCGCCGCTTCGCCGCAGTCGTGTTTACGCTATTAAAAACCACTCTTTCTTCCCCTCTGTTTACGCCAAATCACCGTACCGTTTCATTCACTATATTTTTCTCGCTTTGATGCTCCCATATCATGGACCGCTTTCTCAATTAGAAACATTTCGCTGTCGAATCCGTCAATGTGTTTTACCACTTTGGGAAAAAATCATAATTTACAGGTAAGTTTTATTCCTAAATATCATTTATTCATTCTAAAAATCTATCCATTGCAATAATACTTTTTTTTTTCGTGCAGTAAAAGGCATGTGTCAGCTTAAAAACTTCAGGCGATTAGTAAACTATGATTGTAAAACAACTATAATTTTAGGCTTAAAGTTTAGCTAAAGCTGCAATGACTTTATATCTAACTATAAACTCACACTTTTTATTCTTTGTAAAATGTAAAAACTCAATCGGTTGTTTTTACATCAAGCAAAGGTTAAAACTATTATAGTTAAATTTCAAAAACATGCACCAGAGTATATTTTTAATTTACATATAGCACGTGACATTATTGCGATTGCTTCAATATTTCAATAATTTTAAAGTTTGGAAAAATTTAATAATCCTTTACGATAGGTTTCTTTAATAATGTGATGCTTTTTGAATAGCAAATCAAACTGAAAATAATCATGCGATAGTAATAACTACATGATGGAGAATTCCTGCTCGCAAAGTGACTATGTTTCATATTTAATCCTAACTAGATGTAAACATGAGGTTGCAATGGAAATGTATTTACTTAAATACTTTTTAGATATCCTCCCTATATGACATTTCCTGTAAGTTCAAACACATGATCAGAAATCGCCTATGCCTGTGACTAGATCTTTTTTGTTGTGAATTAGATTTGTTTTAATAGTTCGTTATATCAAGTTGTAAATAAGTTTATTGCACTGCTTACATGAAGATACAAAACGCGCACAAAATTGACATGGTGCAATTTAGGCGATTATTGTACAAAATGCTTTCCATTTATTTTATCTTATTGCGCTGCGAAAATTCGTAAAATTATTAACTGTCTTTTTTTTTTTAAATTACTGCAAAGTTTTCCGTTAATTCTAAGCAATATGTTATTAATGAAGTTAAAGTTACATCGTAACATTTTATGAACAACAAATACAAATTCTGGGCCATGATATGGTGGCAAAATTAATAATATTAAGGTGAAATTTCAGCAAAAATTGAGATATGGAGCTTTCGTTTATGTTTATTATATTTCCGTTATAAAAACCATTACGTTACATAAATTTAAGGCGTGTTACTGACTAAATTCGTTTGGTTTTCAATTTAAATGGCCCAGTTTGGTAGAAAATCTGAACACAGAAAAAAACAAAAACCATGCGCCTTGTATATGGCAAAACCTTATATTTCGTACTTCATAAAATAAATTATTTATATTTGACAAAAAAAAATCATATTATATATTTCATTACCCCAAGCTTATAATATATATTTCATGAAGGACATACCCAAAATGAGTTTTGAATATATAAAGACATATTTCCTAATTTTAGTTAGGTTAAATGTATGTCTTTTAATTACAAAACAATTATGTCAAGAAGTTTGATGCAATATATATATAAAGAACAGAAGAAGAATTGTGGAATCTTTAAAAATGGCAGCTAAATCAGCATAACCTCAAAATGCCTTCATATTTTATTTTAATATTTTGTTGTAAAATATAGCAAATTAATATAAAATTGTAATTCATAAATTGCTACAAAAATGAAGTAAACGTGAAAGAGCAGAACATTCAAAATATTCATTTAATCATAACTTTAAAATTTTTTACTTCATGATTTTCATGGTCCATTGATTGCATATAAGTTCCTACATTTTTTATAAAAGAATATTCAAAGGTAATCGCAGGTAAGCTTTTCTGCCACTTTCATCTCTAAGCACATATACATAAGTGTTCATCTGAAGCTTTGCTTCTTTAAAAAAAATAATATATATATTTTATTTTTTTTATTTATGTGATCAAACCTCAAAGCTTGTCTTGTTAAGGGATTTTGCTAGATTTAAAATAGATTAAGGAATTATACTAGATTTCATTAAATTCATTAATTACTCTTTTATTTTATTAAAGGGAATCAAAGAATATATTTTTATATTTATGCTTTTAAATTGATTTTATTTGACTCTACTTGGTTTATATACATTATATCTATGGAAAATTTGGCTCCTTATACCTATAGTCACGTGTAGCCAGAGGGCGGTTTTTTGGGATTGTAACCCCCATTGCAATGAAATTTTGTATATTTAACATAGGAATATATGAGTTGTAGCTCTGTAACCCTTCCCATTAAGCCTATAACCCACCTTATGAACTTTCTGCCTATGTCAATAGTTACTCATTATCTCTACACTGCTACATAGTTTGTTTTTGTTTTTTTAAATTCATACATACACTGAAGTGACATTAAATTTGAGACAGTCGTTTCCATTCTCAGTGCACTCCCCTCTTCCGAATTAAATGGTACCTTCCGAAATTAAGTACATACATTCCGGCATGGCTTAATCGGATCACAAATAATCAAATATCTCACTTATAAGAATAAAATCTGTTAGAACCAAAATTATTCCCATGGGATCAGTATTAAATGTCCCCGCTTTAGTGAATGATCCTCACTGATAGTCCCCGGGAAACTGAATAAAGATCGGACAATCTTTGCATGAAAATCAGTGCTTAAACATGGAAAAGTTATAATTTGCTTTAAGTGATGACATTGCGAGATCCATGCTAAAACATACAACTTCCACAAATCAGATTTCTTTAGACATAGACAAGTAATGCAGCAAAGTGTGTGCTAGTCTGCGACTTTTCTTTCAGAAAAATTACATACGCACATACATTTTTTTATACAATATTATTCTTGTCAGTATCATTTTATATTTGTCACGTGTGCAGTTGACACTAGTGTGCAGAGCCGTTTCTAGGTGTTTTGCCGCCCTTGGTAAGAAATGAGAAATGCCGCCCCCTACCCTTTAACTACCATTACTCTTTCGACTAGATCTCCCTCTCTACCACCACCAACACCCAGCGGTAGAACAATGTAAATCTTCTTTTATGCTTTTAATCATTAAACCCGTTAATTATATTTATATTTTAAACTTATATTAGTTATTTTGTAACATTAGGGTATTATGAATAGTAAAACAATTTCTACATGTTATAATCGTTTAATTTCAATATTTTATACAATCATGAAGACTTTTTTTACTCACTCATTTTCTGCCAAGCAACCAAGCGAAAGTCTTGCATTTTGCAGAGGGAAACTTGTTCAGGAAACTCTGCACAACACGGAGTGAAACGTTAAGTGTTTTTAATAAACAGACGTGGCGAAATATCCCGCAAAGCACTACAATCCATATCAACGTTTTATAATTTTTATTACCACCGCTCGATGAAGTAATACGATATATATGACAACGTAAAGCGGGTAAAAAGTTATTTTATTACATTAGCCTGGCTTTCGGCTGTTCCATTGGACAGCCATCATCAGATGCAGAATGATTCAATCCTCGTGATGAACGTAGACAATAATTCACTTCGAACTGGTTTTATACCATTCTTTAAATCATGAAATTATTTGTAACTTTTAATCTGAATTTTTTGTTTCAGTTTCATCCGATTTTCGTGCATCATTCGTTTTTGGTGTGTTTAATACGCTTTTACCTTTGTATAATTCGTCTTTAAGATCGCACATAGAACCTCGCCTCTTTGTGAGATAGTATTACCCTTTTCAGAGAAAATACAATTCCCAAATAGTCAACCCACCAAAATACCGTGCATGTTATTTGTAATTAAAGTCTAATCTTGATTTAACGATTTTCACTAGACTAGTTAGTGAGAGTAATCGTTAAATCGGTGGAACACAGTTACCGAGACCAATAACTGATGCACGCACTCACGGGGCCATACCTGGACTCTTCCCTAGGCTGAAAATGTGCATGTAAAATATGTTAAAAGTAGCAACTATTATTAAAAAAATATTTTTTTTTACATTTTTGACCCCTCTCTGATCAAAAATCATGGATGTGATATTGATCAGAACTGAAATAAGAAATTATTGAAAAAGCAAAGCATAAAAATGCTTACCAGCGTTGTGAAGAACGTATGTTAATTAAGATAAAGATAGGACACAAGTACTTACATAATTAAAAAAAAACGAAATCTTTGATTGACGTGCGTTTTGGTTTTCTTTGGAGATTGATATTAATATTGCCTTTTCGATTTTTTCAAATACATCGAGAAGATCGTCTTTGATATCAAAACGCAATGAATACTTCTTTCGACACTGTAAATCGGCATTCGCTCCAATTGAGTTCATTTAATTGAAGTTGATTTTCTAACTGAATTCTACTTGCAGCTTCAGGTTAATGACGAAAATTTAACAGTAATCGAGGGAGGGGAATGTTATATCGAGGGAAATATAACACTGAACTCAATGTTATATCGAGGGGAATGTTATATCGAGGGAAATATAACACTGAACTCAATGTTATATCGAGGGAAATATAACACTGAACTCAATGTTATATCGAGGGAAATATAACACTGAACTCAATGTTATATCGAGAAAAATATAACACTGAACTCAATGTTATATCGAGGGAAATATAACATTGAACTCAATGTTATATCGAGGGAAATATAACACTGAACTCAATGTTATATCGAGGGAAATATAACTCTGAACTCAATGTTATATGGAGGGAAATATAACACTGAACTCAATGTTATATGGAGGGAAATATAACACTGAACTCAACGTAATTCAATCCGGACCAAGAAAAACAATAATTAAATCGAGGATATCGTTTAATCGAAGTTAGATTGTATTTTCCTCTTGACCAGCACATTGTCTCTTTTCCTTTTAGACATAAAAGCTCTAGTTTCGGTTGAAATTAAACCTCACCTTGTTTGGAGCAGGCCTCCTCACATTACGAAATCTTGAGATGAAAACTGAGGAAACAAATTATAAAACTCTATTTCAATTTAGATGAGTATATGGGATTTGAAAACTTATTTTATATTTATCTTGAAACCATTTTAAATTACGATCATTTACAGCATGCGAGATATTGATTAGCGAAACATATTTTGGAGTATATGTGTAAATATCTTATTTCTGCCCGGTTCAAAAATCGAATGTATACGGGTGAAGTCAACCGAACCATGATAAGTAATGTTATAGCTATTTTATATTCGTATTTCTCACCGTGCGCAGTGTGGTAACGCGTTCTCCTATTGCGCGGCTAATCCGGGTTCGACTCCCAGCAGTGCAAAAAGAACGCTTACTCAGAGATCTCATAAAGATCGCACTGCTCACTGTAGTCCGGGGTTTGGTTCCCTAGGCCTTAAGAGGTTCGGATTCCTCGGAGGAGCGAAAAACAGTAGGTCCCGGCGCAGCATGACCACTGTAGTCTTTGAGCCGTAAAACCACAAAACAAACGGATTTTTTTACAGTTCTGCTTGATAGCTACAAAATTTAACAGCCTTTAAGTAAGTGGGAGAATAACTGACTTATCTGCTTCGATATATTTATTTTTAAACCTGTAATTTTCGTTCCAAGGTAAGAAATGCTCCTTTTATTTCTTGATTCGATACGCCGATATTTTGATTTATTTATGAACATATCAGAACAGAACTCGTAGGAAAAAGAAAGGAAGAGAGATTGGCGAGGCCTATTAAAAATATAAATAATAAGCCCACAAAAATTAGCTTGACAAAATAGCGGTATAGCCTAGATTGCCAGCATTTGGACGCCCATATAAGTACTTCTAGGGGTGGGGCTTGTGTCCCCATATATGAGCATGCCCTGGGATGAGTGTTGCACCCATTAACACTCCCTTCCACAGTCCACTATTGAAATTTTGCCCTTAATATTGCAATTTTGGAAAATTGCAATATTGCATGGCGTGAAAGTATCAAAAAGTATCAAAGTTTCCCCCTATACTCCCACGCTATACCATTGCAATAAGAACCCTCTGTGTTTACGCAACTAGAAATCGTTTTATTCCATGCGCTGAAAATATAACGCTGATATCATAACGCTGTCAAGAGCACGATATAGCTCAATGCCTTAAAAAGCTATAGAGAATTACAGTTTAATGATTAAATATAGCCAATGTGCCCACACGCCAGAGTGGAAAAAATATCTTTGGCAGTCTCTCTTCAAATGCCCATTTCTATTTCAAGTAACGTTTGAAAATTCTAAGTGTAAAATGCAAAATTTTGTTATTATGAGGTATGTATCTTACAAGGTAAATGCTCAATGACGATCTCTCCAATACCTGCGTTCAGGACCGTATTATCGCATGGATAAACAAGCAAATGTCTAGGCCCCTTTTTTGGGGGGGAGCCCGGTGCAATGAAGACTCAACGCTACTTCAAAACCGTTGCGAATTAGACCTAATCACTGGACAGTAATTTTATTGTGGGGCGAATTTCGGATTGTTTGTATGTACGTTGCATACAAGTATAGTTAGTACCTTTACCGACAATACTTTCAAAGTTTGAATTTAAATTCCAGAACCGATTTAGCGAGCGATCGGATATAACGAATATTTTCGTTGATCCCAAGACCCTCGTTATATTATGGTCCTACGGTAATTTCGCAGGCTTAATATATATTACAAGGGGATAGGAGAAAATCCTCTGTGGCCCCCCCACGAAATATTAATCCGACCCTGATTGGGCCCCAATAATTCGGTAGATATAATCATTTTGTGATTTGTTAGATTTGGATCCCACACCATTGTAAGCTCTGCCGCATGTATAGCTTATGTGTCGTAGTGGGACGTCAGTCGCCTATGTAGTGTCCTTATAGGGAAACGACCGATAGTATTTCCCTTTCAGATGACAGTTAAAACTACTAGACAGCAATGTGATTCATGACTAAAATTGGTGTGCGGAAATAATTATTGAAGAAATGCACCAATTTCAATCAGTAAAAATAATATTTATTCATGCTTTAAATGTGCAAAATAGTCCGCCAAATGATAATTAAATTACAATGCAACGTTAACAAAATTTAGTAGGCTTTTTCGGCGGAGCCTTCAATGAGACGTGTGCACACTTCGATGGTAAACGGAAGACTGATTTGATTTTAGAATTCGGAAAACAATTGCACGTACTGTTGCCAAATATAAAAATTGAAATTATAATTATACAATGTTTTTATTGCCAGATACGGAAAGTAAAATTCCATTCCCGGATCGTCAGACACTTGGTGGCGGAGAGGCTTGACGGCAAAAAAGCGCTTCGGCGTTAAACGGTTGATTTTTAGCTACTTATAGTAGAAAGTTCACTAGGCCGTAACGGGCGAGCGCATGTGTCGCATCGTATTTTGATTATAACTTAGTATTTTTATAAATAAATCAGTACTTACCTGAATCACAGAGACCGAACTAGGGGGAGACCCCACAGAACCCTCGCTCGTCGCTTCGCGACTCGTGCCGTTCCGATCACATTCGATGTGCGCCGCCTGAATCAGTACAAGCGTAGGCGGGCGATAAGCGGCAACCTAGGCGTCATTGCTAGTTTTTGCCGCTTAACGCCAAGTGTCTGAATCGATCCGGGAATGGAAACATGCGCCGGCGGCCCGGTCCGCCCCTCCGATGACTTAACATTAACGAATTTGCGAGCAAAATTCCAGCAGGGTTATGCTTCAGTCACTGGTTTGAACTTACTTTGTAAATTTCAAGTAGGTCAAGAGATCATTATTAGGTATTTTTTTTTTAATCAGTTTCATAAAATTTCGAATTGGATATCTTTTACATCCATAAGCCTTTATATTTTTAAAGGATCGCATTTCCTTCACACTAAGTGTAATGAAATCGTTAATGAAGCGCATTCAAATTATAACAAGGTAACTTAAGGTGAAGAGAATACCATAAAAGTGGGACTATTAAAATCTGGTTTCGGTTTCCCAAGCGGAAGTAGTTTTCAGCGCTTTTCAACACTCTATATTCCACAAAATTTGTTACGCTACGTAAATAAAAAATAGAGTTTCCACGAACGAGGTCAGCAATTAGGTATTCACATATGTGTAGAAGATGGCTTCCGCTGTGGTCGTTAGGATACGATTCTATCGATAATGCTAACTAACAACAAAATTCCTTTCCAGGTGACCGAGCATTTGCGAATATCCATTCGCTGGACGGCATTTGCATTGCACAGCCATGTTGAAATTTGAGTTTTTAATAAGACCGAACAATTTTAAACTTAAACAGTGAGATGACCTCACCTTGTATGGTGCAAAGGAGCCATTGCTATTTTTGCGCCAAAAAAAATCAGTCAAATAACCCACCAGTTTTAAACTTGGAGTACACAGTATCAAATACTGAGAATATACCACGTTTTGAATAATTGAAAACTACGAACAATACCACTCATGTGCACTAGTGTGCGAAGAGAATTGGGCGAGAAACTTTTACTCAGTATTATGTATGGTAAAAAATTAAATTACGAAAATCGTTACATATAGAAATTTAAAACAAAAAACTCCAAACGTTTTAATATTTCAATCTACAGATAGGTTTTTACACATTATATTCATATATATTTATAATTTTAAGGAATATAATAATAAGAGGAAATAACTATAAGAGACGCAGAAATCGACATTTAAAAAAGAAATAAAATTTACTAACCCTTTAGAAAAATACGTTCATCCATTTAAACCCACATGACAGTGGAAAACCTTGTTATTTATTTTTAAATATAAAACTTTTATTGTATGCGGTTTTTCATTAAATTATGCAAAAAGTTCATAAGGGGGAGACAAAGTCTTATAATGGGTGTTACAGAGCTACAACTCCATATATTCATATGTATGTGTATATAAAAAATTGCATTGAAATGGTAGTCATGGCATCATCTCCTGTCTACGCCTGCGCTCTCTCTATCGGACCCAAAACAAATAGGCACCTATTCCTTACATTGTTCATAGCTTTGCCGTTGTGTAGTCAGTGGCGGATCTACCGATAGGCTAAGTAGGCTAAAGCCTAAGGCGGCAATTTTTCGACGAAAAATTTGTAGCCGAGGAGTTTGCAAAGGCGGAACTTAATTTTTTAGTGGCCCATCGAATCGTTAATTTGGAATTTTTATGTCCAAAGGTGTGACTAGGTATTGACAAAGAGAGAGAGAGAGCTACAGTGGGAGCCAACTCGAGAGGGCTTAATAGGCGCCAAATTCGCGAATACTTGCAAAAAGGCGAACTGGTAATAACCGCAAATGATGTCAAATTAAGAACTTGATTTAAGCTTCAAAGTCTCTGTTATGTCTCTAATTGCCTTTGGTATAATTAGGCGGCAAAATCGTAAATCCGCCTCTGGGTGCAGTGGTAACGCTTTAGCTTAGCATGCGGTTATCCCGCGTTCGACACCCAACTGTGACAAAAAAAAAAAGAGCGCTTACCAACTAACTGTTCGCTGTAGTCCAGGGTTTGGTTCCCTAGGCCTTTAGAGGTTCGGATTCCTCGGAAAACAGTAGGTCCCGGCGCAACATGGCTCTTGCGACCCTTACACTGCAAAAATCAAACAAAACCGTACATTGTGATTATATTTTTGTTCCCAAGGGTATGCATTGCAACGAATTTGAGATTTGTCTAGTGCGGAAACTTTGCAATGATGAACTTTTCTGTATGCACACTATTGTATTTAAAACACTTGTACATTTAACATGAAACTCGTAAAAGGAAGAAAGCGAGTAAATATAAGATCTCTAAATTGAACGAAAATTATGCGGACCTAGGAAAAATTCTTCTGAAAAACTCAGCAGCAGGGAGTATTGTCTTTTTCATATGATGCCATGTTTATTGCCGACAGGATCTATGTATGGATATAGTAAACCGTTCTGTGCAGTGTTTGTTTCGTAAGTATTATTATACTTAGGTTGGAAACTGGAGAAACAATAATAGTTTAGTTATTCGTAACTAAAAATCTGTCTTGGTTTCCTGGACGAAGATTGATTAACCGTGAAAAAATAGCTTATAATCCCGCCTTTAACGCTTTGATATTTAATGGAAAGTTTCAGCTGCTCTAAATGAGCTTCAATGAAATCTAAAGCAATATTACGTGTTCCGCTAAAGTTTGGGACGTGTATTATTTATATTCATATATTAAACCCGTGACAAATAGGCATTTATTCCCAATATCATTCTTTAATTTTATAGCTATCATTTCCCGTCACATTATGAATTCCGTTATTAAGCTTTCGTGATTCTGCAAAATTAAAAATACAAATGTCTGTCGCATTTAAAAGTGTTATTCAATATATCGCATCGTTATTTTTACTTCTGTCACAAGACAATTATTTTAACATTCAAACTTTATTTGAGATAGTGTACATTTTTAATGAAAAATATGCATCTCCCGGTTTTAGGTTATGTAAATATAATTCTAAAAATGCTACCGTAATTTCTCATTATCTTTAACTCAAAATATGTCCGTTGGTTAAAAAATATACAGCGCTTATGCGCTATATAGCTTTAAATTTTGAAAGCGTAGTGAGATGCCCTAGGAAAAGAAATTAATTAATAATTAATAAAAATTATTTTTTACTTATATCTCTGAGATTTACAAACTCTTAAAATCCAGTTTTATCGTATTTTCCTTTCAAATTACGCAAAATTGAAATATCTACGAACGTTCGTAGTAGAACTAATTTTTTTTTTATGAAATAGACAAACTAATATCTATTTATTTAATCTGATGAAGCAAAATAAAGGAGTATATTTTAGGAACTTCTGAACTTCCATTTAAATATATGACGCGTTCTAGCTTTCTATATTTTCAAGCGCATTTATCTCTACTGTCTAGTTACCTGCTGTCGTAGCCCTGGCAATTTGTCAAACCACCTGAGCAAATGATTCTAAACAGGCGCGTATCTGTCATCTTGAAGCATCTTATCTTAATGGTTGTCTATTACTTGCTTGAGCGCGATTAGTTTAACGACAGAAGATGACCGTAACATTGTCATTTCTTGAATTTCTTGTCCTTTCATCTATCAGAAGTGTTGTTCCCAGGTCAGTTACGTGATGTATTCTGACTCATTTAACTTAGCTGGATCTCAGTGTTTTAGATCTTGATAAAAGGAAATAGATTCAAAGAACTCTTTAACAGTTGTCAACTGGCAGCTCATACTGTAGTTTAATGGCCTGTCAACAGTTGTCTCTGCTCATTTGCATATCCTTTCCATAACTATCTAATCCACCTAATCCTGACATGTTTTCTTTCTGAAATGTTTATTTCATTATCGAAAATACGAAATAGGCATTACAATCACGTTAACTATTTATGAACATTTTATTTCGTGTCGGTGTGGATTTGTTTATATCTTGTAATTATTTGCAAAATGCGATTGCTTTTTCCGAAAAAATACGGTTTTTAATAAAAATGCCCTTAGAAGGGGAACCCATGGTGAGTGCCCCGCCGATTTTGATGAAATGTTTTGATGGAAGTAGAGCCAAAATAGGAAAATACGTGTCTCGGCATTCGTGCCAATGCGGCATATTTTCGGAGATATGCATTTTTAAAGATTTTGCATCCGATATATAAGCTTAAAACACAACGCTCTCTGTAAACCAATCAGTAGCGTGGGCGGTAAGTTGTTAGTTCTTCACGCCGTGCTTTTGTGTTCGATGCCCGGGGAAATCATTTTTTTTTTTTAATGTATCCTTTTTATGTATTTATTTATATATTTTTATTAGTAAAAATATTTTGCTTACAATCGGATTTTGTTCATAAACTTACTTTAATAAAATTCGTATTTATGTAGTTATATGTTAATTGTATGCTTATTGGCAGTGATAATTTCTACTCGAATTTTAATTGTTGATTATTAAAAAGTTGAAAAGTAGAAAAAGTTTTGGTGTAGCCATCCAGCCTGTTATGTAGTTAAGTAGATCCAGCACACTTTAATAATGTTTTTACAAATGACGACGGCACCTCTTCTTCTACTGTTGAAGTAATTCCACCTCATTGTACCCCATACTGTCAACCTCGTGATGTGTACTTCTTCCGTCAAGTAAAAAATTTCATTAAAAGGTTACAAAATTGTGTTGAAATCTTACAAGAAAATAGTCATTTAAACACGCGAGCAGATAGATGCTTTGAATATCCATTCACTTATTTATAATCAACTTTCGGCGCCGAATTTTAAGAATACATTACAGTACTCTTGGTTTGTTGCAAAGTTAACAAACGAAAGAAGCGTTTTTGAAAATGTAGATGGTATTTGTTTTCCAGATGATATTAGACAAAGAAAATCAGTTGTTCGAACAATTCATTTATAAAATGCTCACGTTGTAGAATTTTTTTATGTTTTTATTGTTTTTATGATAATTATCATCCAAAACTGTGTACCAGTATACAATTCCGACACCTCCGATAGTGATACACAAAAAATATGTTCACGTCAGTCAGTTTTAAAATAAAATTGATTGCATTTTATAAAATAAAATGTTTCTATATAAATAAAATGCACATAAATGAGATGCACATAAAATGTTTATATGTTATAAAATAAAATGATGTTTATATGTTATAAAATAAAATATTACATACTAAAAATGCGTTTGTCAATAGATAAATATATTTTAAAAAAATATTAGGCGTAATAGATGCTAATAGTGGATGACTGCAAAGGCTAATAATGACAAAATAAGACGAATTAACGCAGTTTTCATTTTTATTTAATGGAATTGTTAAACGTTTTCAGAAAAAAATCTTTCAATCCTTAAATAAAACAAAACTGCATTATTGGTGTAATTTCATCCCTTCACAGGTTGACAATGAGTACGCAAATTTTATAAAAGTTATATTCACATAAAAACTTACAGCTAACTCCTAAACTTTTTGTACCTTTACAACTCTTCAATTAAAAATTAAAATTCGTGTAAAAATTATAACTGCGAAAAATAGTATCACAGAATTAAATATGTAAATATGAATTTTATTAAAGTAAGTTTATGAGCAAAATTCGATTGTAAGCAAAGTATTTTTACTAATAAAAATACATAAATAAATATGTAAAAAGGATATACATAAAAAAAAGTAATCGATTTCCCCGGGCATTGAACACAAAAACACGGCGCGAAGAGCCGACAACTTACCGCCCAAGCTACCGATTGGCTTGCAAAGGACGTTGCGTTTGAGCTCATATATAGTATGCAAAATCTTTAAAAATTCATATCTCCGAAAATAAGCCGCATTGGCACGAATGCCGAGACACGTATTTCCTTATTTTGGCTCTACTTTCATCAAAAAAAAAAAAATCACCAAAATCGGTGGGACACTCACTGTGGGTTCCCCCTGTTAGTTTGATTAAACTACTAAGTTTGATTAAACTACTGAGTTTAATTAAACTACATTATAGTTTAAAGTAATATACATTAAACTTGAAAGTAATTGATAAAAGTACTACAAAAAACAAAAAGATAATAAAATTAGTCATAATATAACTTCCTTCATTAATGCCCTTAGCTATTATTAAAAACGTTCTTAAAAATTAAAATTCTGTTTTTATATAATATGAAATGTTTATTTGTTCACTATTTATTAAAACAATTTAAATAAATAAAAATATATGCTTTCTATAAAAAAAATCTCTCTAATTATTGTAAACTATCGGAACTGTTTTTTTTAAGCCATGCACCCATGAGCATTGAACAGAAATCTCTCATTTCTTAATCATAAAGTAGCTTCCATCTTCTATAACATGAATATATTACCCAGTTTTTATAATTTTAATAATTTGTTAATATTTTAATTATTAAATTTAATAAATTTTTACTTCTAAACACATTTCTCTCGATTAGTTCTAATAGCACGAAACTGATAAGCGCAAAAATATAAATTTTATACGAGTAGTATGACTTTATAATTTTTACACTGAGCATTAGAAAGTATGATAAAGAGAGAGAGAGAGTTTAATGTTTGTGTAATGTTGTCTATTTTGGACACTTAATTTAACTAATCCAGATATTTTTAATAGGCATTTACATTTTTCGGTCGTTGTTATTTTGACAATAGATTTTATTTCTTTTTAGGATTTCTTCCTACCCTCCTGTCCATCGCATTGTCCGGCCACACGTTAGGACACTTGTCTGGCGGCGAAGGAGGAGGGGAAGGAGACTATTCCAGACTGAACAGAATACAGTCATCGCAACTACAACATCGCTACCATCCTTCATATAGCAATAATATGGGAATATCGGACAATAAAGTTGAGTTGAATCACTGCCTGAGTATCAAGGCGATGACCACCAAATCTGACGTTACCACAAACTTCAAATCTGGACAGCTGTCAGTCATGAGACTCATCGGTGACTCGTCTCCTCCTCCAGCTGCCAGTCCAAGCCCCACGAGGTCTGACCGAGATGCGAAAAGATCCACATCGTCACCCCCTCAGGACCTTTCAATGCATTCATCAGTAGTCATCGACGTTGTGGCAGATATCAATGACCATCAGGTAACAGAAGATGAAGATGACCAAGATGACAAGTGTCAGGTGGGAGGAGGTTCTTCGGAAGTTCTACAGGATGCAATGCTAGAAACAGATGATTTTCCAAAAAGGAAGCAAAGAAGATATCGCACAACATTTACGAGTTATCAGCTAGAAGAACTCGAGAAAGCTTTTTCTAGAACTCATTATCCAGATGTTTTTACAAGGTAAGCAAATTATAAGCATTATAATCAGATGGCTGTGTACGCATGTTCGTATTATGAAATGAATGATTACATGTGATTTGAAAGCTGAAATGTTAAGACAATCCTTCCTCATTTAAAATATAAAAATTATCGTTTAATATATAAAATATTATCGTTTAAAAAATTATCGTTTAATATATAAAATATTATCGTTTAAAAAATTATCGTTTAATATATAAAATACATAATATATCATATCTTCATTGTTAAGCCTTAGAACTAAAATATTCAGTTAGTTTCATGCCAAACTGATATTTGTGTCGCATATGCGTGTACAAACAAATCATATCACGTCATATTCGAAATAAGCATTGGGTAATTTTCGCTAATTTTTTTACAGATATCCAAAACAGTCATTGCAATGAAGTTCGTTAAAATTAACAAATATTTAGTGTTCAGTTAAAATGTTGATACCCAGTGTTTGAGAAGACAAATTGGCAATAAGCATTCATCAGCCAACAAAGAGCGAACGATGATGTTAATTTTTTTTTAATTCCCATACCTTTATTTTGAAATTTACCCTCCGATTTTTTTGATTATCTTTGACATTAACGCTGAAAATTTAAATACAGTCATTATGCTAGTTGTATAATTTAAAATTGTAATAAGTTCGACAACATATATATTTGTACTTTTTCTTTTATTTGCGCATGCTATTAATCTTAAATCACAACTTCAATTACTCTCATTTTATTAGGCCATAAAAACAACAAGAGGAGGTTCCGTATAATAAAGATCTAGAAAATTACTTTCATTTCTCTTATAGATTTAGCATAAATGGCCATTAGGGTACCTGTCCATGACCAAACAAATAAATCTGTAATTTCACACATCATTTTCACAAATAGCCCTTCTATCTAGACTCGTTGATATATTTTATGGCCAAAAAGTAGATCAGTCACAGGAAACCGAAGCTTCATCATTAGCTTTAATTAGTAATGCTATTATGTTACCACATGCTGCGCTGCTGAATAGGAAAACTTTCCAAAGCTAAATGCGGGGTCATAACTCTTTCTTAACCCATTAACGTTAGACATCCATTGCTCGGTGTTAAAGATAAATTCAAAAGAGGACTTATAGTAGAGAAAGTTATAGATTTTTGTGCATTTAGTTTTCTTTCTCTAACATTACTGTTTTATCAAATTTTAAAACATGAGGTTCAATTTTCAAAACAAAAATTATATATATATATATCGTTTATGAAAGGAAAAAGGATGTGTAAAACGTTCATTCAAAGCTAATGAATTCTTTTAAAACATGGACGAGCTCTTTTCTTAATTTCAATTTGAATTGCTTAGTGTTCAATAACTTTCATTTTTATCATTTATTAATGGTTCACTTTTTGTACAAAAGTTTCAGTTTTCACTGTATTATGTGAAATAATATTTTAACAACTCTTTTTACAATTTATATATTTCTATATGCATTTTATTTTTTAATTGCTTTTAGAATATCTAAATCAATCTTTTTAGTTGAAAATTTTTAAAATTAAGCAAAAAGGATTTTAAATTGTCGAAGATAAAAGATAAGACTAGTTTTCTTTCTCAGTCTGATTTTGAATAATTTTAGAATTGAGTGATTTCAAAAAAGTTGTTCTTTAATGTTAAAGGCCACATTCAGTTGTATGGAATAAATTTAACACATATTAGTGCATTACTGATTTTGATCTGCGAAGGGTCCACACACATAGTCGTAATAGAATGATTGCCTAAAACGTGCAGTGCCGGATTTATAAATGGGCACGTTGGGCACTTGCCCAGGGCGCCAAATTTCATGGGGCGTAAAAGGCGGCGGATTTTTTTTTTTTTAAATTGCAATTTATTTACCGTAGAATTCTGTCGATCAGCTCTCCCCGAGAAGGCGCCCTCCACCTTTTATCTAAATCTGAAATTCTGAAAAATTACGTGAAACAATTCCTGCTCCCCAAGGTCGGATCCAGAAAGGAGGGGTGCACCCCCTGAGAATAAATTTACATTAAAAATTATTATTTTAAGTCAAAAATATTTAAAACTAAACTTACAAGTGAATTTTCAAGCTTTGCGCCCTCACTGAAATTTTGTTCTGCATCCTGTCTTTTCCCCCCTTTCCCCAATATCCAAAAAAATCCCAACAATCGTCGTCAAATAAAATTAATTTATTCATAGAAAAATACCAAATGGATGGAGCGCCAAATTTTTAGGGACGCAAAAAACGGCGAACTTTATTTTAATTACAATCTAACTACTGTAAAATTGCGTCGATCCGCACTCCCCGTGAAAGCGCCCCTTCACACCTTTTGTCTTCAATTGAAATTCTGAAAAAAAACCAGTCTAACCGCTTTACCACTAAAAACCATGGAAAAAAAATATCGTCGTCAAATAAACTAAATTTATTTATAAAAATATCGTTATTATATCTTATAATAATGCACATATGGTAATCATAAATGTCGTCCTTCCCTATCGTCTGCGATTTTTCGTCGAATTTGAGGGCGGAACGACAGAATTTTGTTTGTTTTTGCTGATACGGCAGGAGAAACATGGGCGTAACTAGCTCAAAGTCTATGGATCTATGTTTTCTAGGGCAACTAACCCATTTTCTATGGGGGGTGCTAAACTTATACCTCAATGCTTAGCAGAAACTTTCTAGTGCGTTAGCCTAGTTATGCCAATGGAGGGACGCCAAAATTGTTGTACCCCAGGGCGCTTCCCACCCTAAATCCAGCCCGGAAAAAAGTGCAATATATTAAAAGAATCAATAGTTAGGTTGTATGTAAAGAGCACATATTTGAACCTTTACACAATTAAAAATATATGTAGCATTTTATTTTTAATGACTTCAAAAAATATATACTTCATTTAATTTAAAGTACTCTCAGGTGTGAAGTTTATATTTTGAAATACCATAACAAAATTTAAATGTAACATTGAGATTTTTTTGTAAAGCCTGTTAGCATGCTAATTGCGTTTTTAAAATTTAATTGCGATTAATTGATTTTGTTACTTAGATTTTTTTTTGTATATAAGTTAAAACTTTGCATAACTTTTGACACTTTTTGAAATGCATTCCATAAAGCGGAAACATTACACTTTTAAATTAATTCAGATAAATATTATTCCCTTTCTGATCGTTGAAACTGGAAAAATTAAATTAATTGAAGCAATGTTCAGGTACAGTAGAACCATTATAAAAGCTGGACATAATTTTCATGATTACTGCTTCTTCCCCCTCTCATTAAGGAATATTTGCAAACCCAAACATGTAATAATTTAATAGAGAGTTTATAATATTTGTTGTATATGTTAGTTATGAATGAATGCGCCAAAATGTACGATTGAAAATAAGTAATTATAATGTATCGAGTGTAAAATGGTTCGTGAGCGTACATAATTCAAAATAGTTAGACCTATTATGCATAATAAATAATAGATAATAAATAATAGATCTGTATTTCTACAAAACCCTGGCCTGGACCGTGCTACTCTATTCCACCTGTAGATGCAAATTCATCCAGATGTCATTATGAAACAGATAATCTGTATATTAGATTTATTCGACAGAATTAATAATTGCATGACATGCCGTATGCACAGCTGCTCTCAGAATCCTGTAATAATTCCATTGGATTAAAAATTAGTGAAAGAACGATTTTCCTTACAAATACAGATACATGTAATTAGTTTTGATTGAATGCTCGATTCTCTTTATACTCCATGTCGAGTAGAGGAACAACTCGAATTAAAGAAAGACGACTCTTTTTAATCATATGGTTTAGCTTTCATCCCTTATTTGTGCCACACACCATGCCCAATATTTTTTTTTTCAGCTTAAAAACCACTCACGAGAGATTCCCCTTCAGCTTATAACATCCGACGGCGATACTTCGGAATTGACGTGGGACTGTCCGATTTGAAGACATGGACCACAGAGATATTTGACAAGCAGATAGAGAGACCACCCTGGACTGCAGGGTCCTTCATTAAATGCTCTTCTTCCCTCCCTGGATGCTACAGACACCAAAATGAGGAGGGGGGGCGGACACTCTCCCCCTTCTTCCTTCGACTCTACCTCAATTCTGTTTCTTTTCAGTTAGCTACTGCCATGCAGGCATCTAATCATCAGGATATGGAATTCTCAATTAGGAATAGAGGGGCCCTCATCAAAAGCAACGAACACAACCACATAGGAAACTTAAAAATAATACATATAATAAATAAAGGTTACAACCATCGGAGCCCATATGAGTACTTCTAGGGAGTGGCTGAATAAAATCATTACCTCTGTCTCAACGCAGTCAAACATTTTAGTGAATGTACAAGATACTAAAATGCTACAAAAATAATAGATACTGTTTGACAATTAGTAATGAGCTAAAAAAAAAAATATTTTAAAATGTGATTGTAAATTTCATTAAATTAAATGCATAACAGAATCGGGAAAATCAAATT
Organism: Dysdera silvatica; assembly: GCA_006491805.2. Lineage (NCBI taxonomy): Eukaryota > Metazoa > Arthropoda > Arachnida > Araneae > Dysderidae > Dysdera > Dysdera silvatica. Next base: position 169,514,655 of record QLNU02015003.1, read on the forward strand.
TTTCAATGGCTAAAAGGGGGGCTCGAGCCCCCCCCTGCCCACTTATATAGGCGCCCACGGTTACAACTCAGGAGAGAGAGGGCGCAACGTTTTCGAAGATTTAAAGAAAAATAGACAAAATCGGTACATGCTAGACATTTGTTAAAATTTAACACTATCGCCTAATTCATAACAATTTATAGTCCATCATATAATAATAATAGCATTAAATTTAAATTTTCAATGTCTTTCAGTTAAATTTCTGATAGGGTAGTTATAACCTCTTGGTTTTTCATCTTACTGAACTAGGTTCAATTCCCCTAATAATGTTTGTGATATAGATATGTCGTGATTCGGACGTCCTTTTATATATATATGTGTGTGTGTGTGTGTGTGTGTGTGTGTGTGTGTGTGTGTCCTCTGATCATCTCATGTAAACCGTCGGGAATGTATAATTTGCGGAAAATGATTTTTTGGCGAGATGATATTGGCAGCTAGAAAATGAATTTTTAAATCGGTTTATTCTTTAAAAAAAAAAAACATAAATTAAATATTAAAAAGAAAAAAATAGGCGTTCATATTTTTTTTTTTAAGACGGGTTCGAAACCTCATGCTTTCTTCAAATTTTGGCCAGTTTTCCTCACACGAGAATCGAACCCTCGATTATGGGATAGCAGAATGTTGAATATCATAGATTACGGCGTAATGTATAACATCACTGTAAGAGGATCACTGCAGATTACGTTACTCTAAAAGGCTGTATAATTTTAAGGGTTGGCTTCATTATTATTTTAATTATGCATCCATGCGCATGTAACTCAGTTTATTTTGTTCCATGTTTCTGTTCACTGTATTGTGTACAAAAATGTTGTTTCTACCTTAGTGGTCTACGTCATTCTTAATCAAAGAACATACTACAATTTTCGGAAGTGAGTTCCTGAACAGATGTTAAACCTTTGCACTCCACTGGCTCCGCTGGAGCGACATTCAGTATATGGCTTTGAATTCCTTTGGCTAAATAGCCTGGAGTGCAAAGGGTTAATTGATTTGCTCGTTTCTGTCCGGAAATTGTCCCTACGGTTCAACTATTTGATATCTATCCTCCATTTCTCGTGACCGTATCTAAAGGCTGCATGAGGTTTGCCTGTAAGCAATGAAACAATGATCATAGCTTCGATTTTAATGCACTTGCGAAAATGTATGTATAAGGAATCTTTCAGAGCTTTTATTAGTCAAAGTAATTAAACATGGCAAAAAATACTTGTGTCAGTGGTCCTCACGCACAGAGTCGTATCTCTGACAGATCGTAACGTTAATTGATGCTCGTTAATTGGTAATGAGCTCCGTAACGTAAGAATGTAAGGAGTCACGCGAGGGAAACTCGCCAACCCCCTCACCTCAAGCGCAACCACGTGGTTGCAAGAGCTCGCGTGATAATTGGTAAAATGATGGCTTTGGCTTTACACACCGATAATTGTCTGCTGCTTTGATCGGTGGCAGATGCAGATGGCAGTAGCATTAAACGGTAATAAATCGCCAACTCTGGTACAATTGACCCTTGTCTGTCACATCAGATTTGCATAGGTTTGCCAATTGTCCGGCGTTGTAAAGTTAATGGACGTCGACACGAAGTACTACCAAAAAATTATCTTCCTACGTGCGTTGTTATTGAATTGACTCAATCGCGTCGTAATTAGTTGTAATAGAGAATCGAACGTGAGCGAGCGATAGAAGAGATTCTCGTCCCTCTTTCACTGTAAGATTCAATTTTTCCCGAAGAGGGTGATCCTTTTCAGTTTTAATGTAATCCCCTGGAGGCGAAGTGATTTTTGAATTACACTCTCATATTACTTCCATTTCCTCGAGCACCACAGCTCTCTTTCTAAAGGACACTGATTGGTAGCGGTGTATATCTTTTGAAACTGACACGTTATATCGATTTATCTATTGGCGCAAAGTTTTAGTGTCTCGTTTAAAAAAAAGTTGTGCATCAGCAAGAAAAACTTCTGCAAAATTATCAAAAACTTTTATGCAGCATTTTAAAATGTTTAAAACAGAGTTATTTTTGGTGTAATTTCAAAAGCCAAGGAATTTAAATTTCACCATCAATATGGGTAACATAGATATTTTACCCAATTTCTAGTCCACTTATTTTTACCACCTGCTAAGGGCTTTGTACAACAGTTAACACGAATCCCCTTATTTGAATATAAGCAAAACAATGGTCTTTTTCGAGGATCGACAACGGCGTAAATACTCCACGAGGATAAATTGTCAGCGTTTGCTTCCACCTAGACAGTAGAGTCTTTGTGCATATGGAATGCTCATACCAATTAGGATTGCGGTTTTCCTATTAAAACCTTTCCTAAACGGCAATTGAACATACTGGTAAAGTAACAGATTACAATTTAAAAAAATATGAGAGGCATAAATATATAGCAATGACAATGACGAGTTTTGCAAATCGTATTCATAACATTAGTCAGCTTATGAATAATTCTTTTTGTGTAGTTTAACATCTCTTATAGCACAATTTTGGCTTCATTGTTTATACTTTTGGCATTTTTATTGCTTTCGTTCCCTCTGACTTAAACCATCTTTACATAAGTAAATAAAACGAGTGGTACTGTGAATGAAGAGATGACATAACGGCAATTGATTGCACCCTGTGGTTAAAATATCGGAATAGGTACGACAGAGCTGTGCATTAGATATTGCGTTTTCGATATTAATATTCTTTTAATCGAAATATGTTATTTCAATTTGCTGTTGGATGTAGAAATTTTAGAACATTTGGTTCGTCACAATCTTCTGAAAACTACCCAGACTACAGTTGACATATATATATATATGAACATTTACATTCCCTCAGTTCTCCTGATTATGCAAGTAAGTAAAATATTATTGTTTTGAATTTCCCAGAAGCTCCACCACTGAGTCACTCTTTAGCCTCTATAGTGATGTTTTTGGGTGTAAACTATGCTCTTTGGCGTCATAAAAACACAACCAATCTACCAACCAAAATGTGCTTACCTGTATAAACTTTGTCATATCAAAGCAAGTGTGAAACTTTTATAACCAATGCCAAACTGTATGCACGGTTTAAGTTCTATTTATTGTTCTTATAAGTGATCTCTTGCTTTCCTAATGAAAAGAGAGCCCCGTTACTAGCATCTCTACTGCTCTCTTTCCATTTCCCCACCGAAAGCTCTTAAATTCTCCTCGTGTATAAAATAACAAAAAATATATATAAAGTATTGTTATATGAAGTTATTTCAACTTCATATAAGTAGTTCCAGAAAAATGAATTAGTAGTTACGTTTGAGTACAAAAATATGTGAATGTCTTTACGGCATTACCTCTAAGTTACGCTTAAATTATAAATTAAGTAGAGAAAGAGAGAGAGAAAATATAAGGAAATGTATATGTGTAATATGATTCACAGGATTCAAAAATTTTATTATCAAACAGTTAAGAGTATAGGTCAAAAATTAAGTTTTAAAATTTGATTATGCCCCCTCTTTACCGCGTCCCTTAATTACTGGTCACACATGTCAAGTATCGTGCTATGCATGAACTCTATGTACCCTTGTCAAGTCACCCGCCCTTTATGGTGGAAGCCTTTTAGAACACGCGATTTTCGCATCTGTAAGTTTTGGGTGAACATGGCGAAGGAATCAAGTTACGGCATCCTTCAAACATTGCAGAGGTTCCTTTCTTCTTTTACGTATACCTCGCCTTATTATTTTCTTTTCATAACACGGTGGTAGTTTATAAACAGCGCAGTTTGCACGAAATGTCGGACCGAGTTTGGACAATTATCACTTAATTTTGCACGCATGGTTAGCCCGTGGGAAGTAATAAACCTAGAGGCGATTCGAAAAACAAACAAGTTATTCAATCCAGCCATTAGTAATTTGATTTTCGTTGGCTTGTGTTTTTCCATTCCTTTTTAATTTACGGCTTTACACGTTCGCTAAATGCCGTCGTTATAAGACATTGGACTTGTTAATTTTATCCCTTCTCTTTAACAATAACAAGGTACTACAATAGCAAATCTCTTTGTACTTTCACACGCATCCAGAGAAGCAATGAGTCCAGACACATATAACTCATGTTATTCTTATGCCAGGTGCATCTCATTTCCTTTCATCCTGCAGGCGTTGAAATATTACCCTTCTTTAAGATAATTGTTAGATAAAATTGAAGAATATCATTGCAACCATGCACTGCATAAAATGGCGTCGTTATGCCTTTAAAAGTAAGGCGTAGAATAATTGCCAAACTACAAAACAAAATTAATAATAATTATATAAAAATTGTAGAAGTTTAATTATGTTGCGCATATTATATAATTGAACGATTATTACCCGTTTATTTTATACAGTTTCTATTTAACATAAGTCAATGCTTGGACCATGACTCGTCTAAGCTCTTTCGCAATACTTCCTATGATTTTTGCATTATTTTTTACTACTGCATGAACTCACATTTTAGAAATGTAGTGTTACAATGCATACTAATATTAACTTATACCCCATTTCTTTATTTTTAAATCTGTTTCGTGAATAAAATACTTTAATATTTATGCAGTAAAAATATCTGCTATCGTAATGAAATTGTGTGCAAAAATGTGGTTTCAGTTCTATTATCTATGAGTAATTTTACATTTAGACCTGCTGAAATTAAGTCAAATTCATATTTAAAATGAGTTCAATAAACTGCAATATCCATTGCTTTCATATGCAGATGCGACAATTTTCATAAGTTGTAAGCAGTGCTGAAGAAATAAAAATAGCTTTAATTTAATGAATATTTACCATTTACCAGTACGTTAGACCAGTATTAAAATTTTTGTAGTTTCTGAGATAGTCAAGAAATTAGAATACAGAGGAATAAGATAGTTTTTTGAAGATATTAATCAAATAACAAACTGATATCACTTTATTATAAAAAATACTAATTTTCGCGAATGAATGAATAAATATTATTTTTTTTTAAATCGTAGAACGTCTTCATTTTTTATAATCGAGTAAAGTACACAGCCTACTACTTAGGATAGTTTAAAGATATTATTAATCAATTTTTTTTAATAAATAAATAAATAAATAAATTAAATAAAATAAAAAATTAAAAAAATTTTAGTTAAACGTGCATATAGATTTGTGTTCCGTTATTAGCCATAAAGTGTTTGGGTATCAGCTATTTTTTCCTATGTAACGACTACCTTCCTATCTGAGAAAAAATTTATTTTGAGCAGACAACCTTTCCTTGTATAAATAATTATGGTTACGAAAAAGTCATATTTTATGTTGTTTAATTAATTTTTTACACCGACAGCTTATGAATTTATTGTAATATAGCGTGTGCAATTACCCGTACAACCCTTTTGATCGAAACAAATGTCTACGTCAGAGGTTACAGCTTTACAGGAAACTTTCTTGACATGCTTCCAATTCCTTACTGGTCATGGTGGAAGGTCCAACGAGTTACATTCTGGCTTATTCCGATTTAGATTGAAAAAAGAAGACGTAGTCAATGTATGGTGAGCTACGCACAGAAAAATGGCCGCGATAATAAGATTTGGCATGGCAACCGGATATATGGCGCTGCGCATTTCTATTAATCATTCGAACAAGAAAGGCGACCTTTTTGTTTTTGACCGGCGAGCTAGTATGACTGATAAATGACCATTTGGACAGCAACTCCTACTTAGATCAAATGGCCAACCCATTTCGACCACCTCGCCATTCTCCGCGAATCTCGTACAGGGGCAAGAAGTCCATCTTGGCAATGCGCAATTGATTTTCAAATGTCGACGAACTTTTCACGCATTTGTAGATTTATAGCGATTTATTATCCGATATTTTATTCAATCTCGAGGGAGGTTAGATATCCGATTTCATGCAGGAAGCAGTAATGTAATTCTCTTGAGAGATGACCGAAAAATCAGCATGTCATACAAATCCCTAACGCCTTAAATCCTCCCCATGATCACACCGTGAAGCATTATGACTGTCTATAATCATTACCATCGAATGTGAAGATGACAGTCTTCAGTACATGAAGGCGAACATGAATAAATTATGAGGCGCAGGTGTCAGATTATTCGAATACCCTAAAACGCACAATCGATCTTACTTGGGTGAGATATGTGAAAATTTCGATTTATTTGCTGAAGCACAATTCGTCTAATTTTTAAACTCTAAAATGGAGATAATTTTACAGAATTTTTAATTTTCAAAAGAGTTTTGAGACCAATATTATTTTTGAAAAATTTTTTTTGAATGACATGAAAATGTTAATTTTGAGTTTCCATTAGAAGATTACAAACATATCGATATTTCCTGCGTTTGCGATCCTTTATTGTCCTGTAAGTTATCCATCTCCTCCCCTCTTTTGCATGAAGATCCATTTTTAATCTAATTAATAATTAATAATATCTGAATAGCCCTATAATGTCAACTCAAGCTGGAAAGGGATGAGAATACCGATTTATAAAGAAATGGGATACATGATCGGACGACGTTTTATTAAAAATATATACAGTGTTATATCCCATAAGGGACACTTCTATTTAAAGGGAGGTTCCCTTGGGTCCTCCCCTGATTTATGTATCATCACATATACCTCCGAAGAAGAGACCCCTTTATTTAACGGACACAATATCCTGTTCCATGGGCGTTCCCTATTAGGAGGTGACACTATATATATATATATGATTCGAAATATTTATAAAATATGGTAAAGCGTGCAAACATCTAATTAAGTAGAGATATAAATTAAGTAGCAATCTAATTTTGTATTATATTAATATCAAATCAATGTATCAAAAAACGTAACATTTCTTAACGAAGTTATCAAGGGATATAGATTGAGGTGTTTCGAAGCTATATGCTTGAACCAAAACCCACTCGTTGAAAATTGGGGCGAGTCTATATATGCCAACGTGCTGTAAGTAAGGATTTAAGTATATATATATATATATATAGGTTCAAGTAAATATAAAGATTCAAGGAAATAAAGATTTAAGTAGATAAAAATTTCAGTAAATAATGACTTCAGTAAATCAAGTTTTAACAAAAAATGTATGGCATTTCTATTTCCGGATAGAAAGCGCTGCTCCTAAAATGAGTATATTATTTGTTATATCCGTAAGGCGTAAAACGGATCAATCCGAATATAATATTCTGAAAATGTAATTTACAAGTATGCGTTACATAATTTCAAAATGCGGTTCAGAAAATGAAAAACTTATTACTAAATATATTTCAAAATACTCAGTTTTAGTTAAACCGAAAATACTTTAGTCCAGCTTCTTTTCGAGAAATTTTTACTCATTTTATCACATTTTGTGCAAAAATAAACTATAAGAGACTTCCACTAAATAGAAAATTAGATGAATGTTAGACTCCCTTATCCCATAAGTTTATAGAAATTTTAGATTGTGCGAAGTTAAAGTCACAATCAATCCGTTATGAGATCGAAAACTTAACAAATGATGCCATAATACAACCCCTCATTTTACACCGCGGGCTGAGGCAACTGTAGCTGAGGTCAATAATTACGGTTTTCGATTTTAGTATAACTAAGCTGCCCACTAACCTTTCATTACCGTCACCTGTCTATCCGTCCATCTCCCGGTCTGTCCGAACAGCGTCTAATATTATAATACATACATCCAAATGCCGTAACAGATGGTAGGCAATTCACCTTTGCGTTTACGAAATGTCGCTTGTTTAACCGTTTACCCTTTATAGTTATGATTATCTCTGAGTTGACCGGCCTTCGAATTCAATGTTTATTACATTTCCTTTATATTTCAATCATTCGCTAGTGCCGCCGTCTACAATTACTTTTTTTTTCTTAAAACAGATAACTTAGCCAAAAATTTGCGTTAAATGTAATATAGTTTTCGTTTTAATATTGAAATTCAGATTTACTTAACCTTACTTTTTATAATTCTGCAAGAGGAGTTCCACAAGATTTATTCATCTTTTCTTAATAACTAGGAATTCTTAAGAAAATATTCATCATGTATATAAATGGTTATAAGAGGAATCCCACCACTTGGATGACCTGTAATTAGCAAAGAATTTGAAACCATCTCTAAAAGTCAAAGGAAAACAAGAGTTTTTTGGCAGAAGGACAAAACCTTGAAAATCAGGAAGATTTTTCCTAATTTCTGTTCCAAATAGCTAAATTTCACGCGAGTGTGAAGCTATTTTACCTGAAACTGACATTCAATTCCAAGTTTTGTTTGCGATTAGTCAGGGAATTTTGTTGGAAAAGTTAGATAATTTTCTTAGAAAAGTTAGGAAATTTCTTTGGAAAAGTCAGGGAATTTTTTCTCCCAGGTGAGTGGAAATCATATTGTAAGTTGTTGCAAAACCCTGAGGTAGAAATTTGATGCTGAATGAAAACATCTAAAAGTCAGATTTCAAAAATAATTTCATATTGGTGTAGAAAAGATTGGTAACCAGACAATTTGGTTTTCCTTTGACTAATGCATTTGAAGTTTTAATATTTTGTTGTTGCTGATGTAACAGTCACTCTGAAGTGAAATATGTTTATATTTTATTGGATGAAAATATAAACTTTATTTTCTGATGAAGTTATAAACTTTAGCGGAAACTTTTCATTTCTGCCAATAAGGATATTGGAACTTATAGTGCAATGTATTAAATATTTAGTACATGTATGAAAGCACATCCTAAAGAAAAATTGTCGGTATAATCTATTCTCAGAAATTGTCACAGATAACTTTTAATAAAAAATGTGTACAATTAACTTATTTTTGAAACTATTGCGAAATAATTCATTCACAAAATCTTTGTTTAAAATTTCCTAAGAATTGTTTTAAGTCTTAATTGTGCATATTTCATACGTCCCATTTCCTTGAATGCATGATTTCCCAAAAGGGATATTTATTTCCGTGTAGCTAGAAAAATTACATGTCTTACAATATATGCAAATTTACGTGGAAATATTCGACGAAACAATACGCAATATAAATAAGACACAAAAAGCAAAGCTTTAGTTTAAACAACAACGTTTTTTTCTAAAACGTTGTTTTATGTCTCTTATTTATATATACAAATTTATTCAAAACCAAGAGCAGCTATTTTTTACAGATATCAACTTTTGAAATGAGTTCTCAAAAATAATGCTTTTGTTTATTATATTACGGAAAAGGTTCTCAATAAACAAAAGAATAAGGTTAGAGTTAAATAAACCGCTTCGTTGAAGAAAAGTATGTACAAAATTAAATTTGTTGTTGTAATTAACTTACATAAAAGTGTTGTTAGCAGCTGTTTCGAAATAGATACGTGTTACCATCATTAGAACAAATTTATTTAGCCATGTTCCGAGGATGATAGAACTTGGCTATTGAAACAGGTGTTGACAACTCTTTTGCCCGTGTAACTACACAAAATGAATGTTGCTTAATAATTTCTTCCACTGGGCTAGTGTAGTGTATCGACACTAAATGGATTCTGGTTGTTAAAAAATCATTTTTTTTATTTCTTATTATATTAAAGGTGTCATCGATTTCAACGTGAAAATAATAAAGCAGGATATCTATGTCACCCATTTCACGGTAAAAATTGCCCTGTATGTATTAACCCCTTAAAAGTTTAACCCATTAAAATATTACTGAATATTTCACAATAATTAGCGATAAATTTCAAGCATGAACTAAGGTGCAAGGAAAAATACGAGCGGAATATTCTTAAAATATAACTTACATTAGCTTGCAATTCCGTTAAGTCATATAAGTCAGATTAGTATAGAAAACTTATTCACACAATATATTAAAATTATCCTATAAATATAATTTTCATTAATGTGTTTCTACAGGATTCTTTTCTGGAATAAGTAATGTATACTATTTATATATAGTAGATCTAGTCACATACTGAGAAATACATACATGTATCTATTACAATATGGAACCTGCATTAACGTCTGCTGAAATTCATATATTTAAAAGTTACTGGACTTCCATTCAGGCTTATAGAAACAAACACATAATGGGGGAACACACCACACGTACGTATACAGTTATTGCAACCTTGAAACGAACGCTAATATCTGATGAAATTTACAAGTATATATATATTAATTACATGTAAAGCATAGATCCTAGTTCTCTTGGTAGAGCATTCGGCATGTCACCAAAAGATCTCGGGTTCGGGTCTTACTGGTCTCAGTGCTTTTATTTATTTATTTTTTTTACACTTAAATGCAGTCTTCAAATTGTATTTTATAAATATAAAACCAGATCTTGAAACATCGCCCCCTGTAAATAGGAGCCTTGGAACCTAGTTGAAAAATATCATTCTCCCACTTGATGCAAAAATTACTAATGACCAGTGATGGCCGGTCTAACGGCAGTCCACTGAATTTGTTGTGCTTTGTATATAGCGATAACATATGCAAATATCCTGTTTCTGCATAACTTCTAATTTCTTTGTGACTAAAACGGATCTCACTTAAGCTAAATATTTGTTTTTGTCTTTTTCTAGGGAAGAACTGGCCATGAGGGTCGATTTAACTGAAGCCAGAGTTCAGGTAAGATTTCTTTATTGATATTTGGAGAAACAAAATGTAAACTAAATTCTAAACATCATGAGCTGTTCGTCACTTAATACCTTAGTATTTATTTTAAAATAAATTCGTTCTAAAATAACTGATTTGAAGAGAATCATATTTCCAGAACTTTCATATAAAAATTGTAAGATAAAAAATATCTGTCCTTCGCGTGCTTCAAATGCCTAATAATAAAATGAAATTAAGCAGACAAAATTGGTAATTCCAGGAGGGAAAAAGAAAAGCGAACACACATATAAAAATTCCTTTTTAGTTGCTCGTTGGACGGCATGTCTTAAAAAAATTGCTGACTTCCAAAGAATTGAGTTAATAACAACTCGAAATCAACTTTTTGCAACTACAATCCATCAATCCACTAAACCTTCATTTAACCCAAATAGCTGGTTAGCACAAATGGTAGCAGTAGCATTAATAGCTACCAGCCTTGATTGTTTCGCAATAAGAACAACGTAATTCGTCTTATAAACTATTCTTAGGTCATAGGTCCGAAACCAAAAAGGTTCGCTATTTATCACAATTCAATAGCAGCGAGGGAGTTGAAACGTAACACCGGTTACGAATTGCCAAATTAGCGGGGAAATAGCTGTAAATAATAGCCGACGAAAAGATGGTGGGGCAAGTCTTTTGTTCGTAACAAGCGCTGAAAGATTTCAATTGTTTAAGAGCACGTTCGAGTGTTCATGTGCTTCAGAATAGGCGAGCGTGTACCAATTACGGTTAATACATAGTCCAAAAGGTGTCGATTAAAGGTTTAGGTTAATAATGCGGTCGTGAATAGAGGTCGCTTATTAGACTTCCGAAACGCCTTTGGTGGCCGCTTCATTCGGGATGGTTGAGGCTTATTTATTCCAATTGCTTTTTTCGCACAGTCTGAAATAATAAAAAAAATCAGTATTGTGTTTTTGAGAAGATTGATTAGATTTACTCAGATATAAAGCTTGAGTGAGCCGACCCTTTAAGAAGAAGAAGAGGAACGAATATCGTCCTCAAATATTAACTTTCATTATCTTGAACGACAGGCCATTCATCCTTTAAAGCGATTGAGGAAGAATGCAGGTTTCCCAAATAATGTTTTATTCACATTGCACACCGAGCAGTTGAAAAACCAAAGACTGCGTTCCAAAATGATCAGAAATAATTCGTATAAGTAAACTTTATATGGAACTGAAATAAAATTTGATTGGGGTCATTTTCAGCGATTTTGTTGCAAATTTTTAAATATATAGAAAACCATTGCATTGTAGTGTATCTATAGAATTGTTTTACGTAACATGGTTGGCGATGACTCCAAATAGTACCTTAAGCGAGAATAGAGCATATAAATATACAAAATAATTCGTTTCTGAATGTATAGAAAATAGCTTTGGCACCCACACCTATAAGCTCAAGTTAGAACTGTTTTCGGGAACACGAAGAAAAAACACGTATATTGAAAACATAATCCCTAACATTTTTTCAAAATTCTACTCATCCTTTGCACATATTTAACTTGAACTATATTCGCTGAAAAATACTCCTTAAAATAGCAATGACCCTTTCTCAATCTATACTTCTGCCGCTCTTTCAATGGCCCACAAATCCTTGCACTAGGATTACCAAGTCGTCCCACCTCAATTTCTTTACCTAATAATGGATGTCTCCCATTTTCAAACACAATACGTTCCGAGCATGGGATCGTCAATCGAATCTTTCTTCACAGTCCAAGGGTCATGAACTTAGAGCTCTAATATGCCCTCCGAATCCACCAGACTGCTGTCGGCGTTCCTCGATTCACCAATTACAAGTGCAAACTCTTCCTAAAAATACAACTTCAGCATGTTACGTTTGTTTCCGGCATCGCTATTGTGCCTCTGCTTGGACATCGTAACTCACAAGGGGAGTTGCATGTCGTCCATGTTGACGCGGTTATGGTTAGGACGGCGCATCTAAATTTAATATTCCCGTTCGAGATTTAGTATAATGAAACACGGTTCCGAAGTCACGGATTACTTGTCGACGGATTATCAAGTTTATTTCTTTTTATCCTTGAACTGTTCTGGATTAAGCAAGCGTGCCGAGTGTCTCGTTAAAGACAGTTGTTCAATTGCTTCTGTGTTTGCGACCATTTATATCTCATGAGGGGGCATCTACCTTGTGAGATAATTTTACCTACAATTTTGATTCATGGTTTCTCTAGTAGTTGCACTGCTGAATTTGAGTGGCACTGCCATATTCAGTAAGTGCAGTTTAGAACTCATACAGTACATCCCGTAAATTCTTAAATAGTTTAATAATTCATAAAATCCGAACCAATTTGTGTAGTTAGTATAGTGCAGTTTGCACAAAAATGGAATGCAAGGAGAAGAATCTCCCCACGGGAAAAAAAACAACCACAAAATGTTCAAACTGGGCAAAACCTCATATCGCATCTGGTCAAGAATGAACGATCAGCTTCTACTACAACTTATGCCCACCCCCCACCCTCACTTTTTGTTCTTCAGATTTGGCAACAGGGGATGTTTAGTTGTGTGACTATTTACAGGAATTCCCAGTGTACCTGAGCAACATGTCCACCTATGCACAAATAAAAAACGCTATTTGGCGCAACATCCTTGCAATCAACACGGCTATTCACACTGATGCATATGGCGCGAACGCGTTCTCACCCCTTGTATAACGTTAAATCCTTATGGCGCTTTACACATTGTATATTTATTATTATAATATACTGTGGGTTTCTTGATTATAAATTAATCGCTTCTAATGCCATTATGGCTATGATTAGTACTCGTATCTTTTATAGATAAAAATTTTGGATCTGTTATATACTTTTGTGGTGAGGGGAAAATTAAATCTTTTTACGCTTAATTTTCGCCAAAAAACCACACCTTTGTGACTCCCCGCCAACTATAGGAATTCATTCGATTTTTATGAACTGTTGAAATGTTTGCTAACTTTTGCGAAACCCTATATATTGTAAAATATAGAAAAATGTTAAAAAAAAGTCTAAATTATTTAATCCAATTAAAGAAACGAAGGATAGTTTGGAATTTTTTTCAGATTCTACTTTTTCATTATTTTCTTTTAAAACGAACAAGATATTTTCAGTTTAACTTAAAAAAATGTGGGCGTGAAAATATTATCAAAATATTTTTACTTTTTAACATTTTTCTATAATTTCTTTAAATTTGAACGCCGACACTGAAATTAAATTTTTTTAGTGCGAATACTATTTACTTAAAATGTTTCTGCCATTTATTCTGTATCATTTTTAACAAAATGTAAATGCTCTTTCTCTGTCCGGAAGGAAATAACATGATTTTCAGAGTCAACAACTCTTTTTACAAAAAAATTCATGTCTCCATCATAAAATTTTTCAGCTGTTTAAAAGGGTGATAACTTTTCGATGAAAGTTTAGTGAAGGTTACGGAAAGCTTTCAGCTGGTATCACTTTTTAATATTAATTTTCGAAATCTATGGTACAGCACCGTCACGCAAAAGCATTATCGTGAACGGATATTGGATCGTTTTAATTCGATAATTCTATTTGAGTTTCAATGACTTCCATTTGTAACACGTTTATTATGAATCTGTATCTTTTGAAAACTAACGGGGATTACGATAAAAAGTTTCCTAGATATGAAGAGTTATTTTTAAATAGAAATGACTAGGAACGCATATATATTGTTCAATGCATACAGTGTGTCCATAATATACTACCCTTTATACTTCGGCTACCAAGAGACTTAACATGTTCATATTGGTCTCATTTTAAAGCTTTTTTAGAAAGCGCTATCATCTGTTATTACAGACCTTTAGTTTCAACTTCAGAAAGACAGATTAAAAAACTCCCCACTTTCCCCCTAATTTTAAATGACACTTCAATAATTTTTGTACTGCTAGAAATCGTATTTAAGTACATTTTTGATAGTACTAAATCGAGCTTTTTATATGAAGTAGGGTATAGGATATCAGAAATTGAATTTTTCAATACAGTCTAGAAAAGGCATTTTAGTCAAGCGATGCTCCGCTGGCAGTGTTTAGGAAGGTTAAACTCGCAATATAGCGTTCTAGTTGATACAAATATCACATTTTGGCATCTTCAGGAAGGTAATTAGATAAGATGTATAGAATAATATAAAAAAAAATTAGAACTACGATAAGAGGAAATTTTTAGTTTTTGCTCTTGTTTTTCTAAAGATGATATACCGTATCTATGATTATGCAGTGAAAATCGCTTATACTGACTACTTCACATACAGACTGAATTACTACGAAGAATCTTGTTCCCTATTGTTTTACATGTTAAACGTATCACTTATATATAATCACTCCGTATACTATAAAGAATGTCGACTTCTTTTATAGCGACGATATATTTTTTATAGTATTCAGAAATCTGCCGAAGCCGATTTATCAGGCGGCTATAGAGACTTGGCTGTCCATCAGCGTCACACGTGTGCTTGCCTTCTGACAATGTTGAAATAACATTGTTCCATCACAGAAAGATCTTTTCGCACATTTCGTATAAAAAGTAAAACTACCTTTTGAAAAAAAAAATAGAACGTGTAAAGATCAATTACTATACTGCAATCTAAAAAAAGAAAGAAAATAGCTACAAACGATTTTCATTATATATCTACAATTATGTCCTCTGTAAATTAAAATAAAGCAATCCATACTGCTAAACATGAAATTTGATAACACTAAAATTCGGGAAATTTTTCTTATCATAGCTGGTGATGTGGTAATATCAGATAATAAATTGTTCGCAAAGAAAATAATGATTTCATGGTGCCTGGCGGGAACCGAACCCACGATCTGTTGGTATCCGGACAAGTGCTCTTCCAACTGAGCTACAGACGACCGATCATCCTCCCCTCTGCGAGCGCATATAAAACTCTACCATAGACGAATTTTGACCAGTTTTTGGCCGAACACCAAGGGATCATGGGTTCGGTTCCCACCAGGCACCGCAAAATCATTTTTCCTTTGCGAGCAATTTATCAGCTAACACCAAAGGATTTAAAAATCACTAGAATATTTTAATTTTAATCTTGACCTGTTTCTTCCAGAGAAAATAAAGATCAGTAAAATGTATTCATTGTATATAAAAATAATGTTTCTATTAATTGAAGATAATTGAAAATAGTTTCTATTAATTGAAATTCAATCGGAATATAAGGTCTGAGTGGAAATGATAGCACATATTTGCTAATTTTATTTACAAACAAAACAAAATTAAGTCAACAATATAAAATAAAGAAAATATATGTATTATGCTTCTACTCACATATTAAAAACAAATCATGTTGCCATTTAGATAAGAACAATCTTTAATGAAAGGAAATTTAACAACAAAATCCTGAATCAAAATGATATCACCAGTCACAG
>QLNU02015003.1:169530720-169556121 GCA_006491805.2 Dysdera silvatica
CTGCCATTTGCAGTGAAATTAGGAGGCCCTTATTTCGTGTACCAAATAGATAACACCAGCATCTATGTTGATGAATCTACATTGGGATGGTTTTTGAAAGATAAAGTTTGTGTAATGGACTGGCCTGCAACTTCTCCAGATCTCAGCCCTATGGCGAATTTGTGGGACGTACTTGCACGTTCTGTGTAAAAAAATGGGAGACATTACAACTTTATTCATGAGCTGAAACAATCAGTAGAAGAGACTTGGGAAGAAATCGATGCCAACACATTTCGAGCATTGGTGGCATATATACCCACAAGGGTATTTAAAATCATTTCACAGCAAAGACGCTATATTGGATATTCATACTATATATATTTTTTGTGTTTTGGTGTTACATTGTTTTGAATCACGGTATCAGCATTTTAGCCAATTAATTTTCATTTCTATAAACATAAAGTGTTGCCACTGATAATGTACCTATAATTTGATGTTCTAATTTTATCAACAATTCATTGCTTAACTGTAGGAGGAAGTATTTGTTTGTTAGCAATGAATGCAAATGGCCTCAAAAAACTTAAGTTAATACGTATATGCGTGAGAAAATGCGTGAGCACTAGCGCTATCATTTTGACTCAGGATTTTGACTCAGGATTTTGTTGCCAAATTTCCTTTCATTAAAGATTGTGCTTATCCAAATGGCAACATGAATTGTTCTTAATATGTGAGTAGAAGCGTAATACATACATGTTCTTTATTTTATAGTGTGAAGTTCATTTTGTTTTGTAGTAAATATGTAACTGGTGCTATCATTTTGAGTCAGGCCTTACTGATATATAAGAAATAAAACATAATATTGATATATAAAATAATAATATATTGTTTTATTAAATGAATTTCTTTCCAGAACTAAATATAAATTTACTATTATAATAAACGTCAAACACTCCATCGATGCATATATATAATTTCTTTTCTTATTTTTTCTCCAGATATTTTATTTACTTTAGTATTTGATAAGAAGGTTTCCAAACTTACTTGAAATATGAATTGTAATTTCATATATTTTTTAAATCTTTTTCCTCTTATTTCAATTTGTTTTCTAACTCAGAGCACTGCGTAAGTGCTTTTTGATAAGTTAGTTATTTATACAAAATGTACAAAAAAAATACATGTCGCGAAGAAAGTAAGAATTTGGGAAGGACTAGTTACGTACCAAATTATCATCAACTTATTTTATTTTAAAGCAATCAAACTGGAGAAGTTTATATGGAGAATAAAAAAAAATGAAAAGCAAATTTCTGCGTAGAGATAAATCATTGTTTTCTAGAAATCTGCCACTCAAGGGTGGTTATTTTTAAGATGGGAGTGTTTTGTTTCTTGGCGACGCAGACAATAGAAATTACAACGGAAATATCATCTTCAGATTTTCTATTAGAAAACTTTATGCCCCGCAGAGCATGTAATAACAAACTCACTTCGCTATCAATGAAGAAAAACATTGTGTCATGGTCCGTTGATGACCGTTTAACACAGGATAGTTGCGTAACAAGAAAACGGATATAAAACAGTAAAAACTTGCTTAGGCAGAACGTTTAGAAAAGTATGAAGAATTTGATTTTCTTTTTGAAAGGAATTTAGTTCATTGGTGCTATTTGCTTTCGTTGATATTGTTGTCCGCATGTGTAGGTCAAAGTCATCTCATCTATAAGATTCTTAAGATATTTGCGATGTATAAAACATTTCAATACCAATAAACTGAATTATATGCTTATTATGATATCACAATATCTTTTTTTTTTCAGTATTATGTGATTTAATATTTGTATAGATTTTCATTTGATTATTATTAAGAGGATACTTTTTTTTTTACAAAACTCTAATTCACGAACTGTATGCTTTTATAAATTATTGCATTGGATACGATAAGCATTACGTAGAACAAATGTCAATTACCATTTACATCCATTGCGATCTGGTTAACCACAGCAAAAGCACTACACCTAATGCTTATTACCAGCAGTTATTTTCTGAATTTCGGGATCATTTTCAAGACTCCAATTTCATTTTTACAGATGGGTCCAAAACTGAAACAAATGTGCATTTGTCATTAACAACAGTGCCATTGCAGAAAAAATCCCCCCATCATACTCCATTTTCACAGCAGAACTTTATGCCATTTCCATGGCACTTGCGTATATTTCAACTCATAGCTTAACTCATTGTATCATCTGTACCGATTCTCAGAGCTCTTTAAGAGCCCTGGAATCTTTTAAATATTCACCTCATCCTATTTTATCCAAAATCCATTCACAACTGCAGCACCTGCACAATCATTCCAATATTAAATTCTGCTGGATCCCTGCTCACATTGGTATCAAAGGGAATGAGGCTGCTGATGCAGCTGCAAGGGCAACGAACTCACCACTTGCTTCTAGCCAACTTCTTCCTTTCTCTGACCTGAAACCAATTATCAAGACCTGTGTGAATCAAAGGTGGCAAGAGGAATGGGATCATCAAACCAATAACAAATTGAATAATATTAAACATACAATTGGTAACTGGCCCTCCTCATACCGTAAAAATCGGAAAGAGGAGGTTCTCCTTGCTAGACTTCGCATTGGGCATTCCCATCTCACCCATAGACATCTGTTGGAAGGAAAACCAGCACCAATTTGCCAAGTGTGCAATGAACCCATGAGTGTTTTACACATTTTAACTCAATGCCCCTATTATAGACTTGCCCGCACTCTTACTTATAACTCTTCATCACTGTCTGACATTTTAAATGACCATGCTGACCATACGCACGTTTTAAAATTTTTAAAAAGTACTGGCTTTTACTACAGTCTTTGATTTTACCATGTTTGGCGCAGTATAGCCCAGATGCTCTTGCGCCATAAAAAAGCCAAACAAACAAACAAACCATTTACGAACTTTCGATTTTATGAACTTATTAGCGGGTTTCAATAGATATTGAACCCGCTATTGCTTTTGGTTTTTCTGGCTGTCAGGCTGTCTGGCTGTCTGCAATAAAAAGGGTAAGGTAAAGGTCTCCCGTAAATGCAATTGAGAAGTAGAGAGAGTTACGAATTGGAGAGTTGCGATTTAGAGTGGCGAATTAGAGAGGGAATTACGAATTGGAGTGTTGCGATTTAGAGGGTGGGAAATTGGGGAGTAGCGAATTAGAAAGTGGTGAATTAGAGAACGGCAGTTTAGAGAGTGGCGAATTAGAGAATTGCGAATTGAAGGGTATTGATTTAAAGAGTGGCGATTTGGAGAGGGGCTAATTAGAGAGTAGAAATTTAGAGAGCGGAAATTCAGAGAGATGCGATTTAGAGAGTTCCGAATTAGAGAGTAATGATTTAGTAAGTGGCGAATTAAAGAGTGGTGAATTAGAGAGTGTTGAATTAGAGTAGCGATTTAGAAAGTTGCGAATTAGAGAGTTGAATTAAAGTTTTGAGAATTAGAGAGTTGCGAATTAATGTTAATTGAAACCCGCTAAATTCAAATATCGACCTTAGGCGATTTTCTTTCACTTGCTTGTTATTTACTTTTTTGGGGGGGGGGCGGGATTTGCGTAAGTTCATAAGATCTGGAGCTCACTGTGTTATATTATAAAAATACGAAAGAAACTCCAATATGGTTTCAAACGTATCAGCGCTAAAATCAACTATACTGCAAAAAAAAAAAATCGCAATTCAAAGTAGAAAGACAAATATTGAAACCCCTCTTTATAATCGCAAGTTTCACCCAAAATTCAATTATGGGACCCGCCCCAATTTCAGTTTTAGGCATTGCGTTTGAAAGCTCTCAAGGTAATTAAATAGGTCTTTGGAGGGGAGAGGCAATGCCAATTAAGCTGGCCCATTACCTAAACTAAAACCGGACCACCCTTTAATTATAGACTACATCCCCACCCCACCCCCTCACGTTGAGGAAACAGGGAGGAGAGTAGTTGGGGCTATCGGCAAATTAAATAGCGCACGAGTTCGATCGCTTTCGTCTTATTACAGGAATGAGATTTCACTAGTGGGTAGTCATCACGCATATGATTGAACAGAACAACATGTGTTTAAACTAACTTTAAATCAGGCATATTTTATTATCCATAAAGAATGGTCTATTTTTCTAGCTCATAAATGATAGCAATTTAGCCCAATTCTGAATAATGGGTATGTATTGTTCAAAATAATAATATACGATTAAAATTCTTCCCACCAAAATATCCCATATGACATTTGTTCTAATGTAAAAAAACGCGAAGTGGTATTATAGGACATTATTGCAGTGGTTCCCAACCTGGGGGTCGTGAACAGGTTTCTGGAGAATGGCCGAAACTATTTTTAGTTGCAATTATTTTTATAAGGAATTTCATACCAAATGTTTCCAACGCTTTTGTACTTCAACATGGCTACACACATTGCAATATTCTACTAATGGTTGTTAACTTTATATCTGTAATATATATATAATTAATATAGTAATATATTTTTATATTTAATGTGTTTTCTTTACTCTGAATAATAAAAGCATTTTTAACAAATGTGGCAGCGGACAGAGGGGGGGTCACGGATCTATTGGTTACTGTAAAAGGGGGTTGCGGATTACTTGGCTACTATAAAAGTGAGCCGCGACTTGAAAAAGTTTGTAACCACTGCATTATTTGCATTCTCAGGGTTAGCACAATTATTACCAAACTGGTCAACACCTAAAGCCAATTGGCTATATATTTTTTTAATTTTTCATTGGAAATTGAGATTATAATTTTTTTGAATCCATATGTAAGCCAAGTAGTATATCGTATAATTTTATAAAAATTATATGCAGCAAACGGTATTGGGAAAATCGAACAGCGTTTAAAGCGAACAAGTAAAGTAAGTTCTTTCGACATGTTATTTCTTTATTGTCAAAATTTTGAAAAACGCCCACATGAACTCATATTTATCAAATTTAGTTTATAAATAGCACCTTGACAAAAGTCACATACGAAATTAAAAAAAAAAAATTATCAATTAAAATTCGAGTTTTGGGTAAAATGATTACTAGAATGTTGCACCGTAATATTTATTATAAGCTATAATATTGTCTTTTATTATTAGACATGCGTTAATTGCTCAAAGCAGGAGCAGGTATGCGTTTATTCCTTATAGCAAGTTGAATAGAGCGCGCATTCAATTCTAAATTCTATCTATACACTTCTGCAATAATAGATGATGTTTAACTAGTCACTGAATGTTTTAATTTATTCCAATTCGAACTTCGTCAATAATACCATGGTCATCCATTTAATCCATTGGGCTTACTAAGTACGTTCCCGTTCTCAGTAAGCATGATAATGTATGAAAACATATCGCCATTCGGTAGTCGCGAAATGCATAGTTGAACCTATTTCAAGTATCCTTGCAGTTTTGGGAAGTTACTAAGGGCCACTGATAATATCGTGGATTGTCCACGGTGGAGTTTATAAATAAAGCCAATGTTTTAACTCACTTTACATAAATCAATGCGATTTATCCTCACAACGATATAAATATCTCCTGAAAGTGTACACATCCTCAGCCACCTTAGAAACCAGATTTTAATTCTAGTTTCTATTTGAAAACAAAATTTGTTACGTTTATGTCTCAGATACAAAGCTTTAGCCTTTGAACCATTGTTTAGATTACTCCCTTAATAGAGCATAGATTACTTTTTTTCTGAGTCTATTATTTTAAAAGGAAGGAATCAGTATATTGGTCATAATAGAGCTTTTATTCTCTATTTTGTTTCTTTAATGTCAGCATTTGATACTAGCATTAGTTTGGTTTTCATTATTTTGAAAATGAGAAAGTTCCTTGATCAATAATTAGCCCACTTTATTGAAATTAAATCGGTAAAGATTGATAGATTTCTTGGTCTTTGTTTAACGTATACTTTAACCATGTTCCCTTATTTCGACATTTGTTTAATTTTAATCTTTCAGTATCGTGTATGTAGAATAAATTCGTCAGCTTTTCGTTTACCTTCATTAGCAGTGCAAAAATAAACTATAAAGCAACGGTTCTTCAACTGTGGTCTACGGACCCCTGGGGGTCCGTGGGATCTTATCAGGTTGTCCGCGAGACCCTCCCAGTGCCCCACAAAAGTTCGGAAAAGTACTAAGACAAGAGCATTTACTCTTTAATGCTAAGAATAAATTATGAGGGGACGAAAAATTCCTTCATTAAAAGGTGAAAATTAGTGATGAAACACTAGAAATAAATACATATGATGCAAATTCCGGGCTTTAAACTTTGAGTTAATTTTTGGGGGTCCGCGAGGGCGACTGATCTCTGAAGGGGGTCCGCGGTCTAGGAAAGTTAAAGAACTTCTTCTATAAAGCAGAAAAAGGCTCAAATAGCAGATAACTGTGATTAACCTCTTAAATAATCTAACAAAAAATGTTTCAGTAAGCTTACAAATACCGAACAAAATGCAAATATAATTTAAGAAACATTAAACGATCCGTTTATTACGTTAGTATAAATCATCGCTTTTTTAAAATGAAGTACATAGTCTTAATTTAGGAGTATATCCATTTTCCGCATTTTTATTTATGATTTTAATTCCCTGGTCATTACTAATTTTTTAATAAAAGTTTCTATTTACTAATAATTTTTTGTTTTTCCACGACGTTGCAAATATATTTTACACAGTGAAAACAGCGTTACAATTCTAGAAATGGTTTCCCAATTATATTGAATGGAGGCAGCGTGTATCGACGGGTGAAATTGCAGTCAACCGAGTTACGAATGGGAGAAGCCAGGTGGGATGACGGGGTCGAATGTGCAATGTAGGTGACTTCATGGCGTCAGGCTAGTCCCCAGTGGGACCCCTCAGGTAAAGAGAAGGGCCTCCGCCCCTGCGTGTGTATGTCAGAGACACTGCTTCCTAATTAGAGAAATTTACTGCCTATCAGGATTAGTTTCGAACTAAAAGAGCGGAAACCGCATTATTTAAAAGTTACTCTACTCAAATCGTCGCGAAATTTGGAATGGATTTGTTATTTTCTAGGAGCATTTAACGACGCTTTGTTACACGAAA
This sequence comes from Dysdera silvatica, assembly GCA_006491805.2. Classification (NCBI taxonomy): domain Eukaryota; kingdom Metazoa; phylum Arthropoda; class Arachnida; order Araneae; family Dysderidae; genus Dysdera; species Dysdera silvatica. Next base: position 169,537,768 of record QLNU02015003.1, read on the forward strand.
CTATTGATACGTTGTCCTCGTTGAAACATGAATGGGAAACATAAATATTTTCGCAGTGTTTTTTAATTCAGTAAAAATGAAACACAATCCAAAGCAAACAGATATTTGAAATTTAGGAAGACACACAGGATTTGGTTTATGAAGGGCTGAGATGCCCTAAATATTTATTTTAGCAAAGGCATCAATAATTCAATAAAAAAAAAATGGACGTCATGAAAATTTAGTTTAAAACCGTAATCAACTTGCAGAAATGGGTATTGAAGAAATGTTGTAATTCCATTTAGTTAAAATATTATTTATTAAAGTTTTAAATGTTTAAATTAATTTATGAATTCGCTGAATGGTAATTAAATTGCAATGCAACTTTCAAAGAATTTTGTACCCCTTTCTGGCGGAGCCTTTAATGAGACGTGTATACACGTCAATGGTAAATTGAAGACTGGTTTGATTTTAGAATTCGGAAGACAATTACACATACTGTTGCTAAATATAAAATGTGAAATTATAATTATACAATATATTTGTTGCCAGATACGGAAAGCAAAATTACGTACGTTTAAGAGAACATCGTGTAAAAGAAAACAGTTTGGCATTTTGCCAGCTTTCGAAATTGAACATTTTAACTTTGTTTTTTTACTTTCTAATTGGCAACAGTTAAAAAAGCCTGTGAAGCGAACTAGTATTTATATTATGGGAGCCCACAAGCTCTTCAGTAGCCCAGTAACCAATTTCACAGTTAGTTAACTGGATCCAGTTAAATAAAATGTATTTTTACCATTTCTATTCTTTGTTTATTTTTGTTGGTTGGTTACCATTTCTATTCTTTGTTTGTTTCCGAAGGTTGTTTTTAACGGAAGCCAATCGATGATAAACTTTAAGTAAATAAAATACTCTAATGTTCTTTTAAGGGATTTATAAGTAAAGGCTTTGCGAAATATAATTAACTTTCCCAATTTAAAAGCAAAAGTAGTAGATAGGAAATATTAAAATCATCGTAAAATGAGGCTTCTTCATATATTTTTATAATTACTTGTCAAATAATTTTTTAATTGTTAACTTAATAGATATTAAAAAATCATCTACATTATTTTATACTTGACAGAAAATTTCAACTGTAGTAAGTAACGGTTTATTTTTTTGGAATGCTATCCAAGTTTGACATTTGTTTTGTAAACATTATGTTACCAAACTAGTAAACGATTTTAGCTTGTGGCCAGTTGTATTAACGTGAGGGGGGGGGTTACACCTGAAAAAGTAGTGAATTTAGGAAAAAATGTCAATTTTTTTTATTTATATGCTGAAAAATAAAGCATATCTTCATCTTTCTAACAACGGTTTTGTTATTCCGATACGACGAGGCCATCATATTTAAAAATCATTTTGAATGCTGTCACTTCACAGATTTAGACATATTAATGATTAACTTTAACTACGTTTTTCTCAAAACCAATTTTTGAGAAAAACATTCCTTGAGATGCAATTTTCAGTGAATAATTTTACTCTTTTCTGCACGTATTCACTTAATGATAATGAATAAAATTTACTTACAATTTTACTGAAGAATGGTATCTTCTATGTTTTTGGAGGGATTTATTATAATCGAATGGTCAAAATTGCTAATTTTTGAAGAATAGGTAATTTGTATTTAAAAAAAACTATTAAAAACAGTATAATTGTTTAGTAACTTCTATAAGCATGGTTGGAATGATTATTTGGAAAAAATACAAAATTTTTTACTTTGCAAATACACTACGTGGAACTTTTGAAATATGACACTTAAAAAAGAATTAAATAACATATACTAAAAAAATCTATTAAGTTATAAAGGTTAAAACTGTTCGAAAAGTTTTCTTTTATAGTTCTTAATATTGTAAGCAATTTTCAGAGAAATTGGTTAAGAATATACGAAAATTCATTTTTCAGGTATAACCCCTCTTAACAAAACTATATATAAATCATTTTTGCAGTTCCTTTCCGATTAATTCTAAGGAAATAATGAATTCTTAATAAGGTAAGACACGTTAATAACACTTTCATCGTATAAGTTTGGCTACAGTTCTACCTTAGTAAGTAATATCAGCATTTATTCTGTTACGCCAAAACAATTTTCAGTGTATGGTAGCGAAACCGTAATGGGTTTATCTACTGCGCAGGTAAACCGGGTTTAAATCAAAGTAGTAGCGAGTTCTTGCCGGTTTCCTGCTAACCCGTGGTATATGGCACGGTTTCCTTGAGTTCAGAACCCTCGAACAAAAGTTCAGAACCCTTGAAAATTGTATATCCTGTCTCAGCAGAATTCTGGTTATCCTTGCGTCGTAAAAACTAAAAAAAAAAAGCAAAAAACTTTTCCTGTAACAAATAAACACGTGATTTAAAGGCTTAAGATCGTTTTCTAACTATACGCTGAATAGCTTAACACCTACTTTAAGAATAATTTGAGGCTATGCATTATACACGCAAAGACGACGTAACAGGATTACTAACTGAAAGAGGGTAAAACAAGCGCGGAACTGGCAGAATCGTTGCTCCTTGATTAGCATATTTCTATCATAACATCCTCGAATGATAAAGTGACCCACGTGCGTGAGTTTACAAGTTCCGCTGCGCAAAGTTCATAGGCATGTCAAATGTAGTGTACCAATCTTTCTTTACCTCGTCGTTTCATTTTCGTCTTCTGACATTCATTTCTTAAACATGGATGTCACCGCAGACAAGTATTATTATCGACCTTTCAGTGAAACTGAAATTTTATAATAAAACAAATTTCTACCCTACCCTCCTATCATTTATTGCCGTCTATGGAAATTCAAATCATTCACTTAACGGATTAATGAATGGCGACGCCCATTTACTATGAGTTAACAGGCTTCTTCAATGAGTCGGTCATTTGAACGATTTGACACCGCTGGACCATACCACTAGCAGCGTTGTTTTTTGGATATGATCATAGGCGTAACCTGGCAGAGACAAAGGGGGGGGGGCACATACATGCCCAGTTTTTTTAGAACACAGGCAAAATTATATTTTTCCACCCAATTTCGAATTTTTTTTTGCCCCTATAGGCGTACACAGAAAGTTCACAAGAAAGGGGTTACAGAGCTATAATTCCATATATTCATATGTATTTATACAAAATTTCATCGCTCTGTGGGGTTACAATTGCCATCAACACCCCCTCCCAGATTACACTGTATTTAACCCCCAAGTTTCTCCTTTGGGTATAATTAACGATTGCCTCTCTTTTATATTGTAGGTCTATAAAAATTTAGAAAAAATAGCATATATAAAATCATTTGAAATAAAGTAAAATTACTTTTTACGAAATGTAATTCAAATAAAAATATCGGCCATGCTTATCACATTCTGTTCGGACCGTTCATTATTAAGCAAATTTCAGTTCATAAATTTCTGTTTATATTTTACAATTTTTTAACAGATTTCTGTTTTAGATTTAATATTTAAACCCCTAATAAAGACTCTTAGAATATTTATGTGTTAAACTTAGCGCTATTACCGAAAATGCTGAAAACAGAAGAATATGTTTTCTGTAACGTATTTTAAGTTTTTAACCAGTTTAGGTGAAAATTAGAAGTTTATTGAAGGGACGCAATGCATCTCTGAAGAAAAAGGGGAAGGGAGAGCTACACCAATAAGCTTAGTGGCATCTTCATGTCGTGGAAAAATACTGATAAGGAAGAACATGTAGATGTGATTTAAATACTTAGAAAAGTTCTATTTCATGCCGGTTTTGGCCAGCACTAGAGCTAGATGGTCATGGTAGATACTAGATGGTCATGGTGTAGCTAGATGGTTATGGTGTAGCTAGATGGTCATGGTGTAGTTAGATGGTCATGGCTGGCAGAACCGTTCAGATTGCTCCCCCCTATCCACGGACATATTCTCTCCTGTGAAATATTTCAGCCGATTTTGCGCCCTTCTTCATCTGCGCCTCTGACGTGAGCCTTACATGCCGCCACCTAGCTACGGCCCTGGTTTCGGCTAGTATGCCGTACAGGCATGACATCGATGCCCTATGGTCATAAAGGCACTGAATAATAGCACTCATAGAGGCAGCGGTAATTCTGTGGCACGCAGGCAGTCAGATATTCAGAACTGGTTCGGATCCTATAATAGTGTCTATTGCTGACTGGATACTCACCTTTTTAACACCTACGTATATCTAAGGTCCGATTACTGACTAGTCCCGCAAGGCCCTGTGACTAAGGCCCCCAAACGCGGTTTTTTTTTGTTTTTTTTTAGAAGTTGACTTTTAGTTATTCACTTTTGACCACTATCTAGACTTTTTTTTTAAGTAAAAGCTTACTTTTCTTTGGCTATTTTGAAAAGTGCACACCAAAATTAAGGAGTCTAAATCTGTCACCGCGCGTCAGAGGGCTCTATATCCCCCATTTGTCTTAATGGGGAGCTGCATGTATCTATTACAAACCTCGCATTCACAAGGATTGAATTCAAACCCTCATTAACATTGACGTTTGTAAAAACCGTGATTTGGAGGTAACATCAAACCGTCATATGAATATAAAAAGAAATTTTAAATATGTAGTGAGAATTTCTTTCAAAACCAAAATTAAAAACCAGTCAGATTTTCTAATCCAGCTTTTTAAAACATCAATTCACGTGTCTTCCGTAAAAAATCTTCAACAATGCTATTTTACAAATGTATTTCTATATATAGTCGCTCTTCATATTATAAAGAAATATTTTCACTAAATAACTTTTTTTAACCTATCTGCGACACTACGTTGCTATACATGTGATCTTCCAAAATCAATGAAGTTAAAATAACACTAAACGAGAACAAGACATCGTCCTCCAGAAACCCACAGCTTGCTCGCTGTGTATCAAAGTAACACATATTCGTTAATTAATTTTCTTCATAATTCAATTAAAAGGTAAATAGAAAATTATATTTGACAGATCGTCTTTCTCTGTTTGAAAAAGAGAATCTTGAATTTCTTATACCTACCGAATTATTATGCTGTTCAGACAAACTCGTTGCATTGTGGAGGTTTCTCCTTCCTTCCATGGGTAGATTCCACAGCCGATTTCAGATGTTTAATGGCCTTATTAACGAGCAGTCGACTCTCGCTTTATTACGACGACTCTCTAATGAAATGTAAATGGAGTCGATCTATTGCAATGGCTAAACGACTCCTGTACTGACTAAATGCGGCTATTACTAACCGCTTCGCCTTACAACTGCCATCAAGGTGAGGCGCATTCGGAATTTTAATTCCAAGAATATGTAATAATTAAAAAATTCCAGCATTTGATCTACGGTAGCCTAATTGGATCCTTCTGGTGCGTAAAAAAGTGGATTTCTATTTTTTTTTTTAATTCAGAATCCACGTATTTAAATAGCTGGGACACTGACGTCACACTGAATCATCTAAAACCAGAGTGCGAAGCTCTTAATACAGACATAAGTCGTTTTCTGTATTTGATGAGACTGCGGTTTTAAAATTTGTGTGGCATTTACTAATGACATGATGTGAATTGTCTTTGGATGGAATGAAAGGATGTATTTTTGGCTTCGAAGGTTAATTTCGTAATTATCTAACGAGCATCCGTTTCAATGAGCCCGATAATTAAATTTCTTTTAGAATTGTTTATTTTCTTTGTTTATATTTCCGAAAAAGAAGAAGAAGACTTTGGGAAGTTATCTTGCATATATGAAATAAATTGTCATTAAATTTTTCCGAGTCTGGTAAACTGACGAAAAATTGTCCTCATTTATAAGAGTAGTATGCCATATGCATTCGGTGTTTCAGCTCTTTATGCACATGCTCACTTTTACTATTATGACATCCCACCGCCAAAGCAACTTTTGAAACATCGCAACATAAAAAATACGGTATAAATATAGTAAAATATAAATGCTCCTATTTGCTTGTAATTAACAATTAGAAAATGCTGTAATATTTATTTTCATATAAAAAATTAACTCGAATTTTAAGGATTCGAAATTGACGTCTACTATAAATGAAAAGATTTTCAAAAGTATTAAATATAACTTATACTACATTTATGAAGCAAAATTGTGATGACGAAACTCCTGAAATGCATTCTAAAATTAAAGGATTTTTTACTGAGCGAATGTATGGAACAAAAAAAAATTCCATGTTTGAAAAAATATGACAGTCCAAAGCAGGAAATTCGTGGGATAAAAACGAAAAAATTATTAATTAAGATAAATATAAAATTATATTTTCCATTTTTCAGTTTACTCTGTACAAAAAACTAAACGAAACTTACGTATATTTGCACGGGAAATGGTTTTGCAACTCGTTCAATATTCATTTATGTTGTCGTCAATCTTGCGGTTGAACATCAATATGATTGCCGCTGTTTTGGAGCGAAAAGTGCAGCATGCTGAACTGCAGAAATCAACATCTCTGGAGAAATATACCGCACATGCTTCAATTCGTTTTCCCTTAAAACAGCAAGGTCAGAAACACTTTTGCTCAATAAACATCGGCTTTAAGATGACCCCAGAGCAAAATCTCTGTAGGGTTAGGTCATCTTGGTGGCCATGTTATAGGGAGGCAGCGACAAATCACTTTGTCATCTGTGAAATGTCGGCATTACAGCTGCTGCACTTGCCACACAGAATGAGGGAGAGCTTCATCTTACACGAAAATTATCTCATCCAAGCATCCTCTTTCCCGAAATTGCGAAATTAGGCAGATACGTAGCATCTAAAGTCAGCTTTGTGCTGTAATAGGAGAGATTACTGTATCTGTTGGCTGTAATTCCTGAAAACACTTTAGCCCAAAGGTGAAATTTCATGTGAAATCACACCATACACTATTTTCAGTAAATATAGAGACATTTTTTGAATAGTGTTTGGGACTTCTAAAACCCATATGCAACTGTTTTGGGTACTGACTGCCCCGTCGAGATAAAAATGGGCTTTATGTGTTCTATAAAAAGGCACTGTTACTATTTCCGTCCTTTTTTTTATAATAAAATAAAAATTAAAGAGCAATATATTTAATTTTCTTTCAGTGCTTGTAAGGAGTAAATTTAAAAGATTAAAATATAATTTTGGATTTAGCGTAGTTATTAATTTTTCAGTTTTCCCCGCACTCTCTCTTTAAGAGCCCCATATTTCCCTCTATAGGCAAATTTTGGAATTAATTTTTTATCAGAGAATGCTTCTCCCCTCTGCCTTGACTAGCATATGCACAAAACGGTACATAAGTCATTCCACTTATCAGTTCGGGCAACAGAAAAGTCTATGTGAATAAAATCTAATTATGACCACCCCGTATATATAAAAAGTGCTTTATAGGAACACCCAAACTCAGATTCTTCTGTCATATGAAAATATAATTCAACGCTCTCAACTCCCTTATTTTGTTGCTTTACTTTTCAATTTCTAAGCAATATAAAAGAAGAGAAAGAACTCACCCTTTTCTGAAATCAGAGAAGAGCGAAACAAAATCTGTGTTAGCTTAATATATTTAATTAAATAAATTAAGTAAATTAAATTAATTTAAATTAAATAAATTTAAACTAAATAAATTTAATTTAAATTAAATAGATTTAATTTAGATTAAATAAATTTAATTTAAATTAAATAAATTCAAATAGCTGTGCAAATAAATTTGCTTAAACTCGTACATTAAAAATTATCTTGTGTGTGTGTGAACACGTGTCTTTGGAGTTGTTGTGCATCTCAGAATGAAAGTTGAATGCGTTTGGAGTTGTGCATCTCAGAATGAAAGTTGAATGCCCACAAAAACGAATTCACAATAAGTATTATCTGCTAATATGTCTTAATTGCTAGTCAATTTAAAACAGGAACACGTTACAATAAAATCATTCAGTGAACGGGAAAAAGGCAGCAGTAATTTTATACTACTTTTATCACCAATAAATATTTTATATTATATGAATCTAACTGCAAGCAGTCTTTCAACTGGAAATAAAGTAGTAAGCTATACTCAAATTCATGAAACTACTAACGAAACCTTACGATCACGTTAATAAATTTTGTAAGAAAAATAAACAAATATATAAAAAATAGATGCTAAAAAGTAATAAAAGTCTGCAACAGTTTGACGTCTTATCATGAACCTTGAATATTCCAATAGAGTTTTTGTGTAATGTAGTATTCGAAGACCATGAGGTTTATGGGAAAATAACTTTAATGTGTAAATTAACAGTTAATCGGTCTTCTTTTTACTTGTGTGGTAGCGGCGAAATACACAATCGAGTCTCTATTTAACGAAGTGCCATCGTTCCTCTGAAAAACTTCGTTATAAGGAAAATTCGTTAAATAGAAATTAACATAAATGATGAAACTTAATTTCGATAAAATGAAAAAAGCTAAATTTGGACAGTAAAAACTAAGTTCAGTAGACTCTTCTTTTTCAACGAATTTAAATATTTTTCGTATACAAGTACGCACAAATTAATAACAAAAGTAAAGACTGAGGATTACTTTATATCTGTATGATCCTCATACAACATATTTGAAACAGAGAAATAATCACTAATTTTGTTTTGTACAGGTTTCTTATAAAAAACGTTTTGTTCATAGAAATTCTCACACTTTTGTAAATATCGGAACACGTCATCTATAACATTTTCTTCAACAATGCAACACGTATATGCGAGAAGCAAATTTCGTGGCTTAGCCACACCTGCAGAGTGATACATCCCCGCTGCTTCGAAGTTCCCAGTTTAGAACAATAGAATTATTTATCACAACTGACCCTATGTCCACAATACAGAAGGCTACCTCACCTCCGTCTTTTTGCTTAAAATCCTCAACTACCCCTTCTACCTAACCATCCCGCTGAAAAATTGTTAAAGGTAAATTAAAAAAAAAATCAAATTCTTTATAAAAAGAACTTCGTTATATAGAAATTGTTTTTCGTAATATGGAGACAAATTTACATGTTAGTGCCATTCAAAGTCAAGGTTCCGCCGAAAATTTCATTAAATAGAAAACTTTGTTATATGGAAGTTCGTTATATGGAGACTCTACTGTATGTACATCGAAGCATACTGTCAATAAATTTCGAAAGGTCTTCATCCTGCAAGTCTGCTACCAGAAATGAAAGCGAAGAAGTGTCGCATTCTGTACGAGTTAGTATCCGTTGCGTTATTTCATCCCAAACGTACTCTATTGGATTAAGATTGGAACTCTATGGAGGCTAGTCTAACACCTTTACGTTATTTTTAAGAAAATTGTTCTGCGGTGTGGAAAGGAGCCCCTTTGTGTTGGAAGGCACAACCCTCATTCCCTTCATATTACCACAATTTTCGTAAGACCAAGATGTTTAGAACATTAAAGTACACTTCATAGTCCGTGATTTATGATACCAGAACTAATGGTCCGCCCCTCCATAAAAAAATATCTCCACTGACCCTCTGCCAAATTTCACAGTTGGATCAACACGAGTAGGCAAAAATCATTCACCGAGTTGTCAATCACGTCGAAACACGTCAATAAGACTGGAAGTGTAAAAAGCGTGATTCATCACTCCTCCAAATAACAACTTTTCAATCGTCTTCGGTGCAGTAAAGGCTTGAACATACACCAAGCCAATTAGCACTTTGCATTAACAGTAATGATTTTTAGCTGGTGCTCAAGGGCTCTACTACAATAACCCAGGCTGAGCAACTCCCTTTGGATACTTATGGAACTAAGCAACCACGAGCGTTGTTTACGTCAGCGGCGATGGAGATGTGCAGAGGAAAAATATTTTTATGATTCTCTCTCCCTTTACATCAGTTCGTGCGGCTTTCCTAAACTTTATTTTGCTGTAGTTGGACTGTCGTTCTTCTGTCTGTCTGCCCGTGACATAAATTGCTGTGCATTGTTTGTACGGTGTATCCGTTTAATATTTAACAAGTACATGATAAAACATTACAGCCTTATATACATTCAAGGCCCACATTTCTGTGCATATTATCCCTACAATTATGCAAATTTTTGGTAGTGTCCAAATGTTTTGATTATATGGTGCATATCCTTATTTCAGAAAATACATGGACATTAGTTAATACTTTGGCACAAGTCTTCGTTGATTTCAAAAATAGCGATATTTTATAAATAACTAATTTATCTATATTTAACACGACCCTGTAGATCCCGGATGCTGTTTTGCGGAAGAAAATATACAGCGGGTATATTTTAGTAAAAATGTAATATATGAATTACTAGTCGATGTTTTCCTTGCGCCATAAAGATACAACCAACCAACGAGTCTATGTTAATAAAAAAATAAAAAGCATTTAAATGTCATCAAAAGCAAATTTTTGAGAACAAAGCAGCATGAATTAAGTTATCAATAAAAACCTTGAAAATTTCATGTTGTCTAAAACTGTTACTTCCGCAAAAATACGTAAAATAAATTTTACAATCATAGTTTCCGTAATTTCGTTTCTTGATAACATTATACATCTATACAATTATCCTAAGCTATTTTTAATATTTGATTTGCTCAGTCGTATCTATATTTCCTCAAAATGCTCTCTTACTTTTCACATTGCAATGTGTCTATTACATAAAAAAGAAGTTCTCACTTCTCATAAATAAATACGATGTATTAAATATGTACAGTGATTTTTTAGTTAACAGAAGCCTATAATTTACAACCACTTCCTTTGCCACAAAATTTCAACTACAAAGTGTCAATTTGCATAATATTTAAAGCTTTGTATATTAATTATAGGACTAGTTCATACGACGTTGTTTCTAGGGGAAAAAACAGAAGCCTTCTTTTCAAACTAATGGCTGTTCGTTTTAGATATAACTAGTTTTTGAAACTCCCTTTTGCTTGTACCATCTGCTGACGTTTAATCATTCCGTAATTAAAGAAATCACATCTGCGTCACTTTCGGTCGTACAAAACCAATAAAAATATAATCATTAAATCATTAGTACATAAAAAAACAACTGCATTTGAAATAATGGCATGCTTCGTTCGTATCGCTTTAACGTGCGTACATGCGTAAAAAAAAGGGGAATCACACACACAGTTCCTTTGATGTCAATTTCCTCTCCGACCTCGGAGGACATGATCATTTCTTATAAATACTAATGTTTAGCTTTGATACATCTTAGTTTATAAAATCAATTACAAAAATTTAGCAGCAGTTGATAATATAATGCACGAAAATATATAAAAATTCTACACTCACACTTACGCGTACAAAAAAAGAGTTTGTTTAAAAATATCATTCGGTTTGGCAGAAAAAATTAAATAATAAAATTTATTGTTCTTTTAAAAATTAATAATTGAAGTGTTTATAAATTTTGCTTAGCAAGCTCAAGAGTATTTTAAATTTGATTAATTAAGTTAACCTTAAATCAGTAAACACATTCTGAATTGAGTTGACGAGTTACTGCTATGCTGAGGACATACAATAATTAAAATTTCAAAAAATCTTTTAAATTACAAATCTTGAATTACTTGCCTAATATTGATTTATATACACCTTCATTTATATGCACCTTGATTTAGTATATACCTTGATTCATATACACCTTAATTTAGTATATATCTTAATTTATAAACACCTTAATTTAGTATGTGGGTCAATCCATCTCAAGTCGTCCAATTATAAAAATCCTGTTGTTTTCTATAATGACGTTCTTGGTACTGCTGGATAATAAAAACCTATATGCGAAAATCCTTGTTTTTGAGCTCATGTCATCAATCTCTCCTAACCACCACTATCCACTGTACATATAAGCAACTGTGTCTTTGACATTGGTTATGAGGAAGGAACAAATTTGCTCACTTGCACTTCTACATATTCTGTAGAATATGAAGTTAAGTAGAATCTCATCGTGCTTCCTGACACAGGATCAAATCGATGGTAGCTCCTAATCCCACGAACTTGTTGGCAGCTCTTGAATCTTTCCTTTAGTTTTTCAGCGTGTATTTGAATCTCCTGACTTTGAACATAAAAATAAGTGATGCCTTTTAGGTTCTGTGAGTAGGAGTTGTAAAAATCATTTAATGTTAAAATTTGATTATTTGATGTCTTTTGCAGGCTTACCTTAGCTGCCTCCATTTTTGTGGTTCCACCCACATCATCACAAGCATTCTTCCCATGTGAAAAAGCGAAAAATGCCACTCACAGTCAAGACCAAAATCAATTTTATGGTTGCAGATGTTTGAAACATTCTTATTGTTCTTGTATTGGCTTGACGCACCATCCGAATAGTAAATAATTTTTTTACTTTAGGAGCAGTTGCTTCGATGTGGTTGATCAGATGGGTTTGGAACGTGTGAACAGAAAGAGTGTTATGCTCCAGTGATCACTGATGATGCAGATACTCTGGTGCTTCAGTTGACCCTCTTTAGAGTAATAATACACGAAGGGATGTATTATAGACTGCGAGTTGACCCAATGATGGGATTGGATTTCGTCTTGAATCACAAATGAAAAGTTTTCGGTAAAGTCGGCTAGAACTAAGCATTCACAAATGCCGAGGTTTGTTTTTTATCTTTTAAAAACTGAGACTGAATCTTTGCGACGACGTAATGGTGCTTTTTCAACTCTTAATATTTTTGTACCAGTGTCTCAAAAAATTCATCTCTGGGTTTCATCATAGTCAACATTTCATCTCTATCAACAGTAACCCATTGTTTGTAAAATATGTTATCTGGAATTGTATCAATTTCTTGAGATTCCATAAACATTTCCAGCAAAATTTGTTGTCCTGGACATTGATCACACTCTGACATCATACATTTGTAATCAGTGGTGTCACAAACCGTTAGGTCAAGCATATCTTTATAGTCAAGATTCAGTTTTGCTCCTTCGATCATAAGTTTGATATTTTTGATGGTACAAGCGGACGCAAACTGTATGAGTGCCAGAAGCTCCATCAAGAATGTAACATTTTGGTCTCATTTCACAAAACTTTGACCTGTGAATGTTACATCGTGGATGTTTCTTTCTAAATTTTACATACAGACCATTTAAATTACACAACGTCAGTCGCTTTTGCTTGTGAGTTTTTTTGCCACCAATTTTAACAGAGACAAAATCTTTTTTCACTGGACATAAACGGCTATATTCATCATCTTCAAAGAAATTCATGACTTTCTCAGCAGTTTCTTCCGAAATTGTGACACCTTTCTTTCTCCCCAGCTCGGGCAATATGCCTTGATCCTTGACTAGTTTCTTTGATGACTTAACAAGGTGTTCTGAGACCTTCATCTCTGAAGCTAATTTTTTCCTTGACCAAGATTTTGGGAGTAGACTAAAAATTTTTATTTTTTCTTCTTTGTTTGATGCGTAACATTTTTGTTTCAGTTTTTCTATCAATTAGTCATACTCAGTTAATGAAGATTGTTGGTACTCCATGTTGTCTCAATATCCTCATCAAAACATAATTCTTCCAACAGCTTCTGACACTCTTTTACATTTGGCTTTTAAAGCACTTTGTCTTTAATCGGAACTCAATTTTCTTATTTTGGTTGCAGGTGTAACCACAAAATACTAAATGCAGCATCAACCTGTTCCATAATTTCTGTAGTATTTACAAATTCATTAATTTTAGTACAGGCGGTATCTACACTTTTATCAGTAGGTCTAACAAAAGTTTTTGAATAGCATGTGGGACATAAAGACTTCCCTGGGACAAGATTCAGGGGGAAGTTTTCTCCTTAGAAATCTGAGCAATCTTGATTTCCCTTAGTCTCTTAAACACTGATTTTTTGTGTACTTTTAAAGGATCACAACAAACACGGCCAAAGATGTGATGATACTGTGACAAAAACTTGATTTCACGGTTCACGGTATTTACAGATACAGGACAGATTTAAACATATCCTTAAGTAATACCCCTAGTTAAGGAAGACAATAATTAAATAATTTACATTTGTTCCATTCTAAATAAACTGAAATACACACGTTGTCATTAAAATGTACGGAAAATATAATTACATAATAAAAAGGTAAATATATCTGTTGCCACTAAAATTTCTGTAAAACAATAATAATACGCTAATTAGATAATGTGCTTAAATGTAACAGCAGCAATAGTTGTCAATTAATATGCAGGGAAAAAAGAACAAAATTTGAATGCAGAGGGCTACTTTTACATGTAGTTGGACATTGGTGTTTGTTTTTTTCCATGCATAACTCTAGTTCCACTTTAATCTCAAACTTGAAATTTTTATGGTGACTTAGTATTATATAGAACTTGACTTGTGCCAAAAATTAAATTTTTTCTATTGTGCCAACTAGAGATATTTAAGCCTAAAATTCGTAAAATCTTGAGAAAAATTCATTTTCAAAGTATCATAAAAAAATGTAGGATTTGAATCTCAAACTTCGGATTGATTTTAAAACAAAGCATTAATACGTATATATCAGGTGCAGAAAACTGAAATTTCAGCTTTATTTCCAAGCCGAGATATTTACTCCAAAAGTCACAATTTTCCAAATATTTTGCTGTAGTTGAGCCCGCATTTTCGCCATTAAAATCTAAAATAAAGTAATCAATCTATATCAACAAAATATTAAATCAAACTTTGTTCAAAACAGTGTGTTATGTTTCAGAGCTCTACTGCCTCCCGATCCGAAGATATTTAGAATTGCGTAAATACCTATTAACATGGAAATCACTGTCAGTTTTGGTTTAAAGATGGCCGCTATTTTAAAACGGAAGTGAGTAAAGAAAAAACATTAATGGTTTTGAACTATTGGTATATAGGGGTAATAGCTGACAAAAAATTAAAAAAGTTTAAAAATGGTCGAGCAACCTGCATTGGACCACTTCTTATGGATTGGCCCATATATCTTGATTTATATACACCTTGATTTAGTATATATCCTGATTTATATACACCTTGATTTAGTATATATCCTGATTTGTATACACCTTGATTTAGTATATATCCTGATTTATATACACCTTGATTTAGTATATATCCTGATTTATATACACCTTGATTTAGTATATATCCTGATTTATATACACCTTGATTTAGTATATATCCCATTTATATACACCTTGGTTTAGTATATATCCTGATTTATATACACCTTGATTTAGTATATGTCCTGATTTATATACACCTTTGGATTTAGTATATCCTGACGAGTGTACATCTTGATTTAGTATATATTCTGATTTATATACACCTTGATTTAGTATATCCGATTTATATACACCTGATTTATATATCCTGATTTATATAATACACATTAATTTAGTATATATCCCGATTTATATACACCTTGATTTAATATACACCTTGATTTAATATATACATTGATTCATATCACCTTGGACATTCTTAAAGTAATTGTACTTGTTCGTCGAAATTTTTTTCGTAATTATATTTATTATTATTTGTTTTGGTAATTATATATTTTATTCCCTTATAGGGTTAAGCTTGCAATATGAGAAATTTTCATTTAAAAATAAAAAAGGCATCGTGAAGACATATTGCAAACGTACTATGAATTAAAATTTAATTCAAGTACTATGAAATTAGATTTTGTATGGAACTGATTTTTATAATTTTATCCATATCTTTTGAATATCTTGTAGATATTTTATTTTATTTTCCACATAATGCGTATAATAACATCGGTTCAGCAATTCGGAAATATAAGTTGGGAAGTTAATGAGTAGTTTTTCACAGACGCTATTAAGGTAGGCGCAATATAAAGATCTTCATGATCTGATAGAGACCTTAGGAATATTTTCACCAATTTCATTTGCGAAACGTCATACTTACGTGACCATATTGATATTATATCTTTTATATATGACTCAATAAAAAACTCGGTAAGGTTTCAAACTCACAAACCTGATATTAGCAAGAACAGTGGAACGCAATGTTGCCCATCGCATAACGCTAACACAAGAATTGAGAACGACAAGGCCATTTCAAATAAGAGTTTTCCCAATCCGGAGAAGCTAAACACATTTATTTCAATACGTCTCCAGGCATCCACAACTTTGTTTGCTAGTAAATTTTCTTTTTGTTTTTCGCTGCCTAACTTGGTTATTCAAGTAATGACAGCCATTTTCTTTGATCTTAATAGCTTCGAATGCTTGTTCTTAGTCGCTGGGGTACACTGTAAGTAATTGCCCATCCATTTAAAATTCCGCCAATCGTAATTGCTACCGTAAAGAAAAGAACGTTTGGCATAAAAAAGAAATGAATAAGTTAAAAGAAACGGGCCTTATCAGATGGGAAAAGAAGCATAGGTGTTGACCCCCGCGTATTTACCTGGGCAATCGTTCTTCTCGTAAAAAAGTCACTACTTAATTGGTCTAAATAGTATGTCATTGATGTGTAGAGTATTGTCGTTGTGAAGATTACAGTAAAAAAACGAGAGGAGGGGAAAGCAATGGGAAACGAAGTTAGAGGGATAAATGTTCGAATTGGCTACAATTTAAGGCGTGGGTTTGTTTCCTCTTTAGCTAAAGTGCATGGTTGCAATGTATCTGCGAGTCGTAGGCGCGTAAAATGCTATAAAGTTCGCCAAACGCCAGCAGTTTTGTGAAATTTTACGTTCAATTAATTTTTCTAAAAAAAAACTTTAATTTTATGATCAATAGCTTGTCAATTTCTTAAAACAACTTCATAAAAATACTTTTGAAGTAGAATATTTCAGACTTTGTGATTCGTATCCGGTAGCTATGGAAACGTCAAAATGTCATCCATGGACACCTTTCCGAATTTTATTTTCCACAGATACAAAAATAGCCTAATAATATGCAGAATGAAGTAATATTTAAAATGCGTTTGAATTTTGTACTCTGCTTTTAAATTTGCATGTTGATTCTTTTTCCGAGTTACACTAAGGACATTATCATTTTTTCAACGAATGTTTTTAAAATCATTTTTCACTCTTTTTAATATCTTACATATTTCCGTCGTATTTTAACCACTGTAAACTCGTCAGAAAATAAGCTTAAATCTATTTCCGTCCTCCAAGTAGACTGCTACGGAAGCTATAATTTTCAGTCGCGTATTTTCCGAAACGTTCAGGCAATTCTTTGGAACTGGATGACACGAATCTCGCCAAATTTTTGCCCGACTAGCCTGAGCAATTTTTAGAGAACGAGAAAGCCTGCTTAGACAATAACCACTCGACGTAATGGTAGGACCCTGTTATTTTCGCCGGAACCATTCATCAAAACTCGGTGCTCAATTTCTGATTTCCCCCACCGTTACTCAGAACTTCATTTGAAACCTAAATTCGAAACGTAAACCCGGAGGCAGTACTCCAGAAGTTAATTTCCAAATTGCTTAGTTTTCTCTTCTTTAGCTCTTTCTGCCTTTTACTTTTTTTTTATATGCCTGTACCTCTGCTTACCATTCTTTACGAAAGGCCCCTTTTCCCCAAAACTTATAAACCTTTGGGGTTTCGTTGAGTCTATATGACAAACATAAAATATTGATAAACGAAGACTTGAATAAGGTAAAGAAATTTTGCTTTTTAACGAAAACCAAACTGTGATATATATTTTTAAATGATATTTGTGTTTTAAAAATTTATGACGTCCATTACAAAACTCTGGATTTTCACGTTATAAGCTTCATTTAAATGATAATATGCTTACCTGGATATGCTTGTCCTTGACATGCATATAGTGCTACAAATGCTAGTATATATAATCAGAAACACCCAGCGTGTTATAACTGTCGAAACTTTTTGTTTTTAACTTTGTAAAGTACAAACACTTTTATATTTAAATCTCAAATGCGACACAAATTGCATCGAAGACGACTGTTAATATTTTGCTCATTAATATTAATTATTTTATTTATTTCATAGGAGTTTAACACTATTTTAATTCAACCTTATTTTAAATTCCCTGTTCGCGCTTAGGAATGCAGTGCAAAACAAATAGTTGATCAGCAACATTACACGTATTTTAAAAGACATGCTATTCCTTTGAATGGCTTGCTAACTTCACTTCTTGGATGGTGAGAAAAAAAAAAACTTGAAATTTACATACAATTTGCGCGATCAATTTGGACGAACTGAATTAATTTCTCTAAGAATGTAAAAAGAATTGCACAACGCACACATTATAAAACTTAACCCTAGTCTGACAAAAACGATGGAATATTAAATAAGCAATAAGAAAAATCGTAAAACTCTTCGTACTTAGTCAAATCGTTTTACAAAACTAAAAGGTTAAAAAATTCTTTGATGAGAAATTCGATGTTAAGTATACATTATCCATTATAGAGCTTTGCTGGATATGCCGCCGCGTCCGTTTATTAAAGACACTTAACGTTTCACTCCGTGCTATGCAGAGTACCGATCAATATATATAGAGGATTATATATATAATCAGGATTATATATATTATTATAATAT
>QLNU02015003.1:169573949-169591463 GCA_006491805.2 Dysdera silvatica
GTGTTGAAAGTTTTCCGCCATTTTGCCGGTCTGAAGTCCGTGTAAGCGAATGCTTACGAAAACGGGAAACAGAAAAGTGTTTCCGTTTTGCATTAGTTTCACATGAACGCTAGACCGGCAACACGGCGGCAACTGGCTACACTTTCTGAGGCGTGCATTCCCTGTATTATTTTTCAGTGCTCGCTGAGGTAAACCTTTTTAGAGGTTTTTAATAATACATGGTGCTTGTAAGGTAACTTTCCCCATATAACATAACCTAGGGACACGGATTTTTAAGTTACTGGGTTAAAACTTGAAATGTAGACATTTCGAAGTACGCGCTCGAGAGTTTGGCACATAAAAAAATTAGCTATCACGGTTACGGTTACTAAATTCCGAAAACTTCGAATGATAACAACTTTTTTTATTACCGTAATACGATTTACAGTGTGAAAAACCTTAAACGCCGATGAAAGTTTTTCTTTACTGTAAACATGTCTGCGCAAGAGCAGTATCAAAGAAGATGAATGTGAACCAGAAAATTTGCAAAACATGCGTTGTGTCATCGCCTGTAAAAGTGGTCATATTGAGCATAGCTAAATAAAGTCAAATGGCATAGTTCCTTGTCTTTCTTTCTTCTTCTTTCACACTCCTTTGGTACTGCTCTTGCACAGCTATTTTTACAGTTACACGAAAACTTTCAACGGCATTTGTGGTTTTTCACAGTGTTGATCGTATTGCGATAAAAAAAAGGATATTGCCGTTCAAAATTTTCTGAATTTGGTAACTTTAACCGTTATCGTGGTAGCTTGATTTTTTTATGTCGTATTTCTCGAGCGCGCATCTTGAAATATCTACATTTCAAGTTTCATTTCGATACTTTAAAAATTCAGGTCTCTAAAATTTTTTACATAGGAGAAGTTACTTTATGATCACCCTGTACATTGGTATCATAACCACGTCAAGGAGTTTACAAAGCGTTGCACTTGCTGATTGTCAATATTTTGGTGTTACATAGATCAAAACTGACTAAGACTAGTTAAGAGTAGGAAGAATCTAATTCTTGGCTCGAAGACAAACAACAGTTCGAGGAAAAATAGTACCTAATTTACTTTTAAAATTAGAAACAGTCGCATAATTATTGCCAGTACCGCAGAACAGTGCATGTGAAGGAATAAAATGCAACACAATTGTAAGGGGCCTCTTGATATTTAAGAAAGCAATTTTCTACAAAGTGTTCATGTGTTTGACTTATTATATACCATATTTGCTTTTACGAAGCTTTAGATTATATTATTTTTACAGAGGTATATTCTAAATAATTTAATGATTGCATAAAAATGGTGATCCACTGCATAATATTGAATTTTAATTCTATAATTGTTAATAGCTAAAGCAAAAAATTTGATGAAGGGTTTGCTATAATGTTTCTACAAAACGAAAGTTCCGTTGACAAATACTGCTACTGCAGCAATGCGATCACAATTGAGCGCATGCATAGCATTACGATACTATCAGATCGTGTTTTGCATATTCAAGAATATCCAGCTGTTCGTTGTCTATGAAACGCGGTCTGTAATCTGTTTCTTAAGTACAAGGAATGTGAAATAGGCATATATTCATCATCAACTTTATAAAGTTTGTAGAGAAAACGCTACAAACGATTAAGTAGCAAGGGAATAAATTAGGAACGTCAATGATGGATGAGGCTTAATCATAACAATCCTTGGTAGCACACTACCGTTAGAATTCAAGATCAAAACCTTATCAAGGTATCTGACTAGGTTAGAACTGATCATCTTCCCTACACTCCAGACTTCGCACCAAGTCATTTTCTTGTGTTCCTTCATCTGAAACAGCTTCTTAGTGACTAGTGGTTTCCCAAAGATGACATTGTGACGTAAATTGTAATAATGTCGTTTTCATCGCAGGCGGGTTATCCTACGTTACGGCGAAACAAAATATTGTTGCCCAGTTACGACAAACACCTTAATGATGTTGAAAACTAAAAGAGAAGTACGTAAAAAGTCGTTTCAGGTATATAAAATCCAATGCATGTAGAAAAGTTCGAAAATAAATTTCGATTTTTTTAATAACCAATTTGAACATAGTTTGTAGATACCCTACGTGTAGCGTGCAACTTAAAATCCAAAATGATAATTTTCACTTTATCCTATGGAAACAATAAATCTAGTTTCCATATATTCCCCTAAATTTCAAAATAATAATAATCAACTACATATTTTTTACTTATTTTTATAAACCATTGATATGATACCACAGTTTAAGGAGATTACAGCCCCTTTGATTTTACATATTCTATATTAACTATGTTGATGAGGGAGTTTATAATGCAAAATCTATGGCGTGTAGCATAAAATTTGAGTTTAAATGTAATCCCGCGCGTAATGCAGGAAATATAAGTTCTGAGCAAATCATGACGGAAGGTTTAAAATATGCTAATAAACATGAATAAATGGCCAATAGATTTCAAGTCACCATATCTGAAATTTTTCGCAATTTTTAATGCAGTTTGTTGCATAATAATGCTAAGAATTGCATCTTTGAAATTTCGCCATACAAAAAAAAAAATGATTCTTTTAAAAATTTATGGGCCCGGCGCCCACTTAATTAGTTTAAACAGTGATCACCCATGAAAGATGTGTTAATAGTACGTTCTTTTAGTAACAACAGTTCATGATATCTAAAAAGTAAAAGCCACTACCTTCCTTTCCGCTATGTTTAGATGTCAGGTGAGAAACAGGCAGATGTACATTTCTTACGTGGTGCTATTTGTGCAATGCTTATATACATTCCGTACCTTTTATTTACAGTTTAGACTCGAGTGACAGTCGTTATATTGTCTGCATGAATTCTCAAAGCAGATGTGAATACATACCACCTGTAGTTCGGTAGTATACACTGTAGTTCTGTAGAGCATTCACGGTTTCACACTGTCCGAGGTGCAGCTGCGTCTGTGCCTTCTTGCAAAGTTTAGGGAACACTTTGAAGTCAGGAAGTATATTTTAACTGCAAGAGTGTCAACATGACGAGAGCTCAATTTTTGCTGGAACTGATGTGTTTTCGAGTAGCTTCATAATAAAGTGCGCATTTTTTCCGTGGTTTAAGATATAATCGCTTGATTTATTCCCTCCACAATTTAGTATGGGAGTGCTAGTCCAACACCATACGGAAATGCACTTGTAGCTGAACATCTTGATACATAGTTAACTACTACGATGCCGGAATCGGAAGGGCATTGTCCATACATGAATGTTTCTTTCCTGAATCAGAATTTGAGCAATTTCAACAGACACTAGGTTTATTTTCGACATTGCTTTTATTGTTTTGACATTAAAAAAGTTCCCTGAGAATGCGAAAATGATCCTAGTCAGTTCTTGAAATTGCAATAGAGAAGGAAATGGGATGCCCATTCGTTCAATTTAGTTTGCTTCACAATACTGGAGTTGAAATGGCGGGTATTACTAGTTTCGGGAAGTACGGCGATGAAGTTCGCATATTCGTTTTCTGGAATAGGGTTGACGATACAGAAATTGATTTGAAGGTCAATAATAGTTTTCGGATATACACAAAACAACATGATGATGAATGCTGTCATATTGCTAATCATAATGCTAACCTGATGAATACTATCACATTGCAAAACAATTATTATTTTAGCTTTCTATTTTCATTATGTGCACTAAGTGTCAAAGCATAAACTAGGTTTGCATTATCAGACAAATTGTGGCACTCGTAAAGGAATAATTATTTCCTTTGGCATATGCAAAAATTATGGATTTAACATTCAAACTTTTTCGAAAGGATTAGAGAATATTGTTTGGCGAAAGTCGTAATTCGAAATATGTACAAAAATGCAAAATATGCTTTTCCAAGTTTTATCGAAGTCACGTAAGTATTATAGTTTCTAAGAAAAAAAGGTACAAATGCACAAACTGCAAAATAAAAAATAAATAAATAAAATATCCATTTCAAATGTTTCAAATAGAAAATGCCTTCATCTGTATTTACATGTAGATACGCAATGCACAAAGTTTCAGTAAAATCAAACGAGTAATTTCTCGGAAACTGCGAATTAAAGATTTGCCCAATTTATCCCTGAACTCCATTTAATAGTGCTGGAATGGGAGCCAAAAGTACCTATTTTAAATTTTTGAATACTTGAACCATGTATATGTATTTAAATTTATTATAGTTAACTTATTTATTGTAGATAAATTATTATATATATTTTTTATTTACTTATATTTATTTCACTTCTTTTGCCCTGTATAGTTAATAAATTATGTCGTTTTCTGGTATGTGACTCACAGATATATTTTATAGTATTTATTGCATAAATTTAATTTCTTGCAGAAAAATCTAAATCAAATGGTCGCTTTGGTGGTATCAGCATATCCTGCCTTGAAAACATGCTACTTCAGTATTAATGTATTAACTTACTAGTGTGTTGTAATATTGTTTTTTGAAAGGTAATGTTACCCTTCTCAGGGCTAGCATAATTGCCAAATTATGGTCAACACACAAAGCATTCGAGGCGAGATTTTTGTGTTTTTCGTGGGGAATATATTCTAGGCTATGCAATAATTCCAAAACTCACGTTTTTAGCTCAAATTAGAGCTTTTTTTACAGGAGAAAAAGAGTCATCGTCCCCGACCTAGATTCGAACTAGTATATCTCTCTGTTAAAATACGGAGAAAGGTGGTTTGGTTGCTGTCATCGATGGCCTGGCGGTCTGCGAGATTTGAATTTCCATAACACTTTTAGCATTAGGACCGATTTAAACAATCTGATTGGCTAACGATGCCATCACTTATAGGTTTGCTACGCAATTTTGGCCGCCAATGTAACAGGCACCAAAAGATCAACCACTTCAGAGTTCGTAATCGTCCTTTACGTAAATCAGATTTTAATCACGGGGGAATTTTAGAACGACACTCTTCAATAATACTCCCAATTTATTTTTAATATTACCATGAGTTGATTTTTTTCTTTAATTTAAATTTAAAATGTAATAAATGGTTAGAAATCTTTAAAACAAAACAATATTTTTGAAATATTGTGCTGGTAGCTTATATTTTTATAGAAAAAACATGTTCTGCCTCAATTTTTGCTGAATTTTTAAAGAAAAAAATACTAGATCATATCAAGGGCGTCGAGTAGTAATCTCGTATCATGGTGCAATCATTAACCTAGGCAGGGGGTGTTTATGGGATTATAACCCCCCATTGCAATGAAATTTTGTATATTTAACATAGGAATATGTGAGTTGTAGCTCTGTAACCCTCCATTGAGCCTATAAACCCCCACTTACGAAATTTCTGCGTAAGCCTATGGGTGCAATCACGGACATCATGCCCTGTATTTAAAAAATAAAAAAGTTTTTGTATCTCCCTTGATTCCTGGAATTGCTTTCCTTGATTGAAATTGAAAATTAGTATTTTCGAAATACAGTAAAATCTCCTTAAGACGATTATCGTCGGTTCCGTGAAAAAGAGGTCGCTCAGAGAAGTGGTCTCCGAATGGAGCTAAATTTAGCATTGGGTCTATGGAGGAGAAAGGAAATCCATTTTCAGAATTGATGGTTGTTAAGAGAGATGGTCGCAGAATAGAGGTGATCGTTACGAAAGATTTTTCTGTATGTAATTGAAAATTATTTCCGAGTTGTTTTGTATTTATGGAAAATGCATATTCGGCAATTTTCACGATGACCGCAATTCCCCAAAAGCCATAAAAAAAACACAACTGTGTCGCGTTTTTCATGTAAAAACCCGGGTATTTGCCAACCCTGTTTGCCCTGCATCCAAGTTAAGTCTATATGAATCCATTATTTAATAACTCATTAAATGATTTGAATAGTTAGAAAATACATTACTTTTAAAGACGTTTGCTCAATTACATTTCTTATATTGGAGCACCTGCAGGAAGCTTCAGGCTTTGACAATGACATCAAGTTCTTTTGCAGTTATTAATGGTTCTTTTGGCTCACATACAACCCTAATTTCGCCAAAAAAAAACCGTCAATTCTCAATGGCGGAAATTACTTCGATCTGGAAACCAGGCCGCACATCACCTGCTCAGCCAATCAGATCGCTTAAATCGGTCCTAATGCTAAAAGTGTTATGGAAATTCAAATCTCGCTGGCGGTCTAAAGCCCTCCAGGCTCAATGGAGAAACCCTAGTTCGAACCTAGGTCGGGGACGATGTCTCTTTTTCTCCTATAACGAAAAGTCCTGGTTTGAGCCGTAAACGTGCGTGTCAGAATTATTATCTATACATTATATGTCATCGCACAATTATGTGTAACTGGCATATTTCTCTCATTTTTTTCTACTTGAAATGTTATATGGCTAGTTTATAAGGACTATATAGTTAATATTCCCTTAGGTCAATTCTTACCCTCAATTTTGTAGCATTTCGCGCAGCAGTTGCATGGAAATAGTTGTGCTCAAGGTGTCAGCGGTCTTTAAAATTGGGATATGTAAAGACTGATCGAATAGAATTGCTTCAAAGGACTGGAGACATCCAGTAAAGCCAGATATGCAACCAGTGAAATAAAACTCTGAATACTGATTTGTCACTCTCACAACAATTTTGCTACAGAAAAATTCAAAGGTTCCAATAGTTAGTGAACAATGAAATCTACCAATTCATGTGCACAAAATTTGCATAAGGGACCGTCTCCATATTTAAACTTGCAGAAACTTTGAAAATTCCAATAGAAATACCTAAAATTGATATCATAATCGGATTCCAGACTATTTAATTGGGCTAATCCAAAATTTTGGCGTCATTCTGACTAATAAAACTCGAGATATTCTATAAAATGTTTGGGGGCTTCCACCATGGTAAAAAAAATAACTTATAGGTCGGGAATACAATATTTTGATAAAACCTGTTGAAATGAAAAAGTTATAATACCTTTGACTTTTCGCCTTTCTTTCTATTACTAATGTAAATTTACCAATATACCTGCTGCATGATTAATATCATGCTGCATAATTAAGCAATGCCACTCTACATAGTTTTAAAGCGTAAAATAATTTTTATTTTTTCACTTTTGTGACTCTGCGATGCCTCTTTAAACAGTCGCTTTAACTAATATTAAACAAAAAATACAAACTGATCGGATTGCGCTGAAATGTCTGTACAGTAGGTAAAAAACCGTAAGGTTTCAATTCCCATCAGAAAATTAATGTTTTTATTCATATTTTTATCAAATATGATTTTCATAATTTATAATTCATATTATAGATATCATTTTAAAAATGAAACGCAGCATAAATTTTGTTTGGTTTGTTAAACTTAAACGCAATAAAAAATATTGATAAGATATGATGAACATTTCGGGAGATATTGACAAAAATAGTATGAAATATTTTAACATTATGAGCTCAATATTTCTAATATTCAAAATTCATAAACCCTTGAACCAAATGAATTGAAATTTAGTATTACAGACTTTTTTTGGTTGCAGATTCAAAATATTTAATCAAAACTAATTGCTGCCATTGCAATTTTCAAAGTTGCGGCCTGTTTTAATATGAAGACGTTCTCTTATGCAAGTTTTATGCACATGGATTGCTATATTTCATTATTCCCTATAGATTGGCACCCTTAAAGTTTCTATGGCACACTTATTACACAAATGGAAAACTAATGTTCAGATTTTTGTTTGACCTGCTGCACCTAATTGACCACGCCATGAAGCAGTAGCAACTTTTCACTTGATTGCTGGATGATTATTTGGTTGGATACGTTTATTGTATTAGTGTTCTGTCTAACACAAACTCTCCTCTTTATAGAGATGATGATGATATCATGAATCAGCTATACATTGAGCGATGCATAAGACTCTTTACGAAATCTTTGAGAAGGAGCGATGTTGGAAGGTGGGATTTCAGATGAGACAATGATGTTATT
Source organism: Dysdera silvatica (assembly GCA_006491805.2). Lineage (NCBI taxonomy): Eukaryota > Metazoa > Arthropoda > Arachnida > Araneae > Dysderidae > Dysdera > Dysdera silvatica. The sequence continues at coordinate 169,581,873 of QLNU02015003.1, forward strand.
TCTCTTGTATTCTTATCATTTTTGTATGTCAAATTCCTTGCCTTTTAAAGTAAAAAAAAAAAATAATAATCACTATATATATCTGCCAATTCCTGAAGGCTAAATAAAAAAGTAGATTCAAACGTCTGATACGTCCTTTGAGTTCATCAACATAAACTCAATTAAACTGAGTTTTGGGAAGTTGTACTGTAATAGAAACCTAAAAAAATTGAGGTTTCTAAAAATACTTAATGCCAATATGGAAAAAAAAGCATTATGCATGGAAGCATCCATCATCTGATTTAAAAAACAATCATGGGCAATTGAACTTGATCAGCAGTTGACAAACAGTCTTGAGTGTTCAGTCATTTTTCACGCATCAAAGAAACCAGGGCCTCGAATGAATGTCCAACACCAAAACACTTATTATACTGCCCTATAGTGTTTTGATTATCCAAGAAAGGTTTGTGTTTTCATTCTTTTTGTTTAAATTTTCTTTCTTCCATTCATATGATCAGGTGCGTTCACAAGATTTCAAAAGGGTGTAGGGGGTTGATGGAAGCAAAGTTTTTTCTCGTAAGAAACAGATAATCGTAATGTTCAACTGAAAGCTATTCTTTAGAATCCCCTGATGTACGGCCTTATATACAATATATTGTTTAAAATTAATGCTTTTTTAAACCGCAAAGCTGTATCAGCCCATGAAGTTTACATTTCAGATGCTTTTAAACCAGCTCGATAAATTTCTTACTGTTGGCTACAGACACTAACACAATGACGATAGAAAGATTTTCTACTACTGTAATCCGTGTAGGTTAGTGCAGTGGTGATGTTGCGGTGTTGAGAAATAACCAGTTTTTCGTTGCAAGGAAAAAGAAATTGTGTTAATGTTTTTATTGTTATTATTTTATTAGAATATGTTCATTTAGCTTGAAACATGTCATAAAAATGATCGCAGTCATCCCAAACATTTCAATAAATGATTCGATATTCGAAACAGCATATCTGCTAGTCTCCTCCGTTGCAGCGACACTGAAACAGCGAGCCGCTATGGAGCAGGGTATGGATAGAAATGCTAGACACAATCATCTGCATTCGCCAAACAGGAACGCTTGGTTGTTGCGAAGCCTATGCAACACGCGTTTCTCCCTCTCATTTTTCGCATGCGCAAAAGTCCTACCTTATCTTTCTTTATACGTGAGTTTCGCACTCATTTCATCACGAACATAGTCGGCGATCTGATTTGTTTTGAGATATGATGCGTTTGAAATTACGTTCCACTAATCCGTTATTCATTTATATATCACTAAAACGATTAAGGTTCACTTTAATTATAAATTCATGAGTATTTTTGAAATTCAAAATGAATAATGTAAAATACCTATCGGCCCTTATATTCCATATTGTTTCTAATTCTTACTGTTCTAATTCTCGGCCCACAAAGCCTCACTCTACCCTCAATCTCTCTTCTCCCATTCATTTCCTGTCAGTTCATTTTCTTTTCTATAAATTATATTAATTTTTAAGTAATATGAAATTTTGGATAGTGATAATTGTGATTACGCGGATAGCGTCTTCTTGCTGTGTTAGGTGGTTTTTATAATGTTAAGTTAGGGACAGTTCAGGTAGGCTATTATGTAAGCACCTTTGTGGGGGTTGGGGGGGAGTTTGAGATTTGCTTATTTTTTCTAACAACGGAGGGAGGGGAACCTGAAATATGCTATATAGCTGCCCTGACAGAACTGAAATACTTGAATATACGACACACTGCAAGTAGAAGATATAAAATACACGTAATCACAGTTAAATATTTAATTATTTAAATTTGTGGATGTCAATCTTTTTTCACTCGAAGGCCCTCCTTCATGGCTCACCGTAGTCTCCTTGACATTTTAAAATTATCATAAATGTATTATTTTTAATAAATATATTTTTCCAAATCCACTTTTTTCAATTTATTACGCAGTATTTGCTTATAACATGTGTTTTAGTACGCTGTTATAGGCTGATGTACAATTTTTGATGTTGATGGCATATGGCACCAAAATAGCTATTAACAGCTTATTAAAACTTTTTTAAATGCGATAATTTGTTGTGATTACTCTCTATTTATTAATAAGCATTTAATATTATAGCGAACTTATAAATAAATGCTCAATATTAGAGTAAAAATGTAAATAAGTATTATAATTTGCATCACACGTTGCATTCTTATTTCAAAAACTTACATGTACCCAAACATTAAAGAACCGAAATCTTACGTTAGCATGAGGATGGGATGAGAACAGGTATTTGCTTATTTTTCTTACAAGGAGGAGGGAGTATTAACTGATCAGAAATGCGCTTATGTAATACTTAAATGGCCTTCTATGCCTGGATAACTCTCCACCCACCTCCTCTCAAACGCAAGAGAAAAGATGAAAAGGAAAACAGCACTTGTGAATTGTATTTCTAAATACAAAAATATATGCGCAACACCCATTTCTGGATACACGAGCCGCCATTGAGCTAGGGCAAATATGCAACGGATGGTATGCTTTCATGTCATTTGACATTATTTTTATTTTAAATTTTCTATTATTTGGTGTGATGTTAGACACGTTCGCGGCTTCTGGCAAATCTAGCAATCATCCGCTAATCTCTACTGTCGAATAACGGTTGATGATCATCTGTCGAATAACGGTTGATGATCATCTGTCGAATAACGAATGATAATCATCTGTCAAATAACGGTTTATGATCATCTGTCGAACAAGGGTGTTTGATCATCTGTCGAATAATGGTTGATGATCATCTGTCGAATAACGGTTGATGATCATCTGTCGAATAACGGTTGGCTCCGATCTTGGCTCCTTTTTCTTTGTCTTGTAGATTACCATATATATTCTTTAATAAATGAGGCTTTTCTCCATGCCATAAATCAGTGCCGTATCAACTCAAAAATTATGGGGCGCTTAAGTATCTTTGAAGATGATCATGTTATGAAACGTTATAGAAAATAATGTATTTCGATACACAATGAAGAGGACTTGAGCCCCTAGTACCCTACGCCACTTCTACAAATGCAGTAATTTTATTTTCAGTATCATTGCTTTAATTAACTACTATAACTCAATGTTCAAAGTCCATTAGATCACTTAGCTTACTCACGTGCGCCTTCAATAGCAACACTTACGCTAAAATCAACATTTACGCCATAAATTAACACTTGCACTAAAATCACTGCCAATCCCTTTCTTGTAGGTTGAAATGCTATATATAGGTTATAGTAAATTACGTAGCAGCCTTTCTGCAAAATGGTTTACTGGTGCAAATGAATTTGCAACTTAATAACCTACAGAGATAAACGTCGGCAGTGACGTAGCATGGGGGGTGCCACGGGCGTCGAAAGCCCAGGGCGCCAAATTCTTAGGGGCATAAAATTTCAAGATTGGACGAGTGGAAGGGAGTGTTAATGGGTTTTAGCGGGTGCAATACTTAACTTGCCCTGGGCGCTGGCAACGCACACTACACCGCTGAACGAGGGTCATATCTTTTCGGATAATAATTCGAAAAATAATCCACTTTTGAGCGATTAAAGATATTGAAACGACCATTCACTTCATAACTACAATAAATAAATTAATGCTACATTAACGTTTTGAATAGTGAAAGTAAGTAATTTTATCATGTATTGCAGTTTTGAAAGAAAAACTATGTGGAAAGATAATGTAAATATATTTAACTCTTACTTAGTATATGTTAACGCCCTTCCTTAATGAGGAAAACCCGCACTTAGTTTTTATTTTTTTAATTGAACGATACGTTTGTTAAAAGACTGAGGCTTTTCTTGAGTAGATTAATTAAACTTATTTTTATCGTTTTTCGAAAGGTATTTTGATTGGTACAAATCAATTTGCGGAAAAGCAATATTCCAGGTGGAAGCAAAATAATCCAGTCAAATGATATTCTTGAAATTCAGCAAACATAAATAATTACGAATATTATTTACATACAAGATTGACTTTTAATTACTTTATAGAAATAGAAATGATAATTGTCTTTTCACTTAATTTTTTCGCTTTTGCGGTGAATAAAATTATCAATATTGGCGCACTTCCTTTTTTACATTTCCGTGGTTGATAGAGCAATTAATTTAAAACTGACTTTTCTCCAATAATTAAACGCGGAAATTAACAGATACACAAAAATTGCTGACGAAAATTAAAGGCTAACAGAAATCGCTGATCCCTTTTCACACGCAGTAAGAATTGCACTGTATGAATAGATGTGGATAAGAAAACTAAAGTTTTGCAAAGTATCAAAATCACACGAAAGAGATGTGATTGCTATATTTTTAACGGTGGCGCTGCAGGGGTTCAGTGGATATGCCCGCCGTCTTTGGATGCGTGGAGTTTTGATTCGAGTTTCACGCAAGCTCGACTGGTTGTGAATGTACCATTGGGTGACGATAGTCGCCTATCATACTGCCCCTATATTGAAACGACAAACAATAATGTACCATTATCTCTCAACTTAAATATTTTTCTTTTTCATCTTCTTTCACTTTGCCATTTCCCATGTTATATGGGGTCGGCGTTATGGTCTTTTAATCTTCCCTTCCACAATTTTCTATCCAATGCCTCTTCTCTACTCCATCCATACTCTTCCAGATCTTCCGTCACTTTATCCTTCCATCTCAGCCGTGGTCTTCCCCTCTTCCTCTTACCCATTACCACCAGCCTATCCAATACCTTTCCCACATATTCCTCATTTCTCTGCTCCATATGCCCAAGCCATCTTTAACAGTCAACTTAAAAACTGAAGGACACTAAAATGGTACTATAGTAAAAAACAAAAATGATGGACATCTGCAAAAGAAATAAAGAAAATACGTAATTTTGAAGGACACAATACTTTTACAAAGTGTATATATATATAAGTAGGAACTTCTTATCTATATTCTGCTTTCCTTCGTTTAAGAAGACGCCATAATGGCAACAACCACAGTGGTTGAACTCGGCAGAATTGGCAATGTTAAATGGTAAATTACTCGCAAAGAAAAGAATGATTTCTTGTCGCCTAGTGAGAACCGAATCCACAACCACTTTATAACCGATAAAGTGCACTTTCCCTGTGCCCAATAGGCACTGAGAAATCATGCTTTTTCATTGCGAGTTATTTATAATCCAATATTACCACGTTATCGACTATGATGAGAAACGTTTGACTTTTAATAAAGATTAGGTAGTGGTTTGAGATTTCCAGTAGGCTTAGTTTTGTATCAAGCTGCAGGGGTCCAAAGGTGATGTTAACCTGTGAGCAGACGCGCGGGGTGTTTCACATCCCACAACTTACAATATGTTAAAAGAACAGTCCACCCTTGCTTCTGAAACTGGCCAAACTCTTTCCTGTTGCCTTCAAAGTCACAATCTTTTGGGGTAGGATAACAAAGTGGAAATGCCACTTATTGTTTACTGTAAAATTGGACGTTTTTAATGAAATAATGCTATATAATTAAAAGGAGTGCACAGCACCCCGCCCGGGTCCACGCATTCCTCTAATCAGCGCACTTTCTCACGGATTAATAGTTCGATTCCATCCCATTTGAAGTCAAACAGCTTTAAGACAAAACGTGGAGAATCTATTCACATGATGGCCTCTGTATTACAGCTGATTTTTCGTTTTTTATCATTGAAATTTAAAAGTAATAAATTATTTCGTAAGTTTAAGTATATTTCGAAAGTCTGCAACAAAAAGGACAATTTTCACAGAAAATATTGGGGTTTTTTTTGGTTTAAGTTTTACGGCGCAAGGACATCAAATGTCATACTTCGCCGGAACCTACAGTTTTTGTTTAGGAATCCGGATATCTTAAGGCCTAGAGAACCAAACTCCGACTGTTATGAGTAGTTAGCCGGTAAGCGTTCCCTTTTGGCAGAGTTGGGCGTCAAATCCGGGATAGCAGCCCGTTAAGCAAACGCATTACCTCTACACCACCACAGAAAAAATATTTAAGAGCAAGATTCCGAGAGGTTGTCCCACCTGCGATTCACACCAACTCCAATTTTTCCCAAACAAAACAATTATCAGTTATTAGCACTCTTATTAGATGTTGAAATCCAATTTTTTTTGTAACTGTGTTGTATCGTTCACATTTTATGACCTGTTAAAAGTCGTCTTTACAAATGAAAAAATCTGTGTTTTTGAGATAGATTAAAAATATTTTTGTCTGTACAGTGATACACAAACCATTTGCCGCCTGACTTTTTTCTGTTACAGAGTGCACTAACATGGACCTTTATAAAATATTAAAAAAAAATCATGACAAGTCGAATGCGCAAGGTCACGCAATATCGTATGTGTTTAGCGATTTTCCCCGTTTTCAAACCTGAATTATGTCTTGCGTAATCAATTTTCCACTACAAACAAGGTGCCATTAGATAGAGTTGTGTTAACACTACTAACTAATGAATAAAATATTGAAGCAGGTTGAATGCGCTGGTAGATATTTGGTATAAAAATCTAAAAATTTCAGAATTTGGCACTTATTTGGATTATTATATCTCACTGCGCGAACAGTATATTGAGATAATACTGTGACTACTGAAATATTCTTTTATTATATGTATAATGGAAAAATAAACTTTAGTAAGGTAAGTTGAACAGAAAAAACAAATTCAACTTATCTATGCATATTTGAGTATTTCAGTTTTTATGTTACATTTTCAAATCAATTTACCATCCATTCCACCAATTTATAATCACTTTCGATAAGACTCCTTTATACCTTTTAAGCAAGAAACCGTGAAAGAACCAGCTCCAGAAAGTTGTACAAGTAAAAAGAAGACACTGTTTCGGTGTACGGTATCGATATTATCAAGCAATGGACTCAACTCAAAACTCCTCACTCCGTTCTGGTGAAGAAATTTCAATCCAAACGTGTCATCGCCATAATCTTCTAGAACTCTACCAATGTAAAACCGTTTGTCATTCAAAACAGCATAAAAAACGTGGCTGAAGTTCATAAACACAGTTTTGACGAGCAAACGATTTGACCTCATTCAAACACATAAGATAGATAGTGCACCTTGAATGCAGCTTTCAAGAACAGTGGAATAAACTGCTTTTTCTGCTTTGAGGAACAAATACATCAACATGCATTGGTATATTCCAAAATAATCCAAAATAATTCCAAAATAATAAATAAATAATAGATATATTAAATCTCTGAATTTTCATTGGGATTTGGTTGGTTGGTCGCATTTTTATGACGCAAAAACCACAGAGGTCATTTTGCGTCTTTACTTGAATTTAGCAAAGCCTTTTTTCTGTAACTGAAGACAAAATCTGTGACCGAATGAAATTATTTCAAGGCCAGTTTTTTTGTGACCTATCTTAATTTAGGACAAGAGATATATAGCTATTATATATATGTCAATTTTTATATTAACAATGAAATCGATTAATTTCTCATGAATTAATTTTATTTTTGTTTTCGAATGTTGTTTTTAGAATCTTTTCAAAGTTTATTCGAGACAATATTTTTTTTATCTTTGTGGGTATAAAACTATGTATTTAAGCTCTTGTGCTTTTATGGATTCTTTTTTTAAGTTTTCAATACGTGGTGGTGTTCCTGAATAATATAATTGAATTCTTAAGAATTATATATATATATATAGTTTGTCAAAATCGTCTTGATTGATCTAAAGGGAGTATTTTCCAGTGGCAGGTATAAGCATAGAAAAGTACAATAATTTAGCCAGCAGAAATAGTAGAGTTCAAGTATTACAGCGCAACACAAGTGGGAGTTTCACCAGTGCTTATTTTTTCTATTTTGTAAATGTTCATTTTGCTTTGCGTAATACTTGAGCCTCCCTAATGAAGATGAATAGTATTTTTTTGTACAATGTATCCACCAATATTGCGTACATTTGGCAATTGTGTTATCCCTGCGGAGGGTAATGCTGTCCTACAGAAATGAAGAAATTCTAATATTTCTTATCAAAATCTCTTACAATAACTAACCTTAAACTTACTTTGGACCCACTCGACATATGAATTTACAACATCGATCTACATTCATTTACGTCCTGCGATTGTAACGCATTCACCAAGCGTGTGCTTATCCGGGTTCGACTCCCAACTGTGAAAAAACGCTTACCGACTAACTTCTCACCGTAGTCACCAGGGTTGGTTGGTGTGAATCTTGATTCTTCGGAATTGTAGATCAGCGCAGCATGACCTTTGCTTTGTCCTTTCGCCTTAAAAAACTCAAACATTTACAACACCTGTCTATGCATTTATAATACCGAACGCAGCTCTCTATAAACTTGCCGCTAATGATCATTCACTCATGTTTTCATTTATGTGCTTTGCATTTGGCAAATCGAAATGTGAGAACTTTTTCTTTCGTTTGCGATACCATTAATATAACAAACAGTTATTTTGACACTGGCGTAAGGTTTAAAAACACGACGTTTCGGGAGCCAACTGCTCCCTTTGTCAAATGAAGGCAGAATGAAAAGTTCGTGAAAGTCCTAAGCTCATATACCCGCATGTTGGGAACCCCCAACTCGAGGTTTTGCAAAAATCCTGTAAAGTTCTGGTAGAGGTTTTGCGATGTTTATTGCACGACTCCTCAAACCGTAGGTTTCCCATGATTCCAGAAAAAGTCTACTCCCCAGATTGGTCACACATTTTGATGTAATATTTTCATCGAATGCCAATCTGGTTCGTGACCCTCCCTGAAGACATGTTCAGTCAACTGGTTTGAATTGTCTCCCCTAGCTACCGCACGCATATGCTCTTTCCCTCGTAGACGTATCGATCTTCCCGTCTGTCCAACATACTTGTCACAGTCTCCACACGGTATTTGGTAAATAGCACCAGATTTTTCCTTTTCAGGGACGCAATCCTTAACTTTAAGTAATAGAAAAATCTGGTGCTATTTACCAAATACCGTGTGGAGACTGTGACAAGGTGTATGTTGGACAGACGGGAAGATCGACACGTCTACGAGGGAAGGAGCATATGCGGGCTGTATCTAGGGGAGACAATTCAAACCAGTTGGCTGAACATGTCTTCAGAGAAGGTCACGAACCAGATTGGCATTCGATGAAAATATTACATCAAAATGTGACGAATCTGGGGAGTAGACTTTTTCTGGAACCATGGGAAACCTACGGTTTGAGGAGTCGTGCAATAAACATCATAAAACCTCTACCAGAACCTTACAGGATTTTTGCAAAACCTCGAGTTGGGGGTGTTCGTCTGACATCGTCGGGTGCGGGGGATTTCCCGGCGAGGGTTTCCCCAGCTGGAACTGCTCCGCACCAGATGACGTCAGATGGAGATTCCCAACATGCGGAGTGCTTAGGGTTTCGGCTCTTCGCCTGACGAAGAGGCGCAGATTAGCTCGAACGTGTTGCAAAGCTTACGCCGGTCTCAAACTGTTTGTTATGGAATCTCCTTGTGAAACTCTGTATTGTTTCGTTACCATTAATATATCTTGCGTAGGCATGTGGACATTCATCTTTGAATCCTTCGTTATCAAGAGTTCTCTCTTACATAGGCGTATGCAGAAATTTCATAAGTGGGGTGTAGGCTCAATGAGGGGGCTACAGAGCCACA
>QLNU02015003.1:169602611-169614733 GCA_006491805.2 Dysdera silvatica
GGATAGTACCAAAAACGCTTGCGACGAATTTGGAGATACTCAACATTGACCCAAACACCTACATTGAAATACAAAAAGCCACAATCCTAAACACGTGTCACATTGTCAGGAAGTTTCTAGACATGGCACATTAAGAAGTGATGTAAAAAGAGGCTTGGGAACATGGCGCTCTGCCCGTCCCAAAGCCTGTTTCCGCCAAGAATGGGCGAGGAAAACTTTTATATATATATATATAATGCGGTTTTAGAAATAATTATTGGAATTTAAGATATGTTTTAGTTCACTTTCTGCAAAGGCAGTAAGAAGTATTCATGGGCCGTGAGGTAGTTAATACTGGTTCAAATGATATATTAATTCATGCAAAGGGCCATCAATGGCGCTGAAAAGCTATTTCGATTTGAAGAAGACTATATTCTGAACATTTCGTATTATACCCGGTACCCGTGTATCAACAGACTTCCTACATGGTGATTCTCTTTATCTTTGCCACATGTCTTATAGACACTTTATTTCTACAGCGATTTGATGATTTGGCAGTTTATACAGGCGGAGAAGCAGTCTCGTTTACTCTTTCCACCCCTCCATGATTCCCAAAAATCAATCCGAAATAGACAGATCCACTTTCCCTTCTTTCCACATCCTAATCCCCGACCCATGAAATTGCAGTTTTTAGCGCTCAGCAAAAAGTCCAAATTATCCTAAATTTCGTATCGTGGAACTCCACTTTCCTCCTCAGCACATTCTAAAAAAAGTCAATGGAATTTGTAAATAAAACAAGTAAAAAATCGATTTTCTTAGAATTGCGACTCGTGCGCTGAAGATTAAGGGGATGAAGTACTTGAAGTAGAAAACGATTCCAGCTACCGAATGATGTACCCTACGCAAAACATACAAAAAAGGCACATGCTGTAGACCAGCGCCCACGATGTGGATTGGGCACCAATTATCAAGCAGCAGAGACGATGGGTCCTCCTTTTTCCTCAAAGTTTGGGTTTTTTCATAGCAAAGATACTCATATCCGCTTATTAGCTCTCTGAACCCGACATTTACGGCGACCACCCCTGCCAACTTCGTCTTTACCTAACGATATGAGATATACTTCAACTGCGGCCAGCAGTGGGCTTTTTTGGACGGTTTTTATTCAAGTGTAACTGCTATTTTAATGGTTTGATGTTTTTTTCATTTTGTTTTTTATTTCCGCATGGTGCCGTCAGAGCTTCTTGTTAGATAGTGAGAGCTAGCGTGAATAATAGTCTGTTGCATGTCTAGTTTAGATGTTGGTGATTTTAACGGAGGGAAAGGTGTCCGTGACGTTATGGAGCTGGGCCTGTGATTCGTCGTAACTGAGTAAATTGAAGTCTTAGTATGTGCTATTCAAGAAACGATTTTCTTTTGAGTAACTGAAAAAACAAAGAATGTCCAAACAATTTGAAAACTACTAGCATTGGATACTCATCTTACGTGAAATATATCGTTTCTTATTAAACAGTTCTTTTTACCAAATTTAGCACGCGCATTTCATTTTTCACCACTATTTATATATATATATATATATCGTGATATAATATTTTATACTTGCTGAATTTATGCATGTTTGGGGGTGTGAGTTTAGTAAAATTAAAATAATAATAATAAATGTAAAAAAAAAATTAAATGGTTTAGAATTTTGGACGGGTGTGTTTTAATTTTACGATAAATGTAATCTCTGTGAATATTATTCTTTGAAAATGAAGGATTAAAGCGATTTTCAATTTGTTCGCCATTTATTATTTAAGATTTCCAATCCTTTTCCTTTGGGATTTTTTTATGAATTGTTCATATGTATTTTAAGCAAAGCCGTAGCCAGGAATCAGGAGTTTGCTTTCAGCGTTACCAGCCCAGGGCAAAACACAATTTAGAGCCCTTAAAAGTGTTTTAACGTAACACAAAAAAACAACAACTGACATTTAGAATTATAAAATAAAGTTTTCACCGGTATAAACGCCGAAGGTTATGAGAAGATAATAATGTTAAATTAAAAATAGACATTTCTAAACAAAGTTAGCTAGGGATATATATCAATCACTTGGCATTTCTTGTTAACATCGATTTTGTGCATAAAAGAAAGTGTTTTATTTCGGTCTACTACTGCATTATAAACACAAAAGAAAACCAGCACAATATCATTTTAAAATTCTGTTTCTCAGAACTTTGTGGTAAGTTCTTTTTCTTCCAAAACCGGGGATCTCTGTAGTGGCTATAAAGCCACCACAATAAGCATAATAACGTGCATAGTTTACTGATGCTAACGCATTTGACTAATAACGTGTATATTTATTTTGACCACCATTTAGAAGCCTCATGAACATTATGGAAAATATGATGTCACATACAAAACATCAATTGACAAAATACTCTGGGAAAGTATGTAAGAGTCTTCATAAACTTATTTTTTAGTGCCTGCACTACATTTTTTAGAGGGTTTTGGGAGGCTGCCCAGCTCTCACCACCTCAAGCACGGCCCTGCTAAGATTTAATTTCAAGAGGTTCACAAATTTTTACGAAATAACGTTGAACGAAAATGCGCCACTTTTATCCTAAAGAAGAAATATAAATACATGATATAAAAATGAATGTAAAAATTTCGATTTTACCTTCAGACATCACTGTAAATTTGTGCTTGTAGTTTCGCCATCAAAGTTTAATTTGTTATAATGTTACCCTTTTAAAGAAAATAGTTCTTATATTTTCTCTTTGAGTTATTTTCAAATTGGTGGTCTATAAAACGATATCTTGTGATCAGAATTTTGATGAATATTCAGTTTTTTCCCTTCACCTTTTAAAAGTTTGTAAAGTAAATATATATAAGTATTTTTGTTGTCCTATTAAAATTTAGATTCGAGGGGAGGGACCACTCCCTAAGCTCCCACACTGGATACGGGCATAATTTCAAGCTTCGAAAATATATTTTTTTCTGTTTTATGCTTCAAAACTATTATCGAACGAAGAAAGTACCTAAGAAGAATCTCACTGATTTGCTTAAAACTTACAAAGTTAATTTAAACAAATGCTGGTGATCAAAGGAACTAACAAGGAGAGTACATGAAGTGAGAATCGAAAATGTGCTTCATTTTAGTTTTATAATAAAGTATAAACGTTTCAATAAGGAACTAAATTTTTTTACCTAAATCCCCCATGGTGAGGGAGTTATAGATCCATCAAATTTGGCGACAAAAATTTAGCTTGATGCACTTTTTACTAATAGCAGAAACGGCGATATATTTTTGAAGCGACGTCGCCAAAAGAGAATGAATAACCAAGCGTTTATTCGCGATAAAAGTATTATTGATTTTGATTTCAAGATTTCATAAGAATTTATCCATGTATTTGTAAAAATATTTAGAATTTTATTATTAGTGGACAGATGTCACGTTTTAGTTATATAAAAAGCGTTTATTTCCCTTTAAAAAAATAATATACGTACTTGATTTTATTAAAAATATGCCCACTTGGCATTATTAAAAATACACCTATTTGGCTTTATTAAAAATTAAAAATGTATATGAAAATGAACAAGAAAATGCAAAAACAAACAAACAAAAACAAATTGGGTTTGAACAATGACTGCAACTAATAAACGAGGGATTTTCACAATTTAATATGTAACATGAATTTTTGGGAAAACTGAAACACTTGTTTAACATTGCGAAATGTATTTGGTTTGAGAACTGGTTATGTGCTCTTATACCAAGCATATTTAATCACGTCACTGAACGTTGGAGCTGATAATTGGTTGTGTATTAATGATTAATGAATGTAATTTTGTTATGGTATTTCTTTCGTGTAATTACCAATCGTTAAGATATATTAAATAATATATAAATAACTATAAAATATTATAATATAAAATATCGTTTAATAACCAATGTCATTAAAATTATGAAATACAATGTATCGTGTGACAGTTTTTATGAAATATTTCCACTTTCTGAAAAAATACACATCGCAAGGTTGGATTAATGCAGTGGTGCTTACAAATACATATAAAAATTCAAGCAATGATTTATCACCTGAATTGATTTTTTCCCCTCGTTTTTCTGTCCTGTCCAGCAATTTAATAAAATTACGCCATATTGATCTATTAATTGGGGTTTTATTATTTCTTTTAGAAATGATTCATGAATATCTCTGCAGGATTTCCCACTTTTTGTGTATATAAGTACTACGTTTGGTGGTTGGCTGAATAATTTCTGCGAACACGAGAGCCAAAGGTACCTGTGTTTTCTTGGTGTACGAGTAAAAATTTTGCTAAGACGGGTTGTACAGTATACGAATGTGACACTGCATTACTATTCTGATCAACGCCGTAAATGTGTTTAACGCCTTTTGGCGAAAATGTGAACAATGGTGTCAATTCTCTAGCAAAGCCTGTTGGATCGCTATTAAAAATACAAGTGTGCGAATAATCTTGCATTTTTTCACAGGCTTGAAGTGGAAATGCAATGGCTGCATTTTCTATTTGTTCGTCATTTTGTAATTCTACTTTCATAACGAGTTTAGTAATTTTTAGTCCAACTATACCAAATTTCTTTTTAAAAAGCGCCAAAACACCATGCGATACTATAAAATTTGGAAAATTTATTTTTTTCGCAACATCAAGAGCTCAAATTTGTACATCAACTTCACACACTGGAACTCCACGGGACCAGGCATTTAAAAACTTGTCATGCATTTGTGTTTTAATAGTATTTAGCTTTTGAATTCTGTTCCCCATATTAGCAAGGTATATTTTCATTCGATAAATTTGTGACAGTGTTAAATTGTCATTTCCAAATCTTTTTATTTTGAATTTTGCTTATAGACCTTCGACGTCCTAAAGCCGTCCAGGAGTAAGCTACAACTTCTTTTTATATATTCTAATGGATTTGATGACGAACCACATACAAAATTTTCAGGTGTTGCTTCGTCATGTGAGAAATCTAACCATTTATCAACTTCTTGTCATTAACAGGTTTTTCACAATATGGATCAAGCCTAAAAATATTAGTAAGTCCGAAAGTATCAGATTCGGCAATGGTTTCAGCAAAAGCAATAATTTTATTGGCTCAAACAACAATGTCAATCAATCAACGTTTATTGGCGTAGTGATACCAACGCCGATGGTATGGCGTGATTAGATGGTGAAACGTTCGAAAGAAAATAAATATTTCTGCCTTCGGTGGGACCTGAACCCACGACCTTCCACTTGCCGTAATAATAATTTTATTTGCTATATTAATTTCCGTTTCAGATAAAATTACATTCATTAATACATAACCAACTATCAGCCCCAACGTTCAATGACATAACTAAATACAAGGTGTCCGGGCTAAAGGTATCCAAAAGTAATGGCTTATGCTGAGAGAAACACAGATAACTAGTTATGGAAGTGCTGCGCCAATGATAGGGGATTGCTCCAATTTTTTTATCCAAGTTTGCTATTACGGTCGCGCATGCGCATTGTTGACAGTTGCGTTGAGCTGCTTTCCACAGCAGTCGTATGCTGACTTGTGATTAGGAATATTTAGAAATGGAATCATCGGCACATTTTGTTTCGCAGAACCGATAGTGGCAGGACGCAGTAACATTGACTTGTTGGAAAACTTTGCTGTTCCACATATTCGACCAAATTTCATATTTCAGCAAGACAGTGCTCCACCAAACTTTCATGGAGATGTTACCGGATTTTTGAATAAGATCTTTCCTGGATGCTGGATCGGAAGAGAAGGCCCTACTGCTTGGCCTCAGAGATCTTTGGACATTAGGTCGTTGGAATTTTTTGCTTGGGGCTTCAATAAAATGATTGTGTACCAGCAAAAGTTCGTAATTTGAATGTTTTGAAACAGAGTATCTGTGCAGCAATATTGATTTAATAATACCTTAGTTGTAACTAAATACCTGGCAGGATATCGAATAATATTTGGACATCCGCAGAGCCACTAATGGTGATTACATTAAAATTCGTTAATCTGAAAAGAAACTTAAGGAGTTGCCATCTTTAATGCAACTGAAATTTATAACTAACCCTGTGTCATTCTCCCAGTATAAGTCATTACTTTTCTATATCTTTAGCCCGGACACCCTGTATATACATATGTATATGCTTGGTATAAGAGCACGTACCCCGTTGTCAAACCAAACACATTTCGTAATGTCAAACAAGTGTATTTCACTTTTTCCAAAAATTCATGTTACACATTAAATTGTGAAAATCCCTCATTTATTAGTTGCAGTCATTGTTCAAACCTAATTTGTTTTTTGTATTTTCTTGTTCATTTTCATATACAATTTTAATTTTTAATAAAGCCAAGTAGGTATATTTTTAATAAAGCCAAGTATGTATATTTTTAATAAAGCCAAGTAGGCATATTTTTAATAAAGCCAAGTATGTATATTATTTTTTAAAGCAAAATAAAAGCTTTTTATAACTAAAACGAGACATCTATCCACTAATAATAAAGTACTAAATATTTTTGCAAATACATGCATAAATTCTTACGAATCAAAATCGATAATATTTTTATCTCGAATGAAGGATTGTTTATTAATTCTAGTTTGGTGACATCACTTCAAAAATATCTCGCCATTCCTACTGTTAATAAAAAGCGCATCAAGCCAAATTTGACAAAAATAACCTTTTCTCGCCAAATTTGATGGGTTATAACTCCCTCCCATGGGGGATTTAGGTAAAAAAAAATTTTAGTTTCTTATTCAAACGTTTATACTTTATTATAAAACTAAAATGAAGCACACTTTCGATTCTCACTTCGTGTGCTCTCCTTGTAAGATGAAAACTTTAGGGATTTTCATTCCTAACATCGGCTTCTATCATGCGATATATGTTACTTTTTGAGTAATTAATAGTTTAGAAATTTGTTTTGGTGCTTATAGATGAAGCGACATTTTTTTTACAAAAGTCACCGCGATTTAAACGTCCTATCCAGGGGCGCCGAGAACCAGCGCGGCCCCCCCCAGGCTCACTTCGACCGGTCCATGGCCTCTTCCCTTGGCCCCCCCCCCCACACAGCACAGGTTCTTGCCAGCGCGTTTCACTAGACTCCATCCGGGCCCCCGGGATGCAGCCCCTGCTATCCCCCTTCTCTCGCCGGCTCTGGTCATATCAGGCGCTTCTGTCTGTCTGTTTGACAAGTAAAGTACCTGACAATGATTTGATACAAATTTGCTGGAAGTTTCTAAAATAAGCTCAAATTAATATTTGAAGCATAATCTTTCCGGCATTTTATTGGAAAATTTGTGGATGCGGAGTTATTCATGTATTACGTTCCAGCAAAATTTTCATTGTTTTCCAATTATCAACGGCTCCGTTGTCTATCAGTCAACTTTATATTTAAAAATGCGCGCATATATAGTTTCACGTACTATGTCAATGATGCTTTTATCAATTTTTTATACAACAATTCCATGTGGAAGGCTGTAGCTTATTTTTTTTATGATGTATGCATATAGTTCTACTTGGCGCAGTATAGCCCAGATGCTCTTGCGCCATAAAAAAGCCAAACAAACAAACAAACCATATTGTTCTATATTTTTTGTTTGTTTAGATCATTTTATTGTACATCCCATTATCACATCGATGAATAGTGCGCATATAATCAATCCATCATTCAATTACAGTTGAATTTAAATGTTTTTATTTCTCTTTACTCCTCCCGTTTTTCTATGCAAATTACACACACATTCAGTTTCTTCCCCGTTGTGAAGGCAAGCGCATTTTTTCAGGTAAAAAACACGCAAATTTTCTGATTGAGGCAAAGAAAATAAGCACGAAAAACTGTACATGCTTATCTATAAAGTTGACCGGGAGATGTTATAACCGTAGAATAAAACGAACGGCAATTTCTCCAGAATGTGAAATATGACTTATTTCACGTCCATAAATTCACGAATAGAAATCTTTCAGACCTTGATCGGAATTTATTTTGTAAATTTTAAATATATGGAGGAAACTATTGTCATGTACTCTCCTTACAAGATAGATAAAAGCGCTTGTGGTGAAGTTTAATTTACCATGAATTTTGTAAAAAAAATAATAGAACTTTTTTCATTGAAACTACTACCGTAGCATTGAGTAACGTCGTTCACTAAAGAAAATATTGCTTCAAGAAATGACAAGGTCCTTTGTGGACGTCAGCGAAGTTGAGTGATAAAAAAGGTAAGTTGTGTCATATCCTTCTTAAACTAAGGGATATGATTCAAGGGGTGGTGAAGTTTAACGCCAAACCGTGAAGCTAATCTATTGCATTCAGTAGTTTTATTTTCATGCTAGTCAACTGCCGGTTTTTTCATCCACTTGGTTTTTCATCCATCTGTTCAACCTAAGGGTCTGTGATTTAAGTGACAGTTCTGCAGCGTCAAGAATATTTTAACGAGTATTTTTAGTGTAATTGAATTCTTTATTAACTGTTTTCAATCCCAGTCACGTATAATATGGAAACGAGCAAGTGAAAGAAAATCGCCTAAGGTCGATATTTAAATTTAGCGGGTTTCAATTAACATTAATTCGCAACTCTCTAATTCGCAACTCTTTAATCCACAACTCTCTAATCCGCAACTCTAACTTGCAATTCTCTAATCCGCAACTCTCTAATCCACAACTCTAATTCTCAAGTAACTCGGTAGGTTTCCAATGTTAACAACAGCCATCATTATTGCATTTACGGAAGACCTTTACCTTACCCTTTTTATTGCATACAGACAGACAGACAGACATACAGACAGGCAGGCAGGCAGGCAGGCAGGCAGGCAGGCAGACAGACAGACAGACAGACAGACAGACAGACAGACAGACAGAAAAACCAAAAGCAATAGCGGGTTCAATATCTATTGAAACCCGCTAATAATTATATTATTGTTGATGAACGGCGTTTTGGCACTCACACGTTTAAACTTAAACTGGAACTGTTTTGTAAAGAAGAAGTAAATGGGACACCTCTCCTGTCCAGATTCGCTAACCTGAGGCTCTATGATACGAACCGGAGTTCATAACCAAGTAAACTACCGATACATGAGAAGGACGCTCTTTTCCTTTGTATTTAAATATAATAGGATATTAAATGGTTTAATGGCGACACACTGCACTAATCAATAGAAGCAAGTAAAATACAAATTTTTATGGTGCAGTTATTTTAAAATCGTTATAAAAATGACGTCACTAATAGCTATTTCGATAGTGTTAAGCTTTAGGTGACAGCAAGTACGAGGATTGCATTCGCCTTCCGCACTGCTGAAATACTCTGAATGCTCTCCCCCCATTTTGTACTTTTTCTCGGGTCAACGTCGCGACGTGGGATCATTTGAAAAATTTCGCAAAATGGTTGCTGATATTTGTGCCATTTAAAACAACTTTATTCCCTGAAATTCCCTTTATTCTTTATGCCGATGCCGATCCCTTCACCCCTCAGCTAACACGCTGATCTTAGAATAATGGGTCTTTGTAAATTGATGCGACTGAGGGGGGAAAGCAGTGTATGGTCATTGCATGGTACATATATGTCCCACGAGTCGTGAACTTCGGCTGATAATTTCATGGGACAAGCCCTGTCCCACCTTCTCATCGTACAACCAGCTAATATCGTCAGAGCAATGACGGCTTCGTTTATGTCTCGTTGTTGGTCGGTGCTCATCAAACAGGTTGAAACTCGCATTGGGTGGAGGAGTTGCTGCATTTGTGGAGACGTCTTCAGCCGTGAGACACAAAAGGTTTTTCCAAGTGGGTGAGATAGAGTTACTAAGGAGTTGATCATTAACTGCAACATTGATGTTTGCTAGAATGTGAAATGCCTCAAAGAAACTGAGATCAAGTGTTGAGTTGACTTTTTTATTAATACGTGCATTAGAGAATAAGAACTTGTGTTCGAATTCCCATGAGTGTTTTGCCAGAGCCGATTTATGAAATTCTTGCTTTCTTACATAAGCTTCGTGTTCATTTAGTCTGAGGCGCAGTGCTATTCGTGTTTGACCGATATAAATTTGGCCACACTGGCACGGAATGGAATATATGCCGCAGCTGTCAGAATCCGGGATGTTATCCTTAAGATGAGAAAAGCCTATTTTGTTGATCGGAGTGAAGGTAACGCGAAAGTTGAATTTGTGCAGGACAGCAGCGATCCTAGTAGAAATTTTCGGAACATAAGGAATGCAGACAATGTTCGTAGGAGCTGAAGAATCACTGGAGAGAGAAGAGGCCGGTTTAGGTTTAGTGAGTTCTTTAAAAATATGATCAATAATTGTTGGATTGTAGCCACGGTATGAGGCAATTTGTCGAATGTAGCTGATTTTCTTAGTCAATGCGTCACTTGTAGAAGAGAATTTGATGACATGAAACACCAACCAATAAAACGAGCTCATTTTCTGGCTTTGTGGATGAGCCGACAGAGCGTGAGGAAGAAGGCTAACGGAATTAAGTTTTCGGTAGACACTGATTTGGAAACCAGTAGGTGCTATGTGGACTAAAATGTCGAGGAAAGGCAATGTATAATCCTTTTCTTCTTCGAAAGTAAACTGGATGTTACGGTCAACGATGTTCAAGAGGTTGACGGTTTGTGAAGGATTCATATCGTTAGGTACTAGAGTGACAGTATCGTCGACATATCTTGTCCAGAATTTGAATGGGATGAGAGACAGAATTTTATCTTCTATATAGTGCATGAATATATCACACAGGATAGGACAAAGTGGGTGTCCATTGCAAGACCGCTAGTTTGTTTGTATAAATTATTTTCAAAAGAGAAACAAATTTGGTTGATGTATAATTTGGTGAGGAGAATCAGTTCATTAATTTCAAAATCTGTATAGTGAAATTCCTTTAATCTCAGGGTAAGTGAATCGAGTGAGCCTTGGATAGGTACATTTGTAAACAAGATTTAAAACGCTGGACGTTCAGAAAAAGTTAATGAATCAAATTCAATAAATTTGAAAAGCAGTTATCGTTTCATCCAAAATTTTACAAAGACAGCTGGAATTGTTCCTTGAAAAATCACAAAATACTTGACCACAGCACATATCCATAATATTGAGGAAATTGAATACTGCTGTGGAATTTACATTAAAAATCAGAGATTCCACATTAACTCTTGCTCTTGCTCAAATACTGTATTCCGATCAGAGCAGACTTCATTATTTCATAGCAAATGAAAGGTTATTTTCTTTTAAAGGGGGAAGCATAAACCATTTCAGCAGTTCCATCATGTTTTCATTAACACATTTATATACAATTATATAAACGTTGTCAATAAGTGGGGAGTTAAAATTCAGGTTACTAATATGCTTAAAAGTAAATGAAGGAAATTTCGGGCCGACCCTTAACAAAACGTTATTTCAGCTTTCAGATTTACATATCACATTTTCAAAACCAGGAAAAATGAACAAACTACAAATAAAAGAATGGCTTAATAATTGCATTATTTCTATTTTGCACCCACCTTCTTGTATCATGTTAGATTCCTAGACAGGGTGCACAGATCTAAGCATATACGAAGATCTTCTTAGCGACTATATTACTTTACAAATAACCCCTAAAACAACATCCCTTATTCAATCATTCGATGTATATTTTTTCAAACAGTGTATAAAAACTTTGTCAAAAAAAGTTACCAACCGAATCGCCCTCGATGATGTGAAAATTCATATAAAATATTATATAAAACTCACATCGTATGCACATTATACAAATTTTTAAATTTTGTGGTATTATTTTTTATAAATAAATAAAGTACACTTAATGTGGGGATTTGCAATCAAGTAAATATACTACAGCCTCTTAAATTTGCGTAACCTTATTTTTTTATGATATCTTATTTTAGCTTTGCTTACCTTACAAGAAAATTTAATTAATTTTAATGATTTTTTAAGGGCAGAAAAGACATCATGCGCTTCTCTGTTGTACTCTTGTGGAATCAATCAGAATTTATTTATGCATAACATCTATAAAAATGAAATACATTGGATACAAGTTAAAAATAAGACTATTTAAAACACTTGCAACCATGGCACTTTGTTTAATTGACGCTCCAAAATATATTCTTTTAATTTGGTTTTAAATTTACTTTTAGTTTAATTTCTTTGATTGTTGGCGGGATATTGTT
>QLNU02015003.1:169620796-169634293 GCA_006491805.2 Dysdera silvatica
TATTTATTAAATTTCGGAATTAAAAGGAACCCTTAAGGTATGAAACTTATTTGATGTGATAAAGAACTGAATTGAAACCATTTCATTTTTTAACTAAAATTCCAATTCTAAATTATACATCATGAACTAAACCGTCACCTTGTAAAATATTCTCTACTTCTATCAATATCACGAAATTGATATCATTTTAAAAATATTAAAGAATACGAAATATAGTTAAACGCACAGTAAAATAAATGATGCTATAGTGCACTGGTTACAGAAAAGAGGTAAAATTGTATTTTTCATACCGAAATCTTATTATCCAGCTTTCCTTATACAGATGGTAACAAGTTTCAATTTAATTACAATGTAAAAAAACATATAATCACAGTTAAAACTTCATTTGATGGTTTGTGTTTTTTTTCGGCATCGGTCAAATTTCTTTCCTCAGAACCAAAATAGCACTGAAGAAGTGTCACTTATTTGTAATTTTTCATTTGTTATTTTGGTTTGCACGCTTCCAAAATGGCCATAAATTGTCAAATAAAGTTTTAGCTGCGGCTATATGTTTTTTTTTAACATTTTAATTGTTTACGCTCAGTATCTCTTACGCTTTACTAAGTTTCAATTTATTCGGTTCAGTCAGTATTGTATTACGGTTTCGTGAAGGCGTGTTAATAAATCTTACAGTAAAAATAAATTGTTTAACATTAAATTTTGCTTCAAATTTAAAAAAAAAACCCACCAAGAACACTTATAAAATGTCAGGGTCAATTTGCAAAGATGTTGTTATGATCTTTAACGTTTCTAAACGGTTTGGATAATTCATAAAATTGGTATCCGTTGAGGACCAGGAAAGATAGATACTCCTTTCGATCACTGAAGAATATTTTAATAAAATCAACGAAATAGTTCGATCAGAAATACAACTGACTGCTCGGCATATCACCGAGGATTTCAACGTGTTTTGAAAATCGTCTCGAAACATTTTAATGGAAAAGTTTAACATAAGACGACATCATAGAAATAAGTAAATGATTTCGTCGTCCATTCTGAAAATTTTCTTTTCACACAAGGCTGGGATGTTGTTATAATAACATTGATATGAGTCAACATACGTACTAAAGCGTAAAAATTTTGGCTACATAATAACATTAAAAATATCAGCAAAGAAATTAAGTAAATAGATAAAATGCCAATAAAACGTTTCCTCTTACCTTCAAGGACGTCTCTCACAGTTAGTATTATTGTAAATATGTTGATGTGCTTAAAGAATTCACGAGTTAGGAAGAAAGAATTCCCAAAAACAAATGCTAGAGCAGAGGTTATGCGGCAAATCTACAGCTGTGGTACTCTGATAACAAATCAAGACAATAAAAAAAAAAAAGAAAGTGTGTGAAAGCATTAATTTAAGGTTATTAATTTCCAACACTCTATGCTTTTCAAAAAAGCACCGCCGCCAACGGCATAAAAATATTGGGGGGACAATATACCAGTAGAAGGCATTTTGTTTGAAATTGGAGGGGGATATGGAACCTTAATACCAACATTGGGGGAACGGGTCCCCCCGCTAACGGCGTCAGTGCAGGAAAGTGACTCGAGAGATATTTTTTTTTACTTACAATAATTTGTTATCAATTGGGGTTATTATTATTATCCCTTTAATTATTATCTACAATAATATCTATCAATTATTATTCTCTTCACTATATGGGCGGATACCGAGAAGGGGCGCAAGGGGCACGGCCGCTCCCGAGAAGAATAGAAATGTGTACTTAATATTAACTACCGAATCCCGACAACAAATGTCATGAAATATGTCTATATTGGTTTTGAAGTTTGCGTCCTCTCTCCCTCCCCCACGAAGACAATTTTCTAATCATGCCTTTACTTCACTGACACCTAATAAGGGAATAGGGGGAGGGAGAAGATGGGATTATTATGCACGACAGTACCCAATGTCTTTGCGGTCAAATGTTTTAACACAAACCACAAAGGTTCTTCAAATGATCAATATATTGTCAATATATTGTCACTCTTTCGGTATCGATCTTATATGATCAATATTCTTTTCGATGTTATTATCAGAATTCATCTTTCTATTGCTGAAACAAGATAGGCAATATGGATGGGATGTTCGTAAATCTATTTATATATAGACAAACGATCAATACGATCCTCAAACGATCAATATGACAAAGTACCTGATCGTCAGCATTATTTTCAATGATACTGGTCATATGAGATCTTTAGTCTCCCTTGATAGTCGAATCCTTTCTTCTCACACTCGTTTAATTCCTATTTGAAGTAATTTTATATTAAATCTAAAAAAGACAAAATGTCAAAAATTTATTTTCGTAACTTAATTCCTTCATAAAACTTTTTCTTATTTTAGATGTTTGCCTTCTTTTAAAACAATATATGCACCTGGAGACTAGGGGCCATGGTTTCTGGTGTGTCAACATAATGGAGGAATTAGCCATAATTTCACCACGCTGGCTAGACGGGTTGGTGAATTAGCCCTCCCCTTCCGCCTTTCTATCCGTGCAGCAAATATTAATTTGCCACATAAATAGAAAGCTCAGCCTGCACCACTTGAAGGCGGGGTAGGACACTAGGTTACTGGCCTGGCCGGTTCCACACATCGTCACATACGTTCAGCGTGTGGGTCTCCTTCCAGTTAGATACCAGCAACCCTTTTGCAGGCCATATATATATATATAAATTTAAAAACTGCCACAAAATATGAACTTATTCATTTCAGGGTAATGTATTGAAAATCAAAAATAACGACTTGTAATATAAATTATTTCTTCTCCTTGTCTTTCGTCATTGGAGTCTGATAGTCCAACAAAAGTTTTACTGCGCTTTCTGCATTATCATTCACTACCATGGGTGCCCATATGGGGGGCAGAGGGGGCTCGAACAATCCCCAGCCCTTAAAAAATGCATTTACTTTCAAAAGTTTTACAGTCACATTTTAAAATAAGGTACTTTTTAGCTCATTACTAATTGTCAAGCAGTATCAATTATTTTTGTAGCGTTTTGGTATCTTGTACATTCACAAAAATTTTCGACAGCTTTGAGAAGGGGGTGCTAATTTTTCTCAGCCCCCCCTAAAAGTACTGGTATGGACGCCGATGTTCACTACTTTTAACTTTACAATTATTTCTTTCCCTTTCTTATAAATTGGTTCTTTATTCCATAAAGCTTCATGTACTTTAATGAAATCAATAGGAATATTTTATTTTTCTAAAGTTTTCAATAACTTTCTCATTATTATTTCTTCTCGTATGCTACCAGCTACAAACGTCGGGACTTTGTTAACGTTCACAAAAAAAATTCTCATGTCATCTTTTTCAACTTCGCCCTGTTCTTTTCCAGTTTCCTTTATTTTTATTATGTCAGCTATTCTAAATTTCGTATTTATGTTCATCCTGACGTCAAAGAGTGAAAACAGTATCCCTCTTCCCCTAAGTGTCATAAATAGTTTAAAAAAATTAATTGCAATTTTTGAAATTTCTTTCATTGTATGCGCTGCATTTCTGCAATTTTGTCAAGAATTTAAAATCATTTGAAGGAGCTTTATTCTCTTTATCTGCAGAAAACGTTTTATGATGAAACAACATTTTTGAGAAAATTTTTGAGAAAATTATACTCATTAAGGGTTAACTCAAATTGTTTGCTAAATAGAAATATTTTAAACAGTATATGGCCTTAGCCATCCATCTAGCTAGATGGAAATGGAATGCCCCTGGTTGTCTGAAATGAACCCCTTTTTGTGGATCGTCGCCTAGAAAAATTATTATTAATTCCAGAAATTCCAAATAATCATCTGGCGGTTGCCTGACTTCTATTATATTTCTAGCGAAATTTAAAATTTCACTTGCTTCTTCCTTTAATATTTCACGAACACTATCATCACTTACCTACGTGGAATAATTATCTTTTTAGATTGTTTTCCAGTTTTGTTGTAATCTTTTAAAATTTGGACTGGCTGGTCCTGACATTGCAGATAGATTTACTTTGGTAAACGCTCCTTGTATTACTATTTGGAATATATGGTATCTGCAAAGTAATAACAACGCATCCCTTTCCAATTTTTGCTGCAAAGGAATGCAAGCCCAATTTAATCTCTCTGTATTTGAGGCAGTTGTATCAAAACAGGAAGCTGCTACTTTATCAACAAATCCGCAATCTTGCAGAGTTTCGTAAACAATGGATGCCACTTCATGTCCTACCGATGGCAACAATTTGGGCACTCATAACAACTGTGCATTTTTCGTTACCTGTTATCTCCATATCCTTGCCGATCATGCACCCAATACGAAATTTCTATGTAATGGTAAGAAAGTTTTGTCTTCTTGGTTTTTTAATAATTCTATAGCATTTGCAGGAGCGATATCAAACAAATCCTGAACATCACTTTCAAATTGTTTTTCCCTTTCTCTACATAAATCACTTTCACGATTTTTAGATCTTTTTAATTTAAATCTAATTTAATTTAAATCTAATTAATTTAAATTTAATCTTTTTAATCTTTTTAGATTTTTAGATCCGATTCCTCCAGTCCTCATAAACTTTTTTCAATTTTCTAATACAAAGGGCGCGATCATGGGTCAGGATCCTAGCTGTTTTCCAAAACCACTAAGCACTCACCATTAACAAGTGACGCACTTTCGTTTAAATTCCATCACACTAATCGCATCTTATAAAATAAAACACTCAGTCTTTTTTCGATGGTAATTTCCTGCCAATGATTATATTCTTTAATTCACTAACCGAAAAAAATTTCTTTCGTAACATTTTATGAACACAGCAGTACATCGAAAACAATAAGGGAATAACAACTTATTAAACTGCGTCGCATTCGCAGTCCCAAATGAGGACTGTAAAATGTCCACATGCAGTTGGCGCGCAGCACTTGAATGTTTCCTGCCGTACGTTGGAAGTTCAAGGTCGGTGTTGCACGAGTTATTATTGTGCAGTCGTCCTGAAATTCTATGCCGTTTAATACTACATAGGACTTAACGAAAGCAACGAGTGTTGCATTAAAAATTTGTAATTTAATTTTGTCCATGTTACCACCATATTATATACAGGGTGCCCACAAAATGGGTCCTTGATTTCAAAGAGTTATAAAATAAAAAGTTCTTGGAATATTTTAAAATGTTTGGTGGCAACAGATACACAAAAATGAAATTTTTTTACATGTTTGTCTATGTTATGAACACTCTATGTGTGTCTCCCCCCCATAACTCGACAAACGTCAATGCGATAATACAGCTCGCTCCACACTGTCTGCAACAAATACGGCGATATCGAGTTTATAGCTGCGGTGATGCGTTCCTGCAGATCATCTAGGGTTGTGAATAGTGGTGGTAGGTACACTTTGCCTTTTACGTACCCCCAAAGAAAAAACCACAAATACTTAAGTCAGGTGATTTCGGAGCCACTTACAAAACACGTCGACTGCATCACCAGCACGGCCAATCAATCTGTTTGGCAGATGATTGTTCAGAAATTCACGGATGTCGAGATGCCAGTGTTGTGGTGCTCCATCTTGCTGAAAGAGGTAGTCACCACCCTCAGCAACTAGTTGTGGCACCAACCAAATGCTTAGCATGTCCAGATAACGTTCTCCATTTAAGGTTCCTCTGTGGAAAAAACATGGTCCGTACACAGTCTTCTCTGATATGGCACAAAACACGTTAATTTTTGGAGAATCCCGTTCAACCTCCAGGGTCTGGTGTGGGTTCTCACTTCTCCATATTCGCACATTGGTCGCCAGTTGACCTTTCCATTTAAATAGAAGGTCGCTTCATCACTGAAAACGATCTTTGACAGGAAGGTATAATCTTTTTCCATTAACGTCTTGAGATTAGCGCAAAATACAAGTCGACTGTCATAGTAATGCGGGTATAACTTTTGTATCAGCTGCAGCTTGTAAATGTGAAACCGCAAAGATCTTACTTACCGTAATTTTCGGGATCTATAACTCTCGGCTAGCTGTGCGCGTAGACTTTCTTTGGGCTATGCAAAAATGCCTCCTTTACCAGATCAACAACTTCCTCAGAGATGGATGGTCGGCCAAAACATCCCTTGTCTTTAAAGTTTGTGTACCACTTCAAAATCGACTTATTAGTAGATGGATGCACATTACATTTGCGTTTAAAAGCAGGGGCGTCGTTAGGCCTTTATTGGGTGGGTTCAAGGCCCCCCCAATCGAAATTATCAATGTTTTATTATTTAATTTCTTTATTATTTCGAATAATATTTATATTTTTGCATTTGAAATTTTTTACATATTACACTCACGTTTGCATTAAATGGAATGTAACTGAACCTAAAGCGAATAAAAAAATCTACCGAATAGTTAATCGCGCTTAAAAAAGGCAAAACGGTACACAATGACCATCTGGTCCAGCCTGGGGCATTAACCTCCCTCTCCTTATCAGTTCTTGGAACATTTCCCCCAGACTGATGAAAAGTTCTGGAAAATGTCCTTGACCGGAACCGGATACCCACAACCGAGCTTTTCGCCCAAAAAGAAATAAATCAAACTCATTAGTCTCTAGCTAGAAAATGACCTGACAGCAAGCCAAAAATTTTCAAAAATAGAGCTATCATTATAGTATAATTCGTATTTTCTCCAATGCATCGTTTTTTCATTAAACAACCGTGTGAAAGTAAAAGGGATCAGTCTGACATAAAGTGTGAAACTTCTACTTCAGCGAAAGATGTATCTAGTTTGCCAACAATCCCCACCTCAGCCAACTATGCCCAACATTTCTCATAAATTGGGGAAACGGGAAGCTTCTTTTCAACCTGCTTTTAGCCAATATCCCACCTCACAATTCGGAAAACAAAATCGTAGATTGAGTCGCTCGTGGTACACCATGTTTAACTGGCTGGAATACTGTGTAGAACAAGACGCTGCACTTTGCTTTTCCGTGCAGGCATTTTTATGTATTAGGAAGTGGAAAAGCGGACATAGCGTTTATAAAATGTGGAATGAAAAATTGGAAACGTGCAATCAGTAAGTTCAAAGGTCACGAATCATCAGAAGTGCACTCTCTGACATTTTAAATGACCATGCTGACCATACGCATGTTTTTAAATTTTTAAAAAGTACTGGTTTTTACTACAGTCTTTGATTTTACCATGTTTGGCGCAGTATAGCCCAGATGCTCTTGCGCCATAAAAAAGCCAAACAAACAATCAATCATCAGAAGTGCATTTAAAATCTGTTGAGTGCTGGGCACAATTTAAGTTGACCCAAACAAACGGCAATGTGTCCGAAAAACTTACTGGTGCCGGTGTAGATGAAATTAAGCGTCAGCGATTTTATCTATACAGGGTAGCACAAACCATACTTTTTGCTGAGCGACAAAGAATAGTCCAAAAGGGCCATCGAGGAAACGAGAACTAGAGTAATCAAGGCAATGTGATCGAAATTTTGAATTTAATCAAAAAGACAGTTGACGGTAATTATTGTGATTCAACAATTGTGTATACGTACTTATCACTGACATCTCAGAATGAAATACTTTCCACAAATAATATCCGAAGTGAAGGTGAGTGGATTTTATTCTATTCTTGCTGATGATACGAGAGATAACAGTAAAACTGAGCAAATGATTTTATGTGTAAAGTATTATTACGAAAAAAATAAACAAACTTTTTTTAGATTTTTTTTAAAAGTAAAGGATTTGAGTGCAATAGGACCGACTTCTCTGTTATGCTAAAAATTAGTTGATTGTGGAATAAATAATGTACCGTGCGTTGGACAAAGCTATAATGGTGTTCCAGTTATGAGTGGGCACTGAAGCGGAGTACAACAGTTGTTCAAAAATTACTTTCCACAAGCCATATACATACACTGTTATGCGCATAAGCTAAATTTAGTATTAGTTGATGTGTGTGTAAAAATATTTCTGAAGTAAGGGAGTATTTTGATATTGTACAATATTTACCCGCATATTTATCATATTCCAGAAAAGCACATGAAAAATTCAAAGAAATTCAAAAAGAATTACACATTCCTGTAACGGAATTAAAAGCACTCGGTGGGCATGCCAAATACGTGCAATAAAGGCCCTAATAAAAACCTATCCTGCCTTACTACAATATTTAGCGATGCAAAGGAAGGTGATACAGTAAGAGCAAAAGGATGGCACGTATATTTAATGTAGTTTCACACTGTTTCTTTAACACATACACTCTATAACAAAAAAATCGATGCACCAAGAAAGAGTTGTCCGATTGTAATGAAATTTCGTATGCAAAGACATTTTGACCGAACATGCAAATGATTAAAATTTGGTGTCCAATGAATGAATAGCGGGAACTCCAGCGCATCGGAACTGCGCATTCAGCAGGTGTATATAAGGAGCGATTCTCAATATGTGGTCAAAATTTCTGTTGCATTTTGACTGCGGATATCTTACGTCGACTGTAACAATGCCTCGCCGAAAGATTCGTGCTCATTACGAGCATATGTCAGAGTTTGAAAGAGGTCGTGCTTCTTCTTTTTTGCAAGGGTTTCATTGGGAAGGGTGGCCGCCGGGGGCGGCGCTGTAATCCCAGACAGGACGCTTGAACAGCGTAATCAGCCGCCGAGGCGGCTGAGGGGGAGATGGATTGCCGATCAACACGGCATTCATAGATGCACGTTCACGTAAAGAAGTCGTGCTATCGGATTGAAAGAGGCTGGTTGGACGAATCGAAGAATCGCTGGACATGTGGGTCGAAGCGATGCGGCGATTGGACGGTGCTGGCAAGAGTGGGTCAACAACGGCAGATGTCAGCGTCGGGACGGCAGCGGTCGACCTAGGGCCACAACAGAGCGGGAAGACAGAGCGATTGTCAGAGCAGCTGTCACAGCACCGGATTAGTCCAACATGACCCTCTGCAGACGACTGAGAGAGCGGAATTTACGCTCGCGCCGACCGTTACGCCGCTTACCTCTCACGCCTTTACACCGTCAAGTCCGATTACAGTGGTGCCGGGCTCGATCAACTTGGAACTGCGCTGACTGGGGACGTATAGTCTTTAGTGACGAGTCCCGTTTCCAACTGTGTCCTGACGACAACCGCAGACGTGTCTGGAGACGTCCAGGGCAGCGTGGGGATCCTGCCCTTACTATCGCACGCCACACATGCCCACAACAGGGCGTTATGGTCTGGGGTGCCATCTCCTTTGATAGCCGGACCCCTTTGGTGGTCATTTCTGGCACACTTACAGCACAGCGGTACGTAGACGACATTCTACGACCGGTTGTGTTACCGTTCCTTTTGCGACACCCTGGACTTACGTTTCAACAAGACAATGCCCGGCCGCACACGGCACGTGTTGCTATGAATTGTCTTCAAGCTTGCCCAACACTTCCTTGGCAAGCTAGGTCTCCTGATCTCTCTCCCATAGAGCACATTTGGGACGCTATGGGAAGGCGATTGCAACCATCCCGGAATGTTGACGATTTAGCCCGACAGTTGGAGACAATTTGGCAAGAAATTCCGCAGGACACCATCCGGGATCTTTATCAGTCTATGCCACGCCGGGTGACAGCTTGCATCCAGGCCAGAGGTGGACCAACGCCTTATTGACTTCCTCCCTTTGTAACGGTCAAACTCTGCAATAAATCATTCAATTGTTCTGAAATTTTAATCGTTTCTTTTTCTATGTATGTTCTTCACATCCACCAATTTTTATCGCAATCGGACAATTCCTTCTTGGTGCGTCGATTTTTTTGTTATAGAGTGCATATTTTATAACTGCCTATCTGTGATAGAAATATTCCACACTAATTTGCAGTCATCAAATATTGACATTAATGATGCAACTAATGGGATAAATGCTGTTTTAGAGACTTTGTAGCAGATGAGATGCGAAGAAAGTTTCTCGATTTTATACGAAGAAATCGCCGAATTCGCAAAATGTAATGAAGTCGAATTCCATACAAGCATATTTATGGCATCCAAAAAGAGAAAACTTGGAGAAAAATCACAATCTAAGAAAATACAAAATTTCATAATTATGGAAACAACGGGGCACAGAGATCTTCGAGACAATAAGGAAATGTTAGAAAAAAACGTTTATTATCCTGTCCTGGATAGAATGATGAGCGAACTGAAAAGAAGATTCTTGGAAAACGACACAAACGATATTCTCGCCGTAATTCACTCTATGTCACCAAACGTTATTAATAATAATAGTGAAATGTTTTCGTCGGAAGTTGCGTTAGCCGGAATTTGCAAACGTTTTAAATTGGAACTTCCTAGCGCAGAAATCACGGTTGCATGAAATTTCATCTTCGGTCTTAAGGAACGTCCTGCATCCATCACTGACTTACTGAACAATTTACCTCGTGATCTGTTTCCCAACTTATGCAAAATATTTCAGATTGGAGTTACGCTTCCTGTGACTTCAGTTTCCTGTGAAAGAAGTTTCAGACTGTTAAATCGTCTAAAGGATCATTTCAGGAGTACTATGGGGCAACGAAGAACTTCTTCACTCGGACTGTTTTCCATCGAGAGGGAAGAGTGCAAAACCTTATGCATTGACTAAGTAATTGATAAATTTGCAAATAAAACGAACAGAAGAATTCATATTAATGCACAATTCTTTTTCTCATGCACATTAAGTTCCCTAGGTAAGTGTTATACTGTATAAAATGTAAATAAATATCGTTGAAAAGGTCATATTTTTTATTTAATAAATATTTTAGACAGTGCAAAAAATAAAATTGCTTTCTAATAGAGGAAAGATAAAAAATTCATATTTATTTTTTTGCAAACTTATCGTCATCTCTGATGTTTTTGTTAGGAGGGGAGGGGGGCGATGTCCCCTAATAATATTAGCTTTGTGCCACTGCTAGATCACCACATAGGCGCAGTAGGCGTTCGCCTGGGGCCTCAAAATTAGAGAATGCATTCAAAATTTTAAAATTGTAAAGATTTGTTAATAAAGGGGGTCATAAAATTTTAAAGGTTTTATTTTTCTTTTAATGAAAAAAGTCGAATCTTTGTAAATACGTTCAAATTAACCCGAGAAAAATTAATCATAAAAACAGATTTTAAGTACCAGCTAATGGGCTAAGCCCCCAATATATTAATCCTAGCGACGCCTCTGTTTGAAAGTACGTTGAATAGTCACAATACTTTCTGTTTTATCAAATTCCAGAACGCAACAGCTGCATTTTTGTGGGGTGAAGGCCATCTTGAAAAGCACCGCTTTGTAGCTGTTACAAGAATGTAAGAACGTTTTTTAGAAAATAAAATGTTTAATTTTTGTGTATCTGTTGCCACTAAAATTTTTATAATATTAAAATATCTTTTTACTTTATAATATAACCATTTGAAATCAAGGACTCTATGAGCACCTTGTATATTCATCAAGGGTGCATATTCAAGCTATTCTAAACATGCGATTCACTTACGAAATATCAATATCACCTATATTATACTTTTGCATTCATCTGTTGGTACCCCTTTTGTTTGCTGACTGTGTGATTCCTAAAGTCAAAATCCAACATACTAATACTTCACGAAGAGGCTATATTTCTACGCATTAACATATTTCCATATTCATGTCAATAACAGAGATAGGCACATCTTCCAGCCGTATAGGTACAAACTGCTATAGGTAATATTCTTATGACTTCCGTTGGTTCTAAAGAAGGGAAAAGGGCCTTGAAAAAGGGAAACCTTGACAGGTGTCGAACGGTCACTTTCTCTTTTGGGTGCATAAAGTATAAACTGACATATTTATGGCACCGATATTCTCAAGTTTTTGAAATTGGTGCCTTTATCATTTTCTATAAATATCTCATGAACTTTTTGCTAATATCTACAGTGCGAAACGATGTTAATGGTATATTGGATTTCCCGTTTCCGGCAAAAAAGTTCTGTGGATTGCTTGATTACAGTCGAAGGAGAAACGCTTCATTCTTAACTACTTTTCAGATTTCTGTGGCGTATTTAATTTTATAGTAGTATTTAAAAATCATATTAATACAAATAGTCTCACTCCAACAAATAAAATAATATAATTTCACTAAGAGGCGAAAATTTTTTGTTCGTCTCACATAAACAATACTTGGAAAGAACATCTGCTATAAATTTGATCTTCATAATATCTATATTTAAATTGAATTAATTGATAAATCAAAATATTAAAGTTATTTTAAAATTGATGTTAAATTACTGGTAAAGAAAAGAATAATTTTCCGGGGGCAGGTGGGACCCGAACCACAACCTCTATATTGCCGCGATCAAGTGCTGTTCTAATTAAGCTACAGGAGTCAATCATTTCTTCCCTTGCGAACATATACAGGGTGTTCCGTAACTACCGCATAAACTCTCTGGCACGCGATTCTATGGTCAATTCTGAGACGAAAGTCAAGAGGGACGATTTTTGATTGACGGATTCGTTTATGAATAATAAGCACTTCAAAATTTCTATCTGAGAGCCAATAGTGCTTCAAGAGAGCGTGCTTCTACGTCGTTTCAGCCAATGACGAAAGCTGCACCCCTTGGTTTCCCCGCTTCCAGAATAAAAAGGATTTAACTCGCTATTGTAAAGAATTTCTTGGTCACGTGCTATTTAAATTTCAGTAAGCCCCGCCTTAGAATTATGTCATTCTACGTAAAGGTTAGCCTGTGCTACCAAATTTGGCGATGCCGCACTTACTAATACTTATACTTTTAAATTCCACGTTTACAGCGTATGTGGTAGCTAGCTTCAGTTTTAAGGAAAAACAAAATACTACACATTTCGATAGACTATCGCTTGACGAAAACTTCGCGGAAATAATCACGAAATCGCAATTTCCAAAAATTAATTAAAAATCAACAAGTGCGTTTTACAGAAAAATAATTACTGAATCTTAATAACCACATTAGGTACTAAAAAGTGCACTAAGTCTCAAGTGTAGATGCGATTGACACCAAAAAAACTTCCCTTGGTAGTATAGTACTGACAGCTCTTGAAACCTAAAACAAACGGAAGATCTAAAGTAGTAAAGTACAGCCCGCCACAAATCCTTGAAAACCCATTACCTTCAATCAAAATTCACCTTATGTATTACAAAAACGCTTTAGGCATTTAAAAAAATATGATGAAATTATAATTTCAATTAAAATCCAAGAAAAATCTGAAATGCCAAAACTGCTCAATCTCACCCCTATTGCCAAAAATAAATTATACATTTGTCAGAAAGGTTTATGACGCGTGCGCTTCGGACGTAACATACGCATGCGCCCCCAATTAGCGCAAAGATTTTCCTTGTTGTGATTTTTGAAGAACAGTTCGTCGAATTTCAGTACCTCTTTCACGTCATGAATTCATTTCGTAATTTAATTACATGCTAGGGGAAAAAAACTTACATTGTGATAACGTAACTAAATGTTAGTAAAATTAGTAATAAGCATCCACCATGATGTATAGTAATAGTGGCGTGAAGAAGTTTTCTATTAAGTGTATAGGCTACTCAATTTCGAAATTTTTCTAATC
>QLNU02015003.1:169634393-169647660 GCA_006491805.2 Dysdera silvatica
CTTTGTAAAACTTTGCGCAAAAACATGAAAGAAGACATAAGAAAATTCAATTGTGAGTTAGTAAGGAAGGCCATTGAAAGCAACAAGAGCCTTAGGGTTGTTAAAGGGAGTTTGTCTATTGGGAAGAAACACATCATTGCATTAAAAGGAGAGGATGGCACCGTAACAAGAAATAGGGAAGAAATACTTAGAAGAGTTGAAGAATTCTACAAAAAACTATACGAAAGTAACAGTGGATTAAACGAAGACTCTGAGATAGTCGAAGGAACAGCTCCTAAAATCTTAAAAGAAGAAGTTTCATTTGCAATAAAAAGTATGAAGAAAGGAAGAGCCCCTGGTGATGATGGTATTACATTAGATATCCTAAAAGAAGCTGGAGAATATGTAGAAGACATACTTGCAAAATTCTTTACCAAATGTCTTAACAGCGGTAACATACCAAACCAATGGGATTCTGCAACAGTAATTCTTTTGCATAAAAAAGGTGATAAAGAGGATTTGAAAAATTACCGACCAATTAGCTTGTTACCTGCTATTTATAAAATCTTCACAAAAGTGCTAACACATCGCCTGCAGAAAAAATTAGATGCAGCTCAACCAAGAGAACAAGCTGGATTTCGAAGTGGATTCAGTACAGTGGACCATATTCAAGTATTAAGAGAATTAATTGAAAGAACACATGAATATGAACTTCCATTGTGTGTGGCATTTATTGACTATGAGAAGGCCTTTGACTCTATTAAAACATCAGCAGTCATCAACTCTTTAAGATCAACAGACATTGAGGATGTGTACATTGACATGGTGAAACGTGTGTATAAAAATGCAAGTGCAAAATTTCGGTTACATAAAGATACCAAAACTATCAAAATTGGTAAAGGTGTGAGGCAGGGAGATACCATTTCTCCAAAACTTTTTACTTCAGCTTTACAGATGATTTTTCAGCAGATAAATTGGAATAACAAGGGAATAAAAATAAATGGTGAATATTTAAATCATTTGCGGTTTGCTGATGACATTGTTATTTTTTCAACGAACCCATTAGAACTCCAAGACATGGTACAGGAGCTCTCAACTAGAAGTAAAGAAGTTGGACTCAAGATGAACCTACAAAAAACTAAGATCATGTTCAATAATTTCGTAGAGGAAACAAAAATACAAGTTGACAACATTGAGCTAGAAATTGCTGATTCATATATTTACCTTGGCCAGCTGATTTCAATGGATGGCAACATTATGAAAGAACTCAACAGACGTATTAAACTTGGCTGGAGTGCATTTGGAAGAAACAGTTTTATCCTGAAGGGGAAATTGCCTTTGTGTCTAAAAAGAAAGGTCTTCAACCAGTGTGTATTGCCAGTCCTCTCTTATGGATCAGAGACATGGAGTCTAACAGTTGGAGCAATACGAAAGTTACAGACAACGCAAAGGAGCATGGAGAGGTGCATGCTTGGAATAACTAGGAGAGATCGAAAAAGAAACACTTGGGTGAGAGAGCAAACTAGAGTAGAGGACATCATTGTTAAAGTAAAAGGGCTGAAATGGCGATGGGCTGGGCATATTGCAAGAAGAACTGATCAACGATGGACAACAGAAATTCTGAACTGGATTCCAAGAGACCACCGAAGACCTAGAAAACGTCCTCAAACTAGATGGGTGGATGAAATAAGAAAACAGGTTGGGGTGACGTGGAAGCGAATTGCTCAGGATAGACTTGTGTGGAAAGCATTTGGAGAGACCTTCATCCAGCAGTGGATAGATAATGGTTGAATATGATGATGATGATGATATATATATATATATCGATAAAATTGCAGTAATATGGACGAATTGATGCCAATTTTATAGCGCGGGTTGCGTGACCTACTTGAAAGCACATCAAACCTCAATGTACACTCGATGTTACTAACGTTCCAACCTCTTGGTATCTTGGTATCTAAACCCTGATCCTCTATGTTGTTTTAAGAGGGAATAGAAATGAACATTTATGTTTTGCGGTTGGGAGTGCAGTGGCTAAACATAATATTAATCTGAGTTCGATTCACACCGGTGCTGAAGCTAAATAAAACGCTTACCAACTAACGGTTCACTGCAGTCCGAAGCTCGGTTCCCTAGGTCGTAAGGGGTTGGGATATCACAGTATGCTCTAGGTCCCGATGCATCATGGTACTTGCTGCGTTTGCGCCATTAAGCACTAACACTGAAGAATATCTTCTCCTAGGAATATCGATATGGGTGCTCTAGAAAATTCTAGGCAGGGACAAAAGGACTGAGGTCAGGGGAACGAGATGGCTTACATGGAGATAACGCACTTTTTCAAAATGCTAGCAAGTAATTGTAATTTGATGTAAGCACCTTTTAACTGGAAGATGTAATATCATATTGTAACCAATTGCACTTTTTGATATTATTCTTATATTTCAATATTCAACGGGATATATATAAATATTTCATAATTAAATTTCCACTATGTTCGCGATATACTGCGCCTATATTGTCTATTTAACGGGGGGGAGGGGCCCGAAAGAAGATAATATTGTTTAATTTTTGTAAAAGAATATATTTTGAAAAATACAATTCAAATCATATACAGAACACAATCGCATTTTTCTTCTCATTTAATTTATAAAATTTTCTTTCAGTTTCAGAAATCTTATAACTGCTTTATTTTTACAAAATGTGCTTTAAATTATATCACTTTTCGTGACTATATTTGAACGTTGGGAAACTTTATAAACTATAGCATTCGCTTTTCTGGCAATTTTTTTCTTAAATACTTTTAAAACATCACACTTGTCGTGTAAAATTACGCATAAATAATCTAGATCTTCGTTGTTTGATTGTGAATTGCTTTGCCTTTTGTTGTTTCTCAATCACATTTTGCTGTCTATGTAAAATAATAAAAATGGAAACTAGCAATTTTTTTTATCCCGAATTTAAAAAATGTTATCAAATTTAGGTGCCGTCATTCTGCAAGTAATTAATTTAAATTCTTTATAATAATGAAATGATAATGTAATAGTGATAAGTAATTAAAAAATATTGCTAATATATAATATTTTTAATTTATGGAGAATTTTTAATCAATTTGTTATATATATAAATGAGTAGCTAATAACTATTTCTTTATTCTTCTTAATTCCTTTATATTAAAATGGAGCAGCTTCCTCGTTTACTTGACGCCTAAGCGAGCTCGCTCGTTTTCTAGGCCCCACGCATGGGCTACAAACTGCTCCAGCCCATAAAGAAAAAGCAATTAATAGAGGAGCTGTTCCATATTTAGTGTATGAAGAGTGTTAGTTCAGACCCATATAAGACTTGGTATCGTCACCCTGGTGGTCAGTTTCTAAGTTTTTGTACTTCTTTTCTTATAGTGTGATAGTAGTTCAATTTCTATTGTTTTTTCGGATTCGCAATGTCGGATTGCCTTGCTAATGAGTTGCTAAGTATCAGGTTCAATTCCTGTTTTATAGTTCAGTGGGTTGTTGAGACCTTTGCTATTTTACATGTAGGATATTTAAAAAAAATAGAGGCAACATTATTAAGTCATATTTTTCATGACTGTCTTACTCTTTGTGTGGCTTTTCCATTTGCATTTTTCATTTACATTTTCTAAAAGAGAAGGAGTGAAAAAGCAAAGTATAGAAAAGGTTCTATTGAATTATATTTTCAGTTAAAATGAACTTTTTACCATATTTTATGTAAATAAGAAAGAAACAGCAAGAACAAAGGATTTCAACTTCAGCTTCTAATCTACTATTTATCATCTTGCCTTCTGCGAACTCCCTCCAAAGGCCTTCAGTTCCCAAATGATCGCTAAGTGTGTTTAAACAAGCAATAAGTGATACTTATTTTGTTCACAAAAGAATGTTTGTAAAAAAAATGATTCCTAAGCGGTTGCCTGATTAGGTTCTTCATTTACGTCAACTTCATCTTGGGAAAATTAGAATTATTGCTCGGTTAAACGCAAGGCTACTTCACTCATTGTTAGCGAAAACTCGTCAAGCCAGTCGTCGGAATGCTTCGCATCCCATTAGCTGGAACCAGGTGCGCCTCCTCATAAATGGCAATAAACCGATAATAAATCTACAGACGGGAGTTCAATCAATTAATTAATTAAGAACTCTGCTTAATCGACTTCGATCACGTCAATTCTAGCCTTCGCTTTCGAAAACACAACTCCGCAGAGGGCCTCGACTCATTCTAAGGTTTTGGTATTATCTCTCATTTTTATCGGCGGGTACCTGATGAGTGGGCGGGGTCAGATGCGGTATTTCCCATTAAAAAAGAGCGGGCCGCGCTGGAGGCGGGCCGCCACGCATCAATAACTGTGGCCCATTAACACCTGCTCCAAAACCCGACTCAGAGATAGATATCTTCAAAGCTCGCGAGAATATTCTCCCTGCTCCTCAACCATCTCCTTGCTTCGTGGTTGCTGCGTTATGTGTTTAAACGAGGTGTACAAGAAGGGATGTACTTCAGATTTTCGGTGGTGATGAGTTTATAGAAGAGATCCGCCCACAAGCTTCAAAATCCTGAGGGGCTGATTTCCAACCTACATAGCACATGCATACTTGGGAAAAAACTTCTAATTCTTACAAACTTATGAACGAAACTTCCTCGCTCTCTCTCTCTCTCTTACATCCTTTGCCCTTCCTTTTTTGATGTTGTTAAACCACTCTACATTATCTATATATCTTAATATCCGGCAGAAAATCAAAGTCTTGACTCTCTGTGCATCTTTAGCAAGTCAGCGACGTATAACCCCATGTAATTATTTATTTAAGGTTATAAGCTTGTTCATGTTAAAGTGACATACCGTTTATTACAAATATTACAACGTTTATTACATATCGTTTATTACAAGCGATATGCCACTGTATATAAAATGTTATAGGAATATGAGCGTAATAATCGCGACATAAACGACAGTCGTGATAAACTAATTTCAATAAAATACTATTTAAATTTTATAAAAGCAATGTGTGTTGTTTTAAAGACGTATGATAAATGTTGGCCATGGACTTGACTACATATTACAAATGCTATTCATGAATATCTGTACATGATTTTTCAGAATATGTTAAATAATCAAACATGTAAATAAATTATTTCCTCTCTTGTGCGTACGTAAAAACATAAAAGTATTTCCAAGGAAAGTAAAATGATCACATGAAGCGTAAAAGCATAAATTTACTACACATAATGATAATTTTTTAAATATCCTTTTCACTACGCAAAAAATTTAAGATTTAATTTTGTGGCCTATATTATAGCTCATGAATTCTTCAACACAAGCACTCGATAATTTAAAAACCAATATTCGGGGAATTTCAAAGGCTAGTGTGAGTTTATTTGCAATTTATTTACAATGTAACTAATTATAAAATTATGGGTTTATATTTAAATTAAATTAAAATTATAAAAGTAGCCTAAATTTTTATGTTTGTACGATACTTATTTAAGCGTTAATGAATTAAAATTTCACCACTTTCCTAATTACTCACAAAACAAGAAAATACTTCAACTGAAATTATCTTACTAATTTTAAAGTACTTTACTTTAAACTCTCTAAATGAATAGTAGCAATGGTTGGATCAAAATAATTAACTAATTATTTTGATAAGGTTGAACTTCTGTATTAAATAAATAAATTTCTAAGGTAATGAATTTGTAAAAATTCAGTACTCTATGAATATAATTCAGTATATATATATAGTTAATACCTATTAAATCAAAGTGAATTTTATAAATTTTAATTCGGAATAAGTTGTTATATTTATATTATTTTGAGATTACTAATAATTATACTTAAAAATTAATAAATTTTATTCTCACAAAATGATATTTAAACGGGACTTTTTTCTGTCTTACTTAATTTTTTTTAAAAATTAAACTAAAATATTACAATTGTTTTCCAGATAACAAGGATAAAACCAAAACATATTTTTTTACTAATCAATTACCGTGGTTTTATTTTACACTAAAATTTTTCAAAATATTAATTATTGGCATATTATTTGGTTTATGCATGGAAAATAAAATTTTATGTCTTTTATGCCCCTTTATGTCTTTATGAATTGCATATGATTTGACTTGTGATTTGAATATTATTTGCATATAATTTAGATATTTATGATTAAATCATACAAGAAACTTGAAATAATTTTGTATGCATGACAACTAATAAATACACTCCCACTTCTTCAGGTGTGATATAATAATTAACTTAAAATAAGCATGTAAATAATAGTCATACTAAATTAAAACGAATAGTTTTCTCGCATCCATACCAGTGATTAATTTACGTATAGGACAAGTATATCCAGACCTGGTCCCGCGATTTTGGAGGCTCTCCTCAGAACTCAGGATGAGATTTAATATTAAGTGTTATTTTAATTTTGTTTATTTACAAATATCCAAGTTTCCTTATCGATAAACTAGAATATTATAGGTAATGAACTTCAAATGAAAAAATTATTATTTATGGACTGAATATCACGGAGGCCACTTTCTGTAGATGGCTCATTCACACTTTCCAACGTAGGGGCCCAAGGTCCTTAATCAGGCACTGCATACTACAATATATATATCATCATCATCATCATCATATTCAACCATTATCTATCCACTGCGGGATGGTCTCTCCAAATGCTTTCCACACAAGTCTATCCTGAGCAATTCGCTTCCACGTCACCCCAACCTGTTTTCTTATTTCATCCACCCATCTAGTTTGAGGACGTTTTCTAGGTCTTCGGTGGTCTCTTGGAATCCAGTTCAGAATTTCTGTTGTCCATCGTTGATCAGTTCTTCTTGCAATATGCCCAGCCCATCGCCATTTCAGCCCTTTTACTTTAACAATGATGTCCTCTACTCTAGTTTGCTCTCTCACCCAAGTGTTTCTTTTTCGATCTCTCCTAGTTATTCCAAGCATGCACCTCTCCATGCTCCTTTGCGTTGTCTGTAACTTTCGTATTGCTCCAACTGTTAGACTCCATGTCTCTGATCCATAAGAGAGGACTGGCAATACACACTGGTTGAAGACCTTTCTTTTTAGACACAAAGGCAATTTCCCCTTCAGGATAAAACTGTTTCTTCCAAATGCACTCCAGCCAAGTTTAATACGTCTGTTGAGTTCTTTCATAATGTTGCCATCCATTGAAATCAGCTGGCCAAGGTAAATATATGAATCAGCAATTTCTAGCTCAGTGTTGTCAACTTGTATTTTTGTTTCCTCTACAAAATTATTGAACATGATCTTAGTTTTTTGTAGGTTCATCTTGAGTCCAACTTCTTTACTTCTAGTTGAGAGCTCCTGTACCATGTCTTGGAGTTCTGATGGGTTCGTTGAAAAAATAACAATGTCATCAGCAAACCGCAAATGATTTAAATATTCACCATTTATTTTTATTCCCTTGTTATTCCAATTTATCAGCTGAAAAATCATCTGTAAAGCTGAAGTAAAAAGTTTTGGAGAAATGGTATCTCCCTGCCTCACACCTTTACCAATTTTGATAGTTTTGGTATCTTTATGTAACCGAAATTTTGCACTTGCATTTTTATACACACGTTTCACCATGTCAATGTACACATCCTCGATGTCTGTTGATCTTAAAGAGTTGATGACTGCTGATGTTTTAATAGAGTCAAAGGCCTTCTCATAGTCAATAAATGCCACACACAATGGAAGTTCATATTCATGTGTTCTTTCAATTAATTCTCTTAATACTTGAATATGGTCCACTGTACTGAATCCACTTCGAAATCCAGCTTGTTCTCTTGGTTGAGCTGCATCTAATTTTTTCTGCAGGCGATGTGTTAGCACTTTTGTGAAGATTTTATAAATAGCAGGTAACAAGCTAATTGGTCGGTAATTTTTCAAATCCTCTTTATCACCTTTTTTATGCAAAAGAATTACTGTTGCAGAATCCCATTGGTTTGGTATGTTACCACTGTTGAGGCATTTGGTAAAGAATTTTGCGAGTATGTCTTCTACATGTTCTCCAGCTTCTTTTAAGATATCTAATGTAATGCCATCATCGCCAGGGGATCTTCCTTTCTTCATACTTTTTATTGCAAATGCTACTTCTTCTTTTAAGATTTTAGGAGCTGTTCCTTCGACTATCTCAGAGTCTTCGTTTAATCCACTGTTTCCCTCATACAGCTTTCTGTAGAATTCTTCAACTCTTCTAAGTATTTCTTCCCTATTTCTTGTTACAGTGCCATCCTCTCCTTTTAATGCAATGATGTGTTTCTTCCCAATAGACAAACTCCCTTTAACAACCCTAAGGCTCTTGTTGCTTTCAATGGCCTTCCTTACTAACTCACAATTGAATTTTCTTATATCTTCTTTCATGTTTTTGCGCAAAGTTTTGCAAAGTTCTACATACTCGATCCTGGAACTGGTATTTTGATTGTCCACCTTCATATCTCTTCGCCTTTTCATGAGTTGTTTCGTCTTCTCAGATAATTTGCTATTCTGCTTTTTACATATTACACCACCAATTTCCCCAGCAGTTTCAATTATTGTCTTAACAATGTTTTCATTTGCTTCTGAGATGTCAACTTCTTCAATAAGTCCTTCCAGTGCAGAAAAGCGATTTTTTAATTCCAACTTGAATGCCTCGGTATTTTCTTTTAATTTCTTTAAATCCACCCTCTTACATACTTGTTTCCTAATGAGCTTCTGCCTTTCTAGTTTAGTATTTAAGTGCATTTTACATCTCACCATTCGATGATCACTTCCAGTATTAAATCTGTTCAGTACGCTGCAATCTTCAATAATTGATTTCTTGTTTGCCAGGATATAGTCAATTTCGCTGGTTCCTCCATTGGGGTGTTTCCATGTCCATTTTCTTTGCGGTTTCTTCTTAAAAAATGAATTCATGATGCTAAGATTTTCAGCTTCTGCAAATTCGATGAGTTGATCGCCACGTTCATTCCTTTCCCCGTATCCGTATTTACCAACCGATGTCTCTCCTTGTTCCTGTTGTCCAATTCTTGCATTGAAATCCCCCATGATGAGCTTGATATGTTGTTTCCCTTTGGTGTGTAACTCTTTGATTTCTTCATAAAATTCTTCAACCTCTTCGTCGGTATGGCTTGATGTTGGTGCATATACCTGTACTATTTGAAGTTGGTATCGCTGGGTTAGTTGAACAACAAGCCTCGCTGCTCGATCTGATGTACTTTCAACTTCCAGAAGGTAGTCACAAATATATATATATATAAAGTTTCAAAATATAGTATGCATGCTTTAATCAAACGTGATAATAAGTAAAATTCTCTAACTTTCACAATCCCTTCTTTAGGAACTATCTCTGTGTATTTTGAGAAGATTTCATTCATTGAATGCATTATATGTATACCCGAGAATGATGTTTTAGGCACCGATTTTCTTAGAGTAGTCTTGCTAGTATTGAAATTTATACACTCGTTTTTAAAATGAGTATTTTAGAAGAAGGTGGTAGATAACTTAAGAACTTTCTGCAAAACTTTGAATGCGCAACAAATTTATTACGTTTACGCATTCTCAGTTTTATATTTTCAGTACGATAACAGAAAATTGTGAT
Organism: Dysdera silvatica; assembly: GCA_006491805.2. NCBI lineage: Eukaryota > Metazoa > Arthropoda > Arachnida > Araneae > Dysderidae > Dysdera > Dysdera silvatica. The sequence goes on from QLNU02015003.1 coordinate 169,643,966, forward strand.
TTCGAAATTTTAAGTGATATTGCAGGAAAATAACAAACAGTAGAGACATTTGTTTCTCTGTGAGCATTTAATGCAAACTTTATTAAACGACAAAAGAATTTGTGCGTTACTAAATTTATTAAAATAGAGGCTAAATATAAATATTTTAATAAATTAATTTAAAGCTTTTAATCGATATTTTCGGCGTTAAAGCCATTTTATCGTTACTTTAATTTAAGATGACGTAAATTTATACATTAATTTCCGATTTTGTAATGAAATTAAATTAATAAATTAACTGTAACTTTATAAATTTAGTATTCACATCGTGATATAAATAGGTGTTTTTATTTCTTCACTAAGATGTATATATCGTTCTTATGCGTTTTATTTTATGTGTCGTTATTTTAATAAATTTTATAATATGCTTGTTAATAAATGTCTAAAATGAAATATTCCCCCTAAAAGATTCCTAGTAATTTTAATGTCAGCTTTAAATACCTAGAATCTGGAGAACACGTGTGACCTAAAATATATTTTAATACAATAGGACCCATTTATAAAGAGTCCTGCATTTAGCAAATGTCCAGATCTAACAAGAGAAATATAGATTTTCTTTTGCACAATGTTTAATTTCAATTCAAATTAATTGGTTTTAATGAACAAAACTTTTTCCAAGCCTATATTTAACGAGCATAAAATAGATGTTTTAAACAAAATGTAAAAAAATTTTAAAAAATCAAGATTCGAAATTAAAAAAAATCTATAAGAAATCGAAACGATAATCTTTTTAGCCGAGCTAGATATGATGAAGCATATTTTCCAGCCACTTGAAACCTAAATTTTTTCGAAGCTTCGTCCCTTTCAAAATACATAATAAGAAGTTCACAATAAATACTATTTTGGGCACTGAATTACACTGATGACTAAGTATTTAATGGGATGAATAGTTTGAGATGTTAAATGCAATGAACAAAGCTACTGCATGACGAGGCAAACGACTATAGACCTTTTTTGAGCCACTTTGGATAAAGATTATTTTGGGAATAATTACTAATACAAATTCCTTTATATTGTTTTTAATTCAGCTTATTATACTAAAATTCAGGTGGTAGTATAATACGCTGGTCATAAATTTTAAGCAAACTCAAAGCTGACTAGTTGATGGTGCATGCACATATATTACCCATACAGGCTTTATTTTTAAAGCTTGGGATTTTAAATCTCAAAGCTGATTTAGACAGCAGCCAGATGTAGCCTGCGTTTTCGTTGGTCCCTAAATCCTCGTTATATACGGGTTTTCTACATATATATATATCTATACATATATATAACAAGCAATGCATAGTTCCCTTTCGTCGTAGCTTAGTCGTTATTTTTTTCTTATCATTTCCAGATCGTACTTCAGGTAAAAAGTAACGACTTATTATGGCTGTAGACCAACCCAGGTGGTGAAATGTTAGATTGTTGATTACATTGTCTGTTGACAGTTAAGCAGGTGGCAAACATTTGCTCTTGTTTATGCCATGAGCACCCGTAATTCCCTTTATAACACCATACCCTCCTAACGTTAAAATCACAATGAAAACACTAATCAAAGAAAAGATATCCAGAAAATATACAACCACAATTGTAACGTTACGAGCCTGCATAAGCAATACTATCTCGACGCCGAAAAGCAGGAAGCAATTTCGTTTGACAGAAGTACAACGACATCATTGAATGAATCCATATTTAACAATATGTTGCAAAATATGCTCTGGTATGGTTAACCAAGCCGGGGCCAGCAGGGGTGTAGCCGGTTGCCCCATCGAGCTACTTATATATATGTAGAAAAATTCCTGCGTGCCCCGTGTCCCATATGCCCTTTGCCTGGCCCAGTTGTCCCTTCATCCTATCCACAGGCCCAATACAGAAAGAGATGAAAATTCTACGCACTCCGAAACGTGTTTTCAAAGTACACAACGATGTGATGGTTTAAAATCGGTTAATGTTGGAACGACCCCCAGTCAACGATGCCTTTTGTTCGTGACGCGCTAATGGTTCTGACCTATAGTTATCTGGGTTCGGGTCTTTCTGTTTGTTTAATAAACGATTTTTCAAGAAACACGCGGATATTTATTGAAGATTAACCAAAGCCACCGCCCACAAACACTTTGAAAAGAACAAACAACATGTTTCAAGCTCATCTGTTATCATAAAGTCGCATCTTCATACTTCTGCTATTTTTTACCGGTTAAACGCGTTTTAAAATGCACCTCATATTAGGTAAAGGGGAAGGGAAGAACAATTTTGTAATAGTTTGAGAATATAAATATGATTATACGTTATTTGCATGCAAAATGGTTTTAATACTGGAAACAGGCAATTCTTTTGACTACCAGCAAAGATTTATATTAGGGGCTTAGAAAAATATAATAAATTGTATTGTTTAATTGAAAATATTGCATTAAAGCACATAATTGCAATATGTATAACCGATTATTCTATCAAAGCTATGAATTATTATGTAGCTTTATAACTTTGTGAATCAATCGAGAAATATTATCATATATTTATATACTATATAGGGGATTATTATTTTCATATTTATTAAATAAACCAACTGTAAGCAAATATTAAACCGCGCATCAAATATTCAATATATTTATCAAAACTAGTTGACTTATCTCATAAAAGCAGTTTTAAATTAAATAAGCAATTGAACAAAGAAAAGGAATATTTTACGAATAATAATTTTTAATGCCACGTAATTATTTGCGATATCGACAGCTTTTTCATCAGATATATATTGAACTTTGAAAAAACATTTTTAGTATTTGTGCTGCTTTCCTAAAAACCTTAATATAGTAGCTTAAATATACATGAAAATTCCGACACGCAAGTTTATTAGCTCATACTAGAGCTTTTTGTTTTTAGGAGAAAAAGAGATGCCATCATCATCCTGGAACTTCTGTGTTGACCATATTTGGCAATTGTGTTATCCCTGTGAAGGGTAATAATATCTTACAGCTTAAAAATATATTCATGTTTGTAAAAATTGCAACACCATGAAGGACTCGTCCGAATTGAATGAAATTTAATGTACAAACGACCTGTGTTGATACAAATAAACGATTAAAATTACAAAGCAAAAAAACAATATTACATGTCGAAAATCAGTATTTGGTGAAGCCACCACGCGCTGCAATAAGTGATGCTATACGACGTGGCATGGAATCAAACAGATGTTGAATGTGTGCCTGAGGAAGAGCATTCCAGATTGCTTGTATGCCATCCGAAAGTTCATCTGTAGTAGCTATGGGACGAGGATCACGAGCGAGACGCCGACCAACGAAATCCCACACATATTCAATCGGTGACATATCGGGCGAATAAGCATGCCAAGGAAGAAGCTGTAGCAAAGCATGTAAAGTATGTAAAGTTGCTGATGCAAAGAAGTTTGACATTTCTGGCAACGTGCGGGCGGGGAGTATCCTGTTGAAATACAGCTCCGGGAATGCCTTGAAGGAAGGGAACAACTTCGGGCTCCAGAACTTCATTGATGTACCGGTTGCTGTTAAGATTACCCACAATTCGTAGCAGCTGAGATCGTCCATGATACGCAATAGTACCCCACACCATCACGCTGGTGGGTTGGTCCACTATGACGTTGGATAACGCACTCCGGAAGGTGGCGTTCACCCGTATAGCATCTAACACAGATGCGGCCATCA
>QLNU02015003.1:169657423-169668290 GCA_006491805.2 Dysdera silvatica
TGATTTCTTCATAAAATTCTTCAACCTCTTCGTCGGTATGGCTTGATGTTGATGCATATACCTGTACTATTTGAAGTTGGTATCGCTGGGTTAATTGAACAACAAGCCTCGCTCGATCTGGTGTACTTTCAACTTCCAGAAGACAGTCTTTAATTCTTTTGTTGATTAAGAAGTCAACACCACATATTCTTCCAGTTTCCGTTCCTCTATAGTAAAACAAATGTCCGCTTTTCAGTTCCACCAACTCTTCACCTTTTCTTCTACATTCAGTCCTACAATGTCCCATTTGATCTTGTCTAGTTCTTCTTCCAATTCCTGAAGTTTTGCTTCAGAAGCAAGGGGTCGTCCATTAAACGTAGCCAATAATGTTATGTAGATAATAATAAATACATAGATATGTGTCTTTAAAATTTACAGATTAAGAAACTGTTTAGAATTATATTAAGCAATTGCGCATATGTACCTTTTCATGTTTTTATTATAAATGTTTTAAATAACCATAATATATTTCCTCTCTAAATTCGTATATGGAAATTAGCTGAATAAAAATATCTTTTAAACTAGAAAGATATATTCAATCCATTTTATACATAAATGGAAAGTGAACCTTCCATCATGAGTGCTATTGTATAACAATAATAGTTAATAACAATATTTTTTATCAAAGTGCAGCACGCTTGAAATCTAAGGGTCATAGATTCGAGTTGTGACTACAGAAGGTGCGTCATAAATACGGATACCCTCGGCAGCGTTTAGAGTACGGAGCCCCTCACATCTATCATGAGCATATTTACCAATATTTTTTTATATTATCTAATACTTGTATATCTTTTCTTTAAAGTAGAACTAACTAATATTTAATATTAAAAATATTTTTGTGATTTTGGCAGGTTAAAATGGACAAGTAAAATCGTCTCGTTCGTGAACTTTTGCTTTATGAATTTCAATTGGGGGCATAATGCGACGGAGACCGTTAGAAACGCCTGTCATTCGAAAAGACAGTGTGCCGTGAGTCATGTTGCCCTGAAAAGATGTTTTCAAACTTCAAATTTGGAAATCGGGATGTAAAAGATAAGACACACCCAGGCAGACTAATTATCTTTGATTTTGACTGTCTTCGTCAAACTGTTGAAGAAAATCTATCTACCAGCACTCGACAATTGTCAGCAGAACTCAGTACTTCACAATCAAGCATTGTACGTCACTCTCACTTGCTGGGAAAGACGAGCAGAAGTTGCTGAGTTGTACCACGTGATTTGACTCCAGCACAGGCCCAGCAACGAACGGACGTGTGTCGTCAGCTGCTATAAAAACCCTTGCGATAGTCGTTTTTAATGCCGCATTGTGACCTCAAATGAAAAACGAATATTCTACCATAATCCAAACCATGAAAAATCAGTGGTTAGACCGAGTCAGCTACCATAACCAGTAGCCGAATGTGTGGAAGATTTGAGCACAAGGTGATGTTTTTCGTATGGTGGCACTATGAAGGAATGGTCTATCATGAAGTTTTTCCAAATTACTGTGGAATCACTGCTGAGATTTACTCCGAACAAATCTAGCGAATAAACACTGCTTCGTTACAGAAATATTCAACTTTATTCAACCGTAGACGAGTTCTCCTGCAGCATGATAACGCTCCACCCCACGTGGCAAGATCAACTTTTTCGAAAATACAGGAACTTGATGGTGTGGAACTTTTACCTCACCAGCTTATAGCCTAGATCTCACTCTCAGTGACTATCATCGTTTCAGATCCATGGTTCACTTCCTGCGTCGTAGGAATTTCAGAAATCAATTAGAGGGGGAAGCCGGGGTCCAGGATTTTTTTTCCTCCAAGCCAAAAGGCTGGTATCATGCCGGAATTCAAAATTTGGCTCAACGTTGGATAAACACAATTGAACACGATAGACTTTATTTTGAAGATTCATGAGCTTTACCTTCTTAGATATTTTTCAATAAAATATGTACCACCAAGGGTATCAATATGTATGATTCACCCTCTGTAAAAAAAATATTTCGCAATATGTTGACACATTGTAAAATGCCATTCCCTTTTTCCTTTTAAAACCTTGTAATTTTAAAATTTCATAAGAAGAATCCTTTCAAAATCCAAGAGACTAAAGATCTTCTGCCCAATGGCGTAGTAGTTAAAAATTATGGGGCTGAAGAAGCTTCAAAGAAGAATATATAAAGCAACGTTAAGGAAAATAATGTTTTTTGATCTCTAATGGGAGCTTGAGAACCCCTGTATCTTCCTTTCCTACGTCACTACCTGTACTGAATGCAGCATGCAAATGGTGAAGGAATGTTAAAGAACTTTTATCGACAGGTTAGCAATTGGAAGCTCGTTTTGATCATAAGCGAAAGGACACTTAATGCATAGGGAAATTATTGGTGATTTAAACTGTTTAGCTTCAGCTGTTCAGACACATAGTTACACCACACGTGGTATGCTTGAAACCAGTGGCGTTAGAAGTGGGGGGGGCTCGAGCCCCATTGGATATCAGAATATAGTATTTTCTCTAAGCTGCATTACATAATCTTATTTGAAACCACTTGCCTCCCATAAGGCTTCTCATGAAGTATTGGTTGTACTGTATTGGTTACAAAGTATATAGTTATATAGTAGTTATATTGGTTGTACAGTACTTTCATTGCATGTTCAACTATTAATACAAGGCCAGGATTATTCGAAATGTGCAATATAGCAATGCACGTACTGCACCCAATACGAAAACTTTTCTTGCAATTTTTAGATGAACATACGCAAAAGCTATTTATATAAACCGTACATATTGCATATAGTCGAAGATGTCACTACCGTCCACAAATTTTATTTTGATTTATAATATTAATTTTTTATCAAATTTATACTCCTCGTAGACAACAGGTATTTTGAAATACAGCATTTTGAATAGCAATTCGAAATAATGTTGTATTGTAAAGTACACTGAGTATAAATAGTTCTTCCTAGATTATTACATATCTTTGATCTACATGCATCAAGAGGGAACTAATAGCTACATATCTTGTACTAATTGAACCTGTTTTCTAATTTCAACCATCCATATAGTTTGAGGGATTTTTCTAGGTCTTCGGTGGTCTCTTGAAATTCAGTTAGGAACTTCATTTATTTATCGCTGATCAATTCTTCTTACGATATACCCACCCTATTGCCATTTCAGCATTTTTTCCTTAACAACCATGTCCCATAGAGAACAAACAGGAAGAGTCCTATTTGCTCTCTCTCACCCAAATGTTTCTCTTTCGATCCTTCCTAATTATTCGAAGCATGCGCCTCTCCATGCTCTTTTGGGTTGTCTATAATTTCTGTATTGAATCATTCGTTAGACTCCATGCTTCTGATCCACAAGAGATGACTGTCAATACACACTGGTTTAAGACTTTACTTTTTAGACACAAAGGAAATTTCCCGTTCAAGATAAAACTGTTTCTTCCGAATGCACTCTAGCTAAGTTTAATACGTGTCTGTAGAGTTCCTTCATAATGTTGCCCCCCCACTGAAGATAGTTGGCTAAACTAAATATAGGAATCAGCAATTTCTAGCTCAATACCGTCAACCTGTATTTGTACTTCTTCTGCGAAATTATTGAACACTATTTTGTGTTTTGGAGGTTCACCTTGAATTTGACTTCTCTACTTCTAGTTGAAAGCTCCTGTTCCATATCTTGGAGTTCTAATGAGTTCATTGAAAAAAATAACAAAATCGTCAGCAAATCATAGGTGATTTAAATATTCAGTATTTTTATTTTTATTCCTTTTTCATCCCAGTTTACATATATAAAGCGCCATGCGTATGGTTTTGGAGAAGTTCCCAATAAATATTCTAAAATTGCATATACATACATTTCTTTAACTTTAATTAATTTTGATTCTATGCGAAAAACAGTTTCATGCAACACTTTTTATTATTTAACTTATGTTCACTTTCTTAATTATTATTATTTTACTACAAGCATTACACGTTACAGAGCTCCACATTTTTGTCTATTGAAAGTTTTTTTGAGTTACTTCGTTTTTCTTACAATTCATCCTTTTAATAGTATATGTTCAAAAATTGAAGTGCTATCGTCCATTAGTAGTTAAAGATACATAATAATTTAAGTATTATAATTTTAATTACTGTTACATATTATTAAAAGCTGATAATTTTTGAACCTGTATCAGGTTTTAGAATTTTAACAACTGATTATAAGGTGGCTGAGCCAATGGTGGCCGGTGTTCTTAAGGTGACCGACTTCACAGATTTTGCAAGAGTTTGATTTTTATTCAATAGCTAGTCCTGTACGCAGTCATCTTTTAGCACCGTATGCTGAAAATTAAGTCATTTGGATGAACGACCATCATTTTATGCAAGTCACTCTAGTGTGAGAAACCGTGATAGCGGTGGTAATTCTGAGGTGCATGAATATTTAAATTTACATATCTTTAAGTTGTGAAAAGTCTAAATTTTTAACCATTTTTTTGAAATCTTGTTTCTTTCTCTTTAAAAATATTTTCACAGGTGGTAAAAAATATCGCACTTTTAGCGACTTCGTATATAAAAACGTGGCTTGAAGGCATGTTTCTAAGATAGCCTGTGACTGGCCACCTTAAGAAGACGTGCACAAAAGGTAGTCTCATTCCTTTTCGAATCAGAAGATAAGAAGAAAATATCAACAAAAAGGTAAACGAAGAGGCTACCATCAAAAACTAAACAAAAATCAGGAAAACAGCTAATGGGGACTATCATCCAAACCAATCATGTAATGTCTAACACAAGTGGGTTACATAAAACGAAAGAAAGCTGGTATTGTTATTTATGTCAAAACCAACAGAATAATCAACATGAGGCGGCTCTGTACTCAATGCTTACGGTATATGCATGAAGGATATGGAAGACTTAAGAAAATGGATAAGATTGATGTCTTTATATACACTGGCTATGTAAATTATGACTGTGAGATTTTCCTTCAAATTTTACTTTTAAATCGTTATTCCAGATTTTTTGTTATTTCTGCACTTCATTTTTGTAACATGAAAAAAACGGAAGTGTTCTTATAAAAGTAAATGTAGTTTTCCACAAGAAAGTATGAGGTGGTCTTCTTTCAGATCCTCAAAACATATTTTCAAATGTGATTTCAGTATGTAAGCAACCTTTGCATCACCTGCTGCCAAGGTGGCCCACTGGACTATATTTTTTATTGGTATAAAAAGGAGGACATAAATAATGTTTTGCATAAAAATGCATTACAATATACTAAAGATAAAAGTATGCCCACCACAAAAAACTTTATCCGCTCACATCTCACCAATAAATTATTAAAAATCTTAAAAGCTTGCCTTTGGCCACCATTGTATCGTATACCTTATCCAGTTTTTATATTTGCGGTATATCTTATAATAAGCGATTTTTTGGTATAAATAAAATCTAAATCTCACTGTTATCAGATGTGCCAGCAAATGCACTAGATTAAGTCAAATCACTTGAGTTTAGTAGCCACGAATTTATGAATGATACTAGCAGCAAGTTCATGGTGATGAGAACTTTGTCAGGCACATGTGTTCCTTTTTTTTTCGCATCATCGCCTTAACATTATCCTCACTGTGTTATTATTTGTATTCCATTTTCGGTTTGCTGGAATGATGCCAGGAAATAAATTGAATTGAATGATCCGCAGAAGTGTTACATGTTTGCTATATTTTATGAAATACATTTAGCCATATTATTAACCGAAGACTGAATCCTTCTCCTTCAAAATTCTTCAAAAAGTACATTTTCTATATTTACAGAAGCACTACAGAAAAATGTTTCACTGAATACTTCAGCGAAATTAAAGCATGTATGTGTTTGTGCACTCTTTTAATAACAGGAACAACTAATCGTTTTTAAACTTCTTGTTGCTTAATCTTCTTGTTCTTAATTTTCTTGTCTAATCTTACTTTTTCTTGTTGTTTTTAACCTTTTTGTTGTTTTTAATCTTTGTTGTTTTTAATGTTCTTGTTTTTAACCTTATTGTTAGTTTTGATCTTATTGTTGTTTTTAACATTATTATTCGTTTTGATCTTATTGTTGTTTTTAACATTATTATTCGTTTTGATCTTATTGTTGTAATCTCCTTAATTATTTGAAAATCTTCTCAAACTTGAAAAGTTTGGACGTTTCGAATTATGAGTCATCCACTCCGCTATTTTCATCGTGTAGTCCATTAAAAACCACTGTTTGATTAATCGCTCGTTAGATTTTTTTATTGTAATTTCTCAACCAGTTCCTCGAAACTCAATTAAGATGGCATCCCGGGTACGACGAATGGAAATTTTCATGATCATCACGTTTCAGCGCGCAGATAAAATCAAGTCTTAAATACGAGTAATCAGAGCCTAATTTAATATTCTTTAAGTAAACCGATAGCACAGAACAACATTTATAATTTTCTCCCTGCCGTTTGGTGTGTTCTTTATTATTATATCCTTTCGATGTGCTGGAATCAGCAGTGGACGAAGGAAGAGTTCTGCGGCTGAGAATTAAATAACGGAAAAAAAAGAAGAAGGCTCCGGAGCTGAGTTTAAGAAAAATTTGGCGTTATTAACAGGATAATTGTATGTTAACGGAGCCTATGACGATCATGAATCTTCGTTTTAGAGGTTATTACAAGAATTATATTGTTGCCAAGGTGGAAGGAAATGTTCACACGTTCGCCAGTGTCTGCCGCCCGTTTACAACTGACAGCCAAATTGGTGTCGAAGCAATTTTAGTAATAAGCTTTTCTTGGTTTTCTCCTAGTTCCGCAGCGTAATTTTTTCGCAGATCTATGTAATTAGTCAGGCTACTCGGTGATTAAAGTGCTCCTCCGTAGAGCACCGATGCTCCACTTAATTGGGAAGCCTCAAATTATTTGGAAATTGTTGATTAATCTATTTAAAAGCCGAATAACTTAATAGCTAGGCGATATGTCTCTTAAAAATCCCTTCTGGCGTCTTGCGTTTATCATTTAGACAAAGACAGCAAATTTGGGGACCCTACTTGTTCAGAGTAATTGAACTTAATAATGCAAATCGTTTATCCTACGCTGGAATCGAATACGTCTGTACATTTAATTGAGATACCCAAGTATATCCGCATGTATATTACGTAATAAGTGCTTTTTATGAGACATGAAATTTCAGATGCACATAGACTTTTATATATTATAAAAAGAAAACGTGTTTTTAAAACAATATTTTTCACGCTATGCGCTATCTTTGATTACATACCATATCTAGTTAACATTTTAATCGCGTGTAAAACCACCTTCAATACTACAAAAAATGCACATCCTACCAAACGTGCATCGGGATGCTAATTTGATGATTTTCTTTAGCGTAGCAACATAGACTTTTAAAACTAATACTGTAATTTATTTTAATTTGCATACAAAAGGTTAAGTACAGGTAAAATAGCAAAGGAAAAGGAGCACCCTAGCTTTCAAATGCGTTAGCAATAGTCCTTCATCAAGAGTAATGTGTGACGAAGTTATATTTCTTCTTCTTTTTATACTTGAAATTTCTGGAAAAAACCCTTTATCAGAGGAGTCCCACAGAATGCAAAATCCCAGTGGAAACCAATAGAAGGCCTCCAATGGGAATCACAGAAAAATCCAATGGGGATCAATGAGAAACCTATATTGCCAGGCACCTAATGTCGGGGAATTCCCATGCATTTCGGACAACGAGTTATTTGTAAGTTTCTGAAAGTGGTTGTGGTGTATTAGTGGCTTTTCCATGTAGGTTGTAAGTTTCCAAAATTCTAAAAAGAGTCGACAATGTTTGTTTGGTATTTTACCAGTTTGGCTATTTTACAGGTTTTTAACCTTTTATACGTAAATTTACTCCCTGGCACTTTGTATCTTATTTCTAATTTATTTCAAACCATTATGGGACTCGTGTTCCACGGACCTATATAACTCCACTCCTGTGAGTTACCATTATTTTGCGTTTCTTATGAGTCTCCATTATTTGGCAATTGTGTTATCCCTGAGAAGGGTAATAATATCTTACATATACTCCTATGTTTGGCATGGAAAAAACATTAAACTTCACATTTTACATCATAACTTACTTATTGATACTAATCGTTCAGTTGTTATATTGTTGCTTTTACTGTACACATTCTACTCAATGTAATAAATCCGATATATTTGTAGACTTTGCCTATAGATGAAATTAATTATGTTATGTGTGCGAATTTAAGTGATTAAGTATTCTGCAAAACTTCTAAATAAGTATTTCAATCGGAATGAAAACTACGAATTCATAAGCATATAGAACAGAAATGCATTTTCTGTTGTTTTTTTTCCTTACTTTTCTGGTTTTCCATACTTTGAAATCTATCATCCCTCATGTAATAAATAATATATTTATATTATAAAGAACATGTAACTTACCTTTACTCGGAAACCGATCACTGTTTGTAGCTCCTTGTTTCAATAGTCTACCACAAATTATCCTTTTAACCACAATAATTCCCAGCCACACCAATAGAATTCCTGACTACCAGGTTTAGTCGATATTCGAAACAAAGCATTATTCAAGTCTAAAACTGAACAATATTTACTTTCAGCTGACTCGTTAACCATTTATCTGTCAATTGTTATTGCCATTTGGGGTGATCGAAACTTGTCAAGCTGATCTTACATCAGCTTTTTTCTGATTATCCCTCAGGTTGTTCTGTTACTGATGTTATATTTTTATATCTATAGCTTATAATTTTTTTGACTACCTGATCAATACATATATTGTATTCAAAGGCGGACACAGACTTACATACATTTTGTGAGGTCAAGGACAGAATTTGCCATGGTCTTGGAATAACACCCTTCATTTATCATGAAAGTTGGAATTTTTTACAGTGAAAAAATATATTTTGGAGGTTATGAACACTATGACCACCACCCCCTATGCCCATCCTTAATTGTATTGTGCCTTCTGTCTTAGGTAATGAAAAGGAAATTGGCAACCTACTTAGGCTGTCATCGAATCACCAATCTTTGGGTTGCTATGCAATACCTTGCTACTGAGTACATCTATAGGTCACCTTCATCTCATATATGTTGATCAATAGGAGAATTCCTTAAGAATTAAAAGAGAGATATGGAGGTATTATTCAAATGGAGTTAAGTTTTGTGGCGCTTCATGTTTACATGATTCACGCTAGGACATGTGTGTTTTAAGTAGTGAAAAGGGAATATGCCGTTTGATAAAATTATTTTGTTTATTTCAAAACTTTGACATCTATTTCTAAGTTTTTGCTTGTGTTTCATTGAAAATTTCAAAAATAAATTATCTCCAGTTACATCGCAATTAAATATTTACTATTGTAAATTACAATAAGGCATTTAACGAATTTAAAATAAAATGAAAGACATTTATGAATCAATCCCTTTTCCTTAATTTAACTCGCTGTTTTGCAAATTGCAAAACACATCTTGTGCAAAGCAAAATCGCGGATATAAAGGCGTAGTCTACTATAAGTTTTTTTGCTTGTTTGTTATTCTGTGAGTTGCACGTGAGGTGATTTATAACATTCTGTCATGACGATTTATGACTGAAAAATTCCCTTCTGTACGCGTTTTTAGGGAAAAACAAAACAATTATGATTTTACCATACAGTTTTGATGAAATCATGTTATGCATATATAATATATTTTAAAATATTCTTAATCCGCTATAATACTGATTTAATTCATTCTTTTTTTTAACTAGAATCGATTTTTCACCGTAAAAAAAGTACTCTCTAGCAATTTCAATAAATTTAAAAATTACTAGGTAATTGTAATTCAACTACGATTTTTCTTGTTGTTAGCATTATTGATGCAAATTAATGCCTTTGGATAGCAGTACAAAATTAACTGAATTAAAAGTTTTTGAAATTTTAAATATTTTAAATGTACATTTAAAATAAAATCTGTAACCATCGCACATGGCATTATCAATAATCATTTGTACCTCTTATATTCGTGCTTTGTATTACTGGAAATTAACTCATAACGAATTAAAAATTAACTACTCAATTTATATACTTCATAGAGCTTTGCGGGATATTCTGCCGCGTCAGTTTATTAAACACCTACAATAATTTCTGCCACCCACGTATAGATTATAGCTCAAACTAGAGCTTTATTCGTTTTGGAGAAAAAGAGACGCTTTCCCCATCCTGGATTCGAACCAGGGTCCCTCCTTATTAAACACACTTAACATTTCACTCCGTGCTATGCTAAGCATTCTCAGAAGTAATTGCCGGCCAAGTTTCCCTCTGCAAAATGCAAGACTTTCGCTTGGTTGCTTGGCAGAAAATGAGTGAGTAAAAAATATGAGACGTATTTGTAGTACTATTTCCCTGGCTATTTCCTGATTGGCTGATTCTTTGGTTGTTGGATGAAGGTTGTCTCTCATTGACCCAGAGGGTGGCGAGTTTAGATTGGCTGAAAGAGGCCCTGAAATTTTAGGCAAGAATTCCAAATTGATGGAACATTAACAGAGTCTTCTCTATTGGAATTATTAGGACAGTTTTTAATGGCCAAGGCCTCCATGCATAAGCGTGGCCATAATGTATCAGTTTTTGCAATAACCGAGGTGTCGTGAAAAAGAATTTGATGTTTATAATCAATGGCAGCTTGAGCGACCATTGACTTATTAAGTTGTTGCAAGCGAACATGGCGTTCATGTTTCTTAAGTCGAGTACAAATTCAACGACCAGTTTGTCCTATATAACTATGACGGCACTGACAGGGAATTTTATAAACGCCGGGTGTTTTAAGAGTATCTCTGGGTTGTTTGGGATATTTTTAAATATCACGGAGTTTGTTGGTTTAAAGACAGGTCTGAT
>QLNU02015003.1:169668390-169688252 GCA_006491805.2 Dysdera silvatica
TAAACACTGTGTTAACAAAACAATACAAAGTTTCACCATAAGATTCCATAGTAACAGTTATTTCGCGTACAGTTTTTTAGCGTAAGGTTTAAAAACACGACGTTTCGGGAGCCAACTGCTCCCTTTGTCAAGTGAAGGCAGAATTTTTAACATTTTTAAAACATTTTACCTTCACTTGACAAAGGGAGCTGTTGGCTTCCGAAACATGTTTCTGAAACTTACGTCAGTGGTGTCAAAATAATTGTTGTTACTCAGTGCTTTGATTATGGTAAAGATCAAAGAGCATGTTTTATTATGCACCCCTTATGATTATATTTATTATGCAAGCGACAGTTGTGAAGACTGTAGAGGAATTGTTGAATGCTTTGTAGTTATTTCTGGCTATGAACTTACCCAAGTGAGATTTACTTCTGTCCATTTCTGCGAATATACATTACTTTTAGTCTTTGAGTCATGGAAGTTTAACTTCAACTTCATTAGATGGGCATTGTGATTTAATAATAGGAAGAAATTGTATGTATGCCCCAACTAAATCTTTAAAGTAGGATTTGGCAACCAGTTGTTGGTCACTCTTGAAAACGCAGCATTTTTGCAATATTTTAAATTATGATGATCATATATTCCTGGGTCAATAATTTTACAATTCTTTAAAAATGACAAATGTTATAAAACTCTTTTACGCTGAATTTTAATGGCCCCTGTAAGTACAACTTTTTTGTAATTGTCAAAAGCGTATTGAAAATTAATGATTTTTTTTTTTTTTAATGTGCAAATTTGGAAGCAATTTTTTGGTAAATACCAAGCATTTATTAAATAACTAACTCTCCCGTAGAATTTGGCTACTAACTTCTGCTTTCAATTGGCCTTACGGTAATGCATTTCCTTAGTACATGATTATCCCGGGTTTCACTCCTGTTGTTGCAAAAACAGAACGCTTACTAACTGTTGACCGTAGTCCAGGGTTTAGTTCCCTAGGCCAAGGGGTTTGCGTTCCCCGAAAAACTGTATTATGTCCCGGTGCAGTATGGCCCTTGCTGTCCTTGTGCCATGGAAAAAGAAATAAATCTGCTTTTTTTTTTTGTTGCTCATACAAGTATTCCTTACATCTATCTCAAAGGGGGTTAATCACAAATTACATTGGAATTTTTATTCATGCTCTTTCCTCTCCTTTCTCACAGCTATCAAAGGATCTTGTTTGCCTTACAACGTTTGAAATGAACAATGTTTACATTGGTTTCGGCTGGAAGAAGAAATATAAAGCACCCACCGATTTTGGATTCGCTATAAAGGTAAGCCCTGCTGTTCAGAATTCAGAACAGTTCAAAATTTTCACGATGTGCTGTACTTACTGCTATTCAATCCTTTTATCTTGAAAGTAATGGTTGCCTTTTATTTTATGCTGAAAGTGGATTATATAAAATTCAAATATTATGTCTTCTAAAATATAAAAGTGCAGAAGTCAGCAATGCAACAAACTCAGCATTTTTACTGTAACTATTGTGTTGGTATGATGTAAAATTATACATAACTATGGTTAAAATTATTTACTAATTTATGGTTTATAGCTATTTCAAAATCATGAAGCTTTCATCTTCATAAACTGAACATTGATGTAGTTAGTCCACATGTGAAAGGTTGCTGATGCCAATGTACTGGTATTAAATTATTTCGTAGGTCGGTTCGTAGCAGCCACTGGTATCCTTGAATTAATACCAGTACTTTAGCAGCAGCAATCTTTCGCATGCAAATTACATCAATGTTCATTCGGATTCTGAAGGAGAAAGCCACACTTTTGAAATGGCTATAAACAGTTTATAAAATGACTAACTGTGATTATGCATATTTTTACATTGTATTTTCATGTGCAGTGCATCGTACATTTCTAGTATTGCACTGATCTTGAAAAATGTCCCATAAAAGTAATATTAATTTACATTTATGAACCTTTTTTTTAACTTTATCGAAGTCTGTACAAGTTTGAAAATTGAGGATCCACAGCACAAAGAAGTTACATTCAAAATTATGTATTTATTTTTAGTTTCGCTTAGAAAATTTTCACAAAGTCACTAGTTCTCGATAGCAGTAAAAGCTTTGACTGCAATGTGGGAATGTATAATTTGTATGTAAAAATTACTCTTAGAATTATTATTTTATGAAATTGTTCTTATTTTCAACATTGGACTCTTTTGCAAGTTAATGTTCTTACATATAAAAGGATATATGATTTCTTGCTAGTTTAGAATCTTAAAGCTTAAAGGCATGACGCTTTTTAGGAAAAAAAAAGTGCATTTTTAAATAATTGGTATTTGCTTTCAGCATCCGCAAATTCAAACAAAATCATCAAAGTATATAAAATACTTGTGTACTGAAGATGAAAGAACATTGAAGCAGTGGGTTATGGGAATTCGCATTGTTAAGGTATTGTTGGTTTTTGCTCATTGCTAGTTTGCTCAATCAATAGTTGAATTCTTTTTAATACACCAGTAACCCAATAGTTACACCCATGGCTTTTAAATACACCGAACTGGGTTCAAATTTCAGTACGCCTGGCCATATGTGAACATACTATTAATCGGGTGTCAAGTTAAACCATGTATCCCACCGTAGATGGTAGACTTAAAAGGAATTGCTAAATAGTTTATGGAAGGTCGTGGGTTCAGGTCCCACCGAAGGCAGAAATATTTATTTTCTTTCGAACGTTTCACCATCTAATCACGCCATACCATCGGCGTTGGTATCACTACGCCAATAAACGTTGATTGATTGACATTGTTGTTTGATTTAATCTGCGTAGTGTTCGATTTATATAAAATAAATTTAATAAATGTTTAAATATGTCTTGAGGAAAACTTTATAATTTTTATAATTTATTTTATAATAATTGGATAATTTTATAGCTAATAATGCGTATTTATTATATGCTCAGTAGTTTCACGTGCTAATTTTATCTATACTAAGACATTATAAAATAAATCAAATCGTTAATTTTATTTTCATTAAGATAAATAAAAGCATGATAAAAGTTACATTCATACGCTGACCGAAGGTATTAATAATCTCCAGCATTTAATCACTCGATAGAAAGGTAAAATTCGTTTACGCGTTTCTTTTAATTAATGCATTTTAAACCTGGAAAAAAAATGGCACGGACTAATTAATTATATAAAAAACGTATTAATAAAGCTCATTTTCCTCATTTGTATTTACTGATGGTTCCGACGGTGGTCTGTTTCACGGAACCCGAATGAATGGACGACCGACGTAAGGGTGGAACCCTCATTAAACAAGACGTAATTAATCTTCACCTGGTTACTTAACAGAAAGTAGTGGCTTTTTTTTACCGGTAAGGTCGGCCAATAATGATTTTGGCTTGTTGCTGCGACTCCACTGATTGACATCTAAAGTTTATGGGCGAGTCACAGATGAGTGGCGTTGGCCTTCTAAAAGAGATAACTCTTCGAAATGATCTAACAGGTGATATATAACAGGAACTTAAGCGTTCAAACAAAATGTAATTCTAACATGAACGCACACTTGTATTGCTGAACGGGGCATTATTTTCAGAAGAAATTCTTTAACATGGGATCATTAAAACATTTGGTTCATATTGATGTTTATACGACATTGGCGTTTTTTCCCTAAAGAAAAATTGTGACATCTGCTGGATAGAAACTCTCTTTTTCCTCCTTAAGCTATTCTGTATTTTGGATCCAAGTTTTACACTTTTCAAAATATAATCTCTTATACAATAGTATAATTTCATATATGTAACTCTTAATAGTACAACTAACTTGTTCAGTGCCGGATTTATAAATGGGCAAGTTGGACTTTTGCACAGGGAGCAAAATTTCTAGGGGCGCATGAGGCTGCGGATTTTTTTCTAATTGCAAATTATATACCGTAGAATTCAGTCGACCAGCTCTCCACGAGAAGGCGCCCTCTACCCTTTTTTTCTTCCTAAATCTGAAATTCTAAAACACCGCGTGAAACAACCACTGCCCCATAAGGCCGGATCCAAGCAGGGGGCCTGCTCCCCCCTGAGAATAATAAATTTACATTAAAAATAATTATTTTCAAGCAAAGAATATTGAAAACTAATTTTACAATTGAAATTTTCAAGTTTTGCGCCCTCCCCAAAAATTTTGTTTTACATCCGCCCTTGTCCCCTCCCATAATATTAAAAAAAATCCAAAAATTTGTCTTCAAACAAACTAAATTTGTTTATAAAAATATCGTTATTATATCTTATAATAATGCACATAAGGTAGGCTAACCATAAATATCGCTCCTTCCCTATCGTCTGCGATTTTTCGTCGAATTTGAGGGGAGGCGGAACCACAGGGCCGGATTTATATATTTTGCGCCCCTGGGTAGAATATCTATTGGCCCCCTGTTTGTCCTGACCACCTCATCTCTCCACCATTTGACCCCTCAAATTTTATGGTACATATTTTATTCTAAAGCAGTGATAAATGAAAACTTAAATAATCATCATTCATTCAACTTGATGGGCAAAAAACACAACAGCAATCAAAACTTATTATATTATTATTTATATTTCATTACTTTTGCGACAAAATAACATTGCTTACACTGTTTTCAAAAAAGCAGATTGAAAACAGCCTGGAGAACAATCACTATCCTACTGTTGCATAGCGTCTTGTAAGAGTTTGTTTTAACTATCGTTGTTATTTAGTTTCAATGTGAAATTTCCCTGAAACCATATGTGTCAAAGATGGAACATCACTATAGTTGCTCAAAGTGTGAGCTTCGTAAAATATTTTCGGTCGGAATTTTTAATCAAATTTAATGATGGAAACATAATTTTGGGCAAATTACTGTGTGAAAGACAAGAAAATGTGCAAAAACTGTTTTTTTTTAACGTCTAGTTTTCGAACATTTCACCCCACTGCGCGAGGGCGGTTTTTGAGGTCTGGTAGTTTTCCCAAGTAGGCGCCCCTAAAAGATTGGCGCCCTTAGGTTTGAGCCTAGTGAGCCTAAGTGTAAATTTGGGCCTGGGCGGAACGAGAGAATTTTATTTATTTCTGCTAGTACGGTGGGGGGGGGGCATGGACGCAACTAGCTTCGAAGTCTAGGACCTAACTTTTTCTAGGAAGCTAAACCATATACCTCAATGCTTAGAAGAAATTTTCTAGGAGGGGGGGTTAGCCCTCTTCTTACGGCAATGGAAGGGGGGCGCCAAAAATCGTTGTACCCAGGGCGCTTGGTACCCTAAATCCAGCCATGAACTTGTTAATTAACGTTTGTTTTACAAACATTTTAACATTTTTTGAATCAAAATTTCAGATAAGATATGTTGACTCTCAGATACACTTCTGTCTTGAATCTTGATAAACATAATTTCGTAAGCTTTATCCAGATGTGTGCCGCAATTTTCTCAAATGAGGCCCATGAAAAATCCCAAATAACAATAATACTTCTTACTCATTAATTCGTAAAAACGACGCTCAGTCTGTTCTTAAGTTATTACAATGGTTTTCACGTCCTTCTGCCAAAGATATACAACAACTGAACTCTTTAAAATAAGCATAATTCAGAAATATGAAAATTTACCCTCTCTCTTGTCAACATCACCGCATTCTGGAAGAGAATCTCGTAACAAGCTTCGGCTTTATATTCTCTTCCATTTCTAACCTCAAAACTTAAAATAATTTAATATAGATCTTCTCTTACATTTCTATAATTTTTATACTGCTCAAGCTATGTATCACGAAATATTGTATATCGGGTTGAATGAAAATTTATTATTATTATTATATTTTAGAGTCAAGAATTTATTTAAAAGAAAACTGATGTTGTTCCGGTGGAAACAATGCAGAACACTTTCAGAGTATTCGGCCAAAATGGACATTTCGCAATCAGGATTGAGTTGATGTATCTTCCACTTCACATGGTTGCAGTGCCAGCTACAGATAAAAAGAGATTACAGATGCTTGAACGTTCCATTACGAGCCCTATTAACGCCGTCCCATTCACTTGTTTTTGTATTGCGTTCGCCATTTTAAGAGATAAGGAAGCATTTGAGGTTTAAACTGGTAGAACTAGGAAGCTTGCTCAAGTGTGAAATAAGATGAAATTAAGATTTTACAAAACAAAGTGCGCCTACAAAGTCTAACATCGTACAGATCGTTTTTATTTTATTTTTCCGATGAATTTTACAAGATTATTAAAAATTTGGCGACTTACTTAATGTTTAATTTCTGCTAGAAATAACAGTTTGGGAATGTAAAATTTTGTCAGTTCATATCACGAACATTTTGCAAAAGAATAATCTTGTTCAATAAAAAAAAAATTATCTACATATATTCCTTAAAATGAATTCACATCGTCATAGACAAAGTGTTCTTCATTTATGATAATATATGCGAGTCGAAACGATTTTAGAGGGCCCGTCTACAAAATTCTTCGGAGAGGTTTTTTTTCAAGAGTATATTACTCAACCTTTAAAATACTACAAACTGACCTAAGAGCAGTGAAGCGATGCATTTAAAATATTTGAGGGAATACACTTCTAAAGTAGTGGTATCGTTTGTTATTTTTGTGCTTCATTTTTTACGCTTTAAAATGATACGAGTCATTTTAAATGCAGCCAACTGCTTAAATGACCTCTATGTCACTACAGGTGTTCGAAATCGTTCACCTAACGGAACAACGAACGACTTTTCCCATTGTTCATAAACAAGAAGACTCGTTCTCTGCTTCGGTCATCGAGCAATTGACTCACCGTTGAACTGTACAGCGAAAAATTTGTACACAGCCATGCTTATTAAGAATGCAATACAGCTAAGTAAGATTAAAGGCCCTGGTTATACCAATCAGATCATCGGGTCCATAATTTTCAAAGAAAAAAATGCATAAAGCCTAAAGGTTGAATGGCCTCACCAATAGATTTCACGAATGCATTATATTTTTTGCATTCACCCACCTCACGTAAAGTAGTCAGAAATAAAATACTATATTACAGTTTTATGACATATGATGTTCCAGCACTCGGGAGAAATAAAGTTTACGAAATACGCATGTAAGAAATAGGCTATTTAAAAACATGCAATGCTAAAGGATGTCAAGCTAAACTTAACACTTAGTAGGGATTCCTTTTGCTTTGATTACTCAAAAAAATATAGTTTCATGAAGTTCAGCACAGAAGAAATATTTTTCTGATGCTTTACTTCCACGCTTGGTATATGGCAGTTTTCAAAACGTTCGCAGAAATATCACCAATCGTTTTCTTAAACCCCTTTAGCGTTCGTCCTTAAATTCTTCATTTGTACCGTGACCGGGGTTGAGTTCGGGTCGAATTTTTTTTACCTGATTTTAAATTGTTTTTAGCTCGCTACTCTAAGGCGACGAGG
Organism: Dysdera silvatica; assembly: GCA_006491805.2. Lineage (NCBI taxonomy): Eukaryota > Metazoa > Arthropoda > Arachnida > Araneae > Dysderidae > Dysdera > Dysdera silvatica. The sequence continues at coordinate 169,675,764 of QLNU02015003.1, forward strand.
TATATTACTTTGTTGCAAAATCAATCCCAAACCTTCAAAACAATGGCTGGAATGAATAAAATGTCGCTCTTAAAAACATCTTACTAACGTTGAAAATTTAAATGAAAGCTTAGAAAAATAACAGAGGTCTTAAAAATTAAGCAAAGGACGTAACATACTGTAATCGATCTTCTGTTAAACTGATGACTAGGAATATGTCCTTCTTTTGCGTAGATCTTGTCACTAAAAAGGATAATAGTCATAGTCAACCAAACTAATTATTCTTCATCAAAATATACAATCCAGCATCCATTTGATAATCATGTTAAAAAATAGTATTCACAATTATTTTTAGTATGTACCGTATTTTAGCATTCAGAATTTATAGTATTTTTTAGTTAGTATTTATATTTTAATAACCATAACTTGGAAAGCTCACCATTTATTGCTTTAGGTGTTAAATTTTGTTTTTTGATTTTGTTACGGAGATTTGTATCTAAAAACTTTAAACCTATCTGTACTTTGCTAAATAGAAAAATAAGGATAGTGATGTCATTCTACAATTCTGCATCTTTATAGAAGTAAAAAAAAAGGAAAACAATTAGTGGTTTACGATTTTTACAACGGCTCTAATTAGAAGAATGTCCAAAGTATTACGAATGGGAAATGGATTGTGTAAAGTGTGAATTCTCTTCTGGCAAAATTAAAAATAATGACAATCTCAAATGTTTCAGAATAGTTATTAATGATCAGTTTTAAATGAGTCAGATAGCTGCAAGGAGACATAAAAATGAAGGTTTTAATGTACCCGGTACAAGCACTCTCTGCCCGTTTTTCTAAGTCTTTTTAAAATTTCCGGTAAGTATAAGAATCGCATTCGTTGAGGCCAATTGCTTCATCGGATGCGATATAATAACACTATAAAACGCATTAATATTTCAAGTTCTGTTCCACCTTGTAGCGATATTTTCCGTCATTGTATGGGTTCCTTTCGGATGATCCTTTTAAGATCATGCACAATGAACAAATGTATCATAACCTGTTGAGGGAACAGCAACACTTTCTTTTCGGTTAACGGACGCTTGAACCAAGCGACTAGACTTCAGAATGAGAAATGCAGTCATCAATTATTTGCTATCTGCGGTGGTCCACAGACAGCTTCAATTATGGAAAAGAGGGGAAGAGGAGTAACCCACGCAACTCTGGGGGTCTGCCCTTTCTTTTTTCCTTTGAGCTGTTTGAAGGGGGTATGTCTCTTTGAAAGAAGGTTAAGTGGTGAAGGAGAATATGGAAATATAGAATTGTGCGATCTGTACGCGTGTTTCAGATAACATCCCACATCAAACCAGTTCACAAAGTTAGCACGTTGTATTAGTTCGCTATTCAAATTTGCGTTGCTGATATTTTTTGTAGCTTCCATTATTTTTGAGGGCAACTAAAATTCGAATCTCTGGTTGCATCAGTCTGTATTTATCCTCTCTTTAACTCGCTCATATGCAAGCACATTCTAATAAAACTTATATTGCTGATATTTTGTATCGCTTCCATTATTTTTGAGAGCAACTAAAATTCGTATTTCTGATTGCATCCTTCTGTATTTATCCTCTCTTTAACTCACTCATATGCAAGCACATTCTAGTAAAAACCTGTGCTACTGATATTTTTTATAGATTCCATTATTTTTGAGAGCAACTAAAATTCGAATCTCCGGTTGCATCAATTTGTATTCATTCTCTCTTTAACTCACTCGTATGCAAGCACATTCTAATAAAAACCTGTGCTACTGATATTTTTTATAGCTTCCATCATTTTTGAGAGCAACTAAATTTAAATTTCTGGTTGCATCAATCTGTATCCATCCTTTCTTTAACTCATTCACAGGCAGCATATTCTAATAAAACTTCTCACATGCTAACTCCAAATAGGAAGCTCTTGGATTAATTTGTAAAAAATATAATTCCAGGTATATATAGTATTGCATTCCTATAAACAGGGTTCGACAAATCGGGTCGCGACTGGCGACCTGATTTAATTAGTTAAAAATTAGGAGATATTTCTTTTACTAGTTTCCGAGGTTTTCTATGTGAAGCTGGCGAGAGACTTTTTTTTTTTTGTCTGGCAAGTACAGTTCGCTGGGATAGGTCGAGCCTTTCACGGAAAATGTGAATTTTGAGATGAACATTTCCAAAAGATTTATGACATTGTTTTTGCTTTTGATGTACGGAACAAACGAGTGAATGAAGACTAAAAAATAGCTTTGCCATTAGCTGTAAGGAGGAATGTTTTTAAACTTTAAAAAACGCAGTTCACGCTTCCGATTTTATTTTGAATGCATTTCGAATCGAATTTTCGGACTAATTGAAAAAGCTATTCATAACTGCTCTCCAGTTTCTCATAAATGAAAAGACATTCTCAATCATCATACGAACTGGTTTAAATTGTCTAAAAGTAGATACAGAAACCATCATTTTCTAATGCATCATTTCTTTCATTACTCAAATGGCTATTTCCTCCTCGATGCTTATTTCCGTCTTGTTTGCTTCATTTAAATGTCGGAAAACAGAAACAAACGAAAAGCAAATGTAATTACGTAAATAATTAATCTCTCTGTCTATATACGTATGCGTAAATTAATTTAAACATAATAACAAATCAAGTTAAAGAGAGTTGAGCTAATTTCCATTCAGGACATTTGTTTTCTCTTCGGCGATCAAATGCATTTGCAAGTAATACTAGTTGAATAGAGAAATTCAAACTGAGCTTTAAAGAGCGAAATGAAAACAAAAAGATAGAATGAAATGTTGAAAAGCAGCTCTTCATCTTCTTGTAGGTACACAAAGCCCAACTTCTGAGTGAGAATAAAAAACAAAGGATAAGGAACAAGGCATGATTTGTTCCCTGTGTCATCTATTATGCTTCAGCTTTTGACTCCGAGAAAGCAACGTCGGTGGCCGCTCACATATTCCAGCAAGTTTGCATCGACCGCCGGAAGAGCTCTAAACTTAGTAACGGAACTTGCAATAAGCGATATAGTAAATGACTGTGCAATAAGGAACAAATATTTTTCAAATATAATTTTTCATAACATATCGAAAAGCCTTGCAATCTCAAATGAATTATTTGGAACAAATCAGATAAGTAGTTAATGAAGTTTATTTCTAAAAGAGCAGTGTTCAGTCTTGAAAACGGTGTGTAATTTTGGGGAACATTCGGGATCAAATTTATAGGGAGTAAAGAAATTGCCGCCGTATGGTATGAGAGCGTCAAGAGAATTTAACGTTCAAAGAATGCCGCCTACGAAAAGCCATCCCTAATGAAGGGAGATACCTGCAAGGCGAGGGTCCATTTCTTCCCCATGGTCCCCCTTCCCTTTTTTCTGGGAAGGAATGGGGGAGGAGGGATCATATTAGTGTCAACGGCCCAATGGCCACGCCTTGACGTCACACCTCGCAAATTGGGTAATATGCTAGCCTTCGAAATCATCCCCTCCCATTTCTAATCTGTTTTCTTAAGACAGCGGTTTACGCGGACACGCCCTGCGATTTCAGGTTGATATAAACGATTGAACTCCCATACAAAATGATTTGCCTTTTGAAATTTAAAGACGTTGCCACTTACAAAGCGAAAAACTACAATAAATTGAAAAATTAGTGGCAAAATGATGCTGGAACTATTCGACAAATACTCGTTTAAAAGCATTTTATCTAGGATAAGCGATTTCCTCTGAGATGATATTATTCGACGCCGCAGACTTTGTAACAGAATTCTATTCGGCATATTTATGACATTGTAAAGAATGCATTTTACATTTCTACTTGCTCTAATTTTGCATATTTTCTTTCGCAGTGGAGTAAATATAAATAGCATGTTTATTAATTTTGAGAATTTTATTTTTTCGCATAAAATTTTCTGTAAAGTGTACACTTAGTTTTACATATCTGACATTTTACTGCTTAAACGTCCTTTAAGGCCCAACGGCCTACAACTGTTCTTTTTTTACTGGGGCATCGTTTGGTCAGACAAAAGTTTGTTTTATATCTTTTGTATGGGCGTCACAGTAATCCTGTTGTTGTGCCCATCCACTTAGAACCCAGTGGAATAATCTTAACTCTCTCATACTTTGTGCCGTATAAATGTACTGTTGTTTTGCGGTCATGTTTAGCCGTAGGTTTCATTCTAGATGACCTATGGCGCAGTTTTGAGGCGTAAACTATGCAAATTTAAATATAACTTGTATATATAAACTTACATGTGCGCAAACGTATGCTTGTGAACAGGGGCGGCTCGAGGTTGATTTTGAACCCGGGCAGCCGGGCACAGATTGTGTTTTGGTGCCCCACCTCCGGCAAAACAGGAGATTTTCACAGATGCACAGTGAGCCATATAGCCTATAAAAGTGGCCAACAGTCTCTGAAAGAATTTCTCTAAAGATGTCTCTAAAAATTTCTCTAAACTTGTCTTTTTTTAGAGAGATTTTCTAGAATTCAGTCACTTAGAAAAAAATTGAACTTGGCTTCACTTTGACGCCCTTATCCAAATGGGACCCGTGAGGCCGCCTAAGTCGCCTGTTTCTTAAGCCGCCCCTGCTTGTGAACTTAAATGTATCCTCTCCAACGTATATTAATGCAGCTTTGGCACTTTTAACCATTTCCTAGCTTGTTATTGTGCACTTGAATTGATGGTTGGTTGGTTGCATTTTTATGGCGCAAGGACAGCAAGGGTCATTCTGCACCAAACAAGGTTTGAGTATGCACATAGTTGTAAAATAAAAACAAATTAAAGCTACAATGGTAAAAACATATTGAGAATAATGCAACAAAGGTACCAAACTAGACGATATAAAAAATCATATGAGATGGGAATAGTGAATATTAGATAAAAAAAATTAAAAATGATTTCATGATTAAAAGAATTGCATAAAATGTCACAAAGGGTAAAATTATTTTGATTAAAAGCCGATGAGCATTGCTGGTTAAAATTTATACAAGTGGTTAAAATGTGTAAAACATTTAATGGTTCACCACATGTGGCACACATCGGGGCATCTTCCCCTTTTAAGAGATGTTGATGGAAGAAGCGTATATGCCTGATGCGAAATCTAGCCAGAGTGACCTCGTTACGACGGTCACTTCTATAGCTAGATTTCCACACCTCAATAAGAAGTTTAATGTGGTGAAGCTTATTAAAAAATTGCTTGTCCCATTCCAACTGCCATTTTTTGTACAGATGGGATGAAACATGAGAGATTAGATCTTGAAATGGAATGTTCATACACTCAGGATCTGCAGTTGCTGTCTTTGCAACAATGTCAGCCTGTTCATTGCCGGCGATACCAACGCGAGGTGGAACCCAACAGAATTTCACAATATATTCTGCTTTATTTATATCCACAAGTTGTTTGTGAACTCTGTAGATTCCAGTGTGGTGACAGATTTTGTGTGACTTTACAGAACTCTAAGTGAATCTGTTATAGGGCTAACCCAATGGCATGAATTTTTGCTTTGAAAACTGAGCAGAATATCGGCAGTTGTTGACTCTGTATGATATCTGCGCAGACAAATGCCGCACCAACATATTCATCCGCTTTTGATCCTTTCTGTGAAAATGAAGGAGTAGCCTTCATATATATATACTAGATAGATCAGCAAATGCCTACCGGTAAGCAATGTATGGGGTATGACTTTTGGATAGATGGATAGATTCAAACAGATGTCTGTGCCAATATCAAACCATGGAGGAATGATGTTTGGCATAGATTCCGCAATCATGGTTTTTGTAATGCTCAATTCACTAGCAGCACTTTCCATTCTCATGCCAAAGGTTGAAATACAGGAAGGACGAGCATTGAAAAGTAAAATAAAACGAGGTTGACAAAGTGATGGAGATTCAGGATGGTCTTTGGGTGATAGAGTTTTAAAATAATATTTGAGAGAAAAACGTTGGCACTTGAATTGAGTCACAGAATTCGGGTGTGTTGGTCTCGATCTCAACGACCGCTCCATTTCATCCCAAAGGTATCCGACGGGGTTGAGCCAGCCGCGTTGCGTGGGTTTCCAGGGACAAGTTAACCCTTTGACACCTGAAAGTAAAATGAACATGCCAAAACTTATACCATGCAATTTCTGAGGTACTCAGGGCATAAAATAAATTTTAAAAAAATCATGAATAAAATTTATAAATTTTAATGGTCTTAACTTACATAGGTACATTTGTTCCATTCAGGAACACCGATGAGCAAGACGTATGTTGGTATGTAAAATATTACTGTTGGGTATGATATTTGCAAAAACAGTTAATTCCTCCCATTATGCACCGAAAAACCATGCACTTGACACAGTAGAATCTGTATAAATAAATAAATACAGTAAAATATGCTCTTTCTAGAGCAACATTCCAGTTGACAAACGCGGGGCTTTTGTGGTTTCTCCGCTTCTTTTACGAAGTGAGAAATGTTGTCAAAGCTAACTGCAGTTGGCACTAGGGCAGGTCTTCTTGCACATTTTCTTGGAACGTCATTATTGTTTTCCTCAGCCAAAGTTTGAACTAGTACGGGATGACTCCCTGTAGTGGATCCTTTGAGTAATGAACAGCAGATGTCCAACTTCAAGTTTTCGAATAAACCATTTCCGCCTGTACTTTGGTAGAGAATACACTCATTTACTACAGCCAATCAATGAAATCGAATGCGAGATGAAGATACCACTTGTGTGCTTTTAGTTTGATCTTGTTCATGGCCAGTACCATATCAGCTTTATCCACACCACCCATGTATGAATTGTACTTCTGCACAATGGCTGGGGGTTCTATTTCTGCCACTGTTCCCGTTTTCTTGTTTCGCCGTGTGCATTTGTCAGTAAGTAAAACATTTTGATAATTTGAGGCGACAATTACCTGACGGTTATCTAGCCAGGCACAAACCATATAACCTCTGCTGCTTGATCCATGTAAGAATTAAATGCTCCATGACCTTCTTTCTTCAACTCGGTCTCGTTTTTCAAAGGGCATTTCCTTAGTCGAGATTTATTCATTGTTGATGTTGCTAGCAAGTCATTTTGGATATGTATGAGATTAGTTCTGGTGAGCTGAAGTAATTGTTGAAGAAGATCTTGTGCATATTAGGTTCTGACACAACCTAAGCATAACCAAACTAGACTTGCTCACATTGAAGTTGTCAAATCATATAAAACGTTGCCTATTTTTCTGAAAGGAACATTCGTAGCTTCATCATAATGGGAACCTCTATTCCGTGTAAAAGGAATTTTTGTTTTATTTGTGATCTTGAGACATCCATTCGTAACTCCGATTATTCGATTTACAAAATAATTTGTATTTATAAGTCGATTCTAAGAAAAATAGACAATACTTAACTTTCTGATGTCACAAAAAAGAATGCCATTTCTAAATCTGAATATTTCTGCCTCGCAAAGACCTACTGCGATCTGTTGCCATTTTTCTGAACTAGGTAATGGAACAATAGTTCCTTTGAGGAAACTTGTAGCTTGAAAGAACTGTTGGCTTTAATAGAAAAAATTGTGACGTCAGAGGAACATTTGTTCTTTCTAGGCAGTAAAAGGTTAAATATTTCGTCCACTAGAACCCATTAGCGCCCCCTTCCACTAGTTCAGTATTGAAATTTTGCGCGTCTAAGAATTTAGCGCCTGTGACACATACCATGCTGCACTACTGGGTTGAGATCAGGACTTTGGAAAATTGTGTCGCGTCCATCACTTCATACCAGTCCACAAAAGTTGCAGATTTGTGGCAGGGTTTGTTGTCACCCTATCATAAGCATTGTGTGTCCCGTAGAATTGAGGTGACACAAGCATCTGACTACAGTGACAGAAACATCTGATCATCAAGAGAGTCGAAATAGTTATCTACTCTCATTAGCAACAGAGACTTACGACCAGTGCTTCAAGTCCATATCCGCCGAAAACCCATAATATTTAAAAATTTAAATTACGTAATTTATAGGTGAATCTGGAGAATTATTTGTAAGTAACGTATAATCCGTAAGCAACTCAATCTAAAATGTGTGACAATTGCTTACGCATACACATACATGCATAAAATGAACAACCAGAGTCAGATCGAATCAGGAAGTTTGCTACACCCCTAACATCTTCAAATTTTTTGGAACACCCCTCCCCACATTTCTTGACACACACGCCCCTAAACCTCGAGGTTTATATCATCATCATCATCATCATATTCAACCATTATCTATCCACTGCTGGATGAAGGTCTCTCCAAATGCTTTCCACACAAGTCTATCCTGGGCCATTCGTTTCCACGTCACCCCAACCTCTTTTCTTATTTCATCCACCCATCTAGTTTGAGGACGTTTTCTAGGTCTTCGGTGGTCTCTTGGAATCCAGTTCAGAATTTCTGTTGTCCATCGTTGATCAGTTCTTCTTGCAATATGCCCAGCCCATCGCCATTTCAGTCCTTTTACTTTAACAATGATGTCCTCTACTCTAGTTTGCTCTCTCACCCAAGTGTTTCTTTTTCGATCTCTCCTAGTTATTCCAAGCATGCACCTCTCCATGCTCCTTTGCGTTGTCTGTAACTTTCGTATTGCTCCAACTGTTAGACTCCATGTCTCTGATCCATAAGAGAGGACTGGCAATACACACTGGTTGAAGACTTTTCTTTTTAGACATAAAGGCAATTTCCCCTTCAGGATAAAACTGTTTCTTCCAAATGCACTCCAGCCAAGTTTAATACGTCTGTTGAGTTCTTTCATAATGTTGCCATCCATTGAAATCAGCTGGCCAAGGTAAATATATGAATCAGCAATTTCTAGCTCAATGTTGTCAACTTGTATTTTTGTTTCCTCTACGAAATTATTGAACATGATCTTAGTTTTTTGTAGGTTCATCTTGAGTCCAACTTCTTTACTTCTAGTTGAGAGCTCCTGTACCATGTCTTGGAGTTCTAATGGGTTCGTTAAAAAATAACAATGTCATCAGCAAACCGCAAATGATTTAAGTATTCACCATTTATTTTTATTCCCTTGTTATTCCAATTTATCTGCTGAAAAATCATCTGTAAAGCTGAAGTAAAAAGTTTTGGAGAAATGGTATCTCCCTGCCTCACCCCTTTGCCAAGTTTGATAGTTTTGGTATCTTTATGTAACCGAAATTTTGCACTTGCATTTTTATACACACGTTTCACCATGTCAATGTACACATCCTCAATGTCTGTTGATCTTAAAGAGTTGATGACTGCTGATGTTTTAATAGAGTCAAAGGCCTTCTCATAGTCAATAAATGCAACACACAATGGAAGTTCATATTCATGTGTTCTTTCAATTAATTCTCTTAATACTTGAATATGGTCCACTGTACTGAATCCACTTCGAAATCCAGCTTGTTCTCTTGGTTGAGCTGCATCTAATTTTTTCTGCAGGCGATGTGTTAGAACTTTTGTGAAGATTTTATAAATAGCAGGTAACAAGCTAATTGGTCGGTAATTTTTCAAATCCTCTTTATCACCTTTTTTATGCAAAAGAATTACTGTTGCAGAATCCCATTGGTTTGGTATGTTACCGCTGTTAAGACATTTGGTAAAGAATTTTGCAAGTATGTCTTCTACATATTCTCCAGCTTCTTTTAGGATATCTAATGTAATACCATCATCACCAGGGGCTCTTCCTTTCTTCATATTTTTTATTGCAAATGAAACTTCTTCTTTTAAGATTTTAGGAGCTGTTCCTTCGACTATTTCAATGTCTTCGTTTAATTCACTGTTACTTTCATATAGTTTTTTGTAGAATTCTTCAACTCTTCTAAGTATTTCTTCCCTATTTCTTGTTACGGTGCCATCCTCTCCTTTTAATGCAATGATGTGTTTCTTCCCAACAGATAAACTTCCTTTAACAACCCTAAGGCTCTTGTTATTTTCAATGGCTTTCCTTACTAGCTCACAGTTGAATTTTCTTATGTCTTCTTTCATGCTTTTGCGCAGAGTTTTACAAAGTTCTATGTACTCAATCCTGGAACTGGTATTTCGATTGTCCACCTTCATATCTCTTCGCCTTTTCATGAGCTGTTTCGTCTTCTCAGATAATTTGCTATTGTGCTTTTTACAGGTTACACCACCAATTTCCCCAGCAGTTTCAACTATTGTCTTAACAATGTTTTCATTTGCTTCTGAGATATCACTTTCATCAATAAGTCCTTCCAGTGCAGAAAAGCGATTTTTTAATTCCAACTTGAATGCCTCGGTATTTACTTTCAGTTTCATTAGATCCACCCTCTTACTTACTTGTTTCCTAATGAGCTTCTGTCGTTCTAATTTAGTATTTAAGTGCACTTTACATCTCACCATTCGATGATCACTTCCAGTATTAAATCTGTTCAGTACACTGCAATCTTCAATAATTGATTTCTTGTTTGCCAGGATATAGTCAATTTCACTAGTTCCCCCATTTGGGTGTTTCCATGTCCATTTTCTTTGCGGTTTCTTCTTAAAAAATGAATTCATGATGCTAAGGTTTTCAGCTTCTGCAAATTCGATGAGTTGATCGCCACGTTCATTCCTTTCCCCATATCCGTATTTACCAACCGATGTCTCTCCTTGTTCCTGTTGTCCAATTCTTGCATTGAAATCCCCCATGATGAGCTTGATATGTTGTTTCCCTTTGGTGTGTAACTCTTTGATTTCTTCATAAAATTCTTCAACCTCTTCGTCGGTATGGCTTGATGTTGGTGCATATACCTGTACTATCTGAAGTTGGTATCGCTGGGTTAGTTGAACAACGAGCCTCGCTGCTCGATCTGATGTACTTTCAACTTCCAGAAGACAGTCTTTAATTCTTTTGTTGATTAAGAAGCCAACACCACTTGTTCTTCCAGTTTCCGTTCCTCTATAATAAAACAAATGTCCACTTTTAAGTTCCACCAACTCTTCACCTTTTCTTCTAACTTCACTGAGTCCTACAATGTCCCATTTGATCTTGTCAAGTTCTTCTTCCAATTCCTGAAGTTTTGCTTCAGAAGCAAGGGATCGTCCATTATACGTTGCCAAGGTCAATAACAAACGGCAGCCTGGGCCATTCCAGTGATTCTTAGCACCCCCTGCTTTCATGCCACACTGACCGCTGCCTTGATCAGGAGCACTCCAGCACCTGGAGACTAGGGGCCATGGTTTCTGGTGTGTCAACATAATGGAGGAATTAGCCATAATTTCACCACGCTGGCTAGACGGGTTGGTGAATTAGCCCTCCCCTTCCGCCTTTCTATCCGTGCAGCAAATATTAATTTGCCACATAAATAGAAAGCTCAGCCTGCACCACTTGAAGGCGGGGTAGGACACTAGGTTACTGGCCTGGCCGGTTCCACACATCGTCACATACGTTCAGCGTGTGGGTCTCCTTCCAGTTAGATACCAGCAACCCTTTTGCAGGCCATATATATATATATATATATATATATATAAATTGGTTGTTTGGCTTTTTTATGGCGCAAGAGCATCTGGGCTATACTGCGCCATATATAATATATATATATGTGTGTGTGTGTGTGTGTGTGTGTGTGTGTGAGTAATGTAGTGAAATTTTTCATTAAAATGGTAAATGTGTATATTTGTGGTGATATCTTAAATGATGCAATCAAAGTTTACCTTATTTTCCCTCATAATAAAGTATTGTAACATTTATTTGCACATCTATATATGCTCAAATATATTATATTGCTCAAAGTACATTTTAACACCTCCATTTTATACACCATGTGTCCCTAGCATGTATCTTTTTTCCGTCCGTCTTTGTTCCTGTTCAAGACTCCTTGAGGAAGAAGGAGGAAGGAACTCCCGGAAAGTTCGAGGAAACTGCTCAAGACACTTGTGGTACCTTTCCCGATAATCCCGCCATTCTGCTAGTTTTGCTCGTGAAGCTCGAGTCCTGGGAAAGGAAGGCAATGACAAAGGAACAGGGTACTGCACGAAAGTGCCGCTAGGAATTTGAGCAAACAGTACTTTTCCCATCGCCTGTAGCAAGTACTAGTGGCCAACCTTGCTGCAATGACGACTGGATGAGGTGCCGCTAAGAGCCCCTAATCTCTCACTCCTACGCAAAGCCGACGTGTCAACTCAGGACGTGACTAAAAATTACGCTTTAATCCTCACGCGAATGTTTTGAGGGGCCTTGCACAAATTGAGTTCACACGCAAAAAATAACGTATGACTAGGTATCGTGCTTTATTGCATGTGATATATGATACATCAGTTATTTATTGGACATTTCACCAGCTTTTTGCATTAATTTAAATGTATTAAAATCGATATATTTCATCTTAAAATTTTATTTTTGTGGTAATACGTACAGCGTGAGCATATAAATAATAAAAATTATATATTTTTAGACATTTATTTTCTGCTGTAGGCCTGTATATACTATAAACTTAAATATAATTCCTATATTTACATATAAAAGGTTAAACACTGGTAAAACAGCAAAGAAAACGCCCAAGGTTTTCATCAATTCATTACTCCTGATGGAGGACTGCT
>QLNU02015003.1:169688352-169706015 GCA_006491805.2 Dysdera silvatica
AGTGCTGAAAAATTAATTCTATAATTATAATTCTTCTCAACTTTCCTATTCTTATGTTAGAGGAGTTTTCTTTTTGGTAATTATAAATCCGAGAAAAATATTAAATGCAACTGTATCTAGTGAATTTTAGCGCTATAAAAGCTTTGGAGTAAAACGCAAAAGCCGCTGGTTTTAGTCCAGTTTTGGTGCTTTTCGCCCCAAACTCTAATGATTCGAAATAATTTAACTGGACTCTAAAGAAAAGGAAACACTTTTGTGTGCACGTTTGGCGCTGAATGACCTTCTTTGTCCTTGCGCCATTAAAATACAACTAATCAATTCTATCTAATCTATTTTTTCCGAACGTATCTCTTACATAAATTAAGTTTTTTTAGATTGCTTAATTTTTATTCTTTGCACTAAACACAAAAGTTTATTTAAAAATGCCATATTTTATACAAATACAACATCAATCTCAATTTAAATTAAGACGGTATGAACATGAAGTATTGGAAAATCATTTTTTTAAGCATACTACTTTTCCTTCAATCTTTATCGTATTTTATGCACTTGAATTTACAAACCCCCCAGTAATAAATGTCTGTATATTTATTCATTTAGGAAATCTCGCTTCTTGATTGAAAAACCTTAAAAATCGCTAAATTTCTGTGTAAATTCAAACGTAAGTTATTTTAAAGAGTCTTCTCGGAAAGTCTTCCCGAGCTGAGAAGAAAAAGAACTAGAAGTCGTTTGTTTTTTCGTACTTTTAGAATGAATATTTTCGCTGCTCGCTAGACGAGAAAAAACGAAAAAATATTCTCGTCTCTCTTCAGAATGTAGACGACTATCGATTGGGGTTTTTCCTATCATTAATCGGGCTCGTTGACAACGCTATTAGCATGATGCTAAGCACATAGCTGCTCGTGTCAACAGAGAACAGTTTTTCTGGTAACTATGTCGACACAATTTGTCTACGAGTTGTCATATGCCGAGAAGCCGAACAATAGTTAAAAAATCTCTGGCGAAGCTAGGGTCATTACAACATACTATCCATATCTAGACTTTGATTGATTTACAGGATTTTGTTTATTCTTTTTTGTTGATATTCATCGAGTACTTGACTAGCTATCATTGACCTAAAAAGGATAAGCCAATAGGTAATTGCATGTAAGTTAGATGTTGAGGGTCAGAATGGGAAAAAAATTAATTTTTACCGTGAGTTTCACGCTGAACACGTAGAGAAAATGTTTTTTTTGATAGAATGGACCTTATGAGATAACGTGACGGATAATTTTAACTTTGATATTGTTTTGCGAAAATATTGTCGATATTAAAAATATGTTTAGGATATGCAAAAGCCTATTTTCCCTTGAAATTTAAATTGAATCCATGCTTTATAAAGGAATATAAAACCAGTATTTTAGACAAGATTTTTCTGCACCCATGTTTATAAACTGGAACTAGAGCTGTATACAGGGTGACCAGAAAAAAAAATGGACAAATATTAGAGCTTTCTATCCAGTATAATAATAGTAGAAACGATTTCAATTTTTACATCATATCTTGTGCTTTCGAAAGTTAACAACAAATTCAAATTTTCTACCGTTTTCCAATAACTCCCATGTTTTCAGCAATGGCAAACAAATGTTCGGCTGTTTTGGAGTTGTTTCGTCAAGTTCTTTCTAAATGTGAAATTGTGTTATGCTTCCGCCTGAACCCATTCGATATCAACGGTGAAAATTATTTTAAAACACCACGTTACAGTATTTAAACATGGCCAGCTAAATAATTTCATTAATTACGGGAACAATCGGGTGTTGATTTGTAACAGGAGGTTCTTCATTTTATCGGATAGGGTACGCCAATTGTCTTTCTGTACGAATATTACGCCTTTTATATACTTCATTGATGTTACATTATCTTCGGTACTATTCTATTGTCTGGGCTTATGTTGGTTGACTAACACGAGAAGACTTATACAACAACAGAGGCGTGTCCTCAGGATGCTTGCTAATCATTTGGGTACTGAAGGGCAAAACCTATTGCTTTATTTCCATATTTTTCCTTTCTATAGATTAGCTTGTTATAATATGGTCTGTCTGATATATAGAATAGTGGAGTTGGGTCAGGTCTTGGATATGGTTGATCTTAATGCAAGATCTCGTCACTACTATCTTCAATCAAGTGTGACATATGTTCCTGTCTTTGCTAGGAATGGTTATATGTACAACCACATTAACTCTAGTGGGCCTAGAGTGTGGAATTCGCTGTCCATCCGCTCAACTTCTTTTACAGGACTTTATCACCTTCAAAAGGGCTGCCAGACAATTTTTGTGTGACGGTCTTCATGGGTTCATTTGGACTATCGTGTCAGGCTAGCTTTATTATATTGCCTGCTCCGCTGTTTGCTCTATATATTGCTTTATTGGGATTGATTATTTTTTGTGTATAACATTTGTATTGAAATTCTGTTGTATATTTTATATATTTTTAATTTTGATTTTATGTTACGGATTTTATATGGGATGTGTATTCTAAATTTTATCTGTTGATTTGTCATTACTGACATATATATTTTGATTTTTTTATACTTTTAACTAACGTTTATTTATTGTATCTTGATTTTCTATGTTATTGTAATTTTGTTCAGGAAAAAATTTTGCGAGTTTAATTTACTGCCTGCTGTCATTTTTAAAATTTTAATTCCTATTCTATTGTTTGTAAAATTATACGAGGATGGGAGCTTGTCAAGTAGTCTCTATCTGCTTTTTCCCCATTCTCCTACAGGGTTTTATCCCCTGTAACATATAAATAATAAATAAATAAAAGAAAGAAACGAATGAATGCATGCATGTATGTGCGTGCGCATGTGTGTGTGAGTGCATGTGTGCGTGCCTGTCTCCTCAAAAGCCAAAAAAATAGAGTCAAAATTATTTACATAAAAATATTTTAAGTTTAGCAATACTATGTATGGATTCTTGGAATAATTTTTTTATTTGAAGGTTTTCCCTAAGAAATCATATATGTATTTTATAAATGTGCATATTCGTTTTTTAAAATATTTTTGGTTGAATTATTCCCTTATTTTTTAATTTTCCACTTATTTGCGCATTGGTTTACATCTACCGGAAAATTTCTCCATGTTACCACCGATTCTCATATTTTGATCGGCGTTTGGTTCTGAACCCTCACTTCATTTGAGATATTATAAAGTATTATATACATGGACATTGATGTTTTGAAAGTAGCCTTCCTTATTTACGCATTTTTCGTTTCTTTATTGTTCTTCAACTTTTTGAACATTTTCAAGATTTGAGTTTCTATTAAAAATTTCGATTTCTATTAAAAAATTTCATTTTCTATACACCCTTATCAAAAAATAACCATAATTACGTTACGTATTCACATGTATCTACTATTTTTACACACCTTTATTAAAAGTGTCTATTAAAAATATTCTACTAATTGAATTTTCCACAATATTTCAGTAAACGTAAAAAATAATATATGAATTTGCATTAATTGCGACCTGCCATTATTCCCATTTGCCGATATTTGCGAAATTACATGATGTATGTCCCTTAGCATCCCTATCTTTATTCTCTTTGCTTGATAAATACACGGATGTCCATGATTTTTTAATCTATTTTTTATCAAACGCTTTAGAAACCTCGTGAGAAACTACCAAAATTGGAGTAAAATGCAATATATTCAGCGTTGACCTCACAAGGTGGGGAGATTCCATCTACTGATTTACTAGCAAAGGAAGTTCTCCGCTTAGTGAAGCATAAGGACGCGGCTTTGTAAGTTTTGCGAACGAACGTAAGCAGATGTTTTACTAAAATAAGTTTAATTTTTTTGAGATCAACTTATTACTAATTTAATTTTTTTTTTGAGACTCAACTTATTTACTAATTTAATTTTTAGATCAACTTACGTCAATTTAATTTTTGAGATCAACTTATTACTAACAATTTTTGAGATCAACTTATTACTAATTTAATTTTTGAGATCAACTTATTACTATTAATTTAATTTTTGAGATCAAACTCATTTTACTAATTTAATTTTCGAGATCAACTTATTACTAATTTAATTTTTTTGAGATCAACTTTCTTATTACTAATTTAATTTTCGAGACTTCAACTACAATGTAATTTTTTTGAGATCAACTTATTACTAATTTAATTTTTTTTCTCAAACTTGTTACATATTCTCAAATTCCCATTTTCTTTTAAGATTTTAGAATTTTCGTACAGCTTATGGAAAATAATTATGAGCTATGCATTTTAAGCCTAATCTGATCATGAAAAAACGCAAGGCGGTAGCCAGGGTTTAATTTCGGAGGGGTTCAAAAATGTTTACAGCATGTATTGATACAATCACAGCATGCAAGGTCATAGCCAAGTCTCATTAAAAATTTAGTTCTGGGGGGGGACGGTCTCTAAGATGCCCCTCTGGATGCGGGCATGAAAAAACGCATGTTCCCTAATCTGGACGGTGTAAAAACAAAAGGGGATGGACGGGGCTGTTTTATACAATGCAAATTTGAATAACAGATTGTTTTGAATTGCATACAAACGTAAGATAAGCTTCTTCGCATACAAATTAAGTGGATCCATCATATAACGAATCAAAGTTAAGTTCTATTTGTGGCCGTCCTCGCTTTGGCCAGATAATTCGTCCTCTTTCAATTAACCTTCTTGCAAAGAAAACCGCGGAAGATAATTTCAAATCAAATGCATCTCCTCTCGTCCATCACAGTGGAGGTTAATTACAAGAGTTCAAGATCCGTTATTAAAAATTAAATTAAAAACTGGCCACTCGGCAGGCTATTTATTAAATTATCCCCACCCACGCCTTGCCAAAAAGGTGGTGAAAAACGTGATGAATACGTGAAATAAAGTCTGGGTGATCTGATAAAGGGCGGAGACGCCCGCACACCAAGCCACGTCGTCTTTAATTAATTGACGTTCTATCATGGCTCCAAACTCATTTTAATTGCAGAAAAGCCGCGGAATAATTCACGGTCGGCCTCTAATGAGGCGGTATCTCTTACCTTAATTCGGCGTTGCTTCGTTAAAGGAAAAGGATCTAATTTTTTAATTTGAAATTTAGTTCCAGTAATATCATTTGCTCTTAAAATTTTTAAACTAATGAGCGTACAAACAGCTCATTGATATTTTGACAGTGGTAGTTTAATAGTTATGACATATTAACATGAATCTATTTCATTGACTTCATTTGTCTATAAATGAAACAGTAAATTAAAGGTATATTAAAGAAAAATTAAGTTCCCTTTTTAGAAGTTCATTTTAAGTTCGTATGTATTTGTCATAATCGGGGCAGTCCCCAAAGGGCACTGTATGCGTCGCGTACTCTCACGAAATTTTGAGAAATATCGAGTACACGCCGCATATTCTTAAGAAATTTTTTGTACTTGCTGGTTTTTGGGAAACTTTCAACGAAATTAATTTTTTTTCAAGTCATTTACAAACTTGAATGGAAACAAATGAGGAAAACCCCCAAACCTTAAAATAATATCCTGTATACAGCCAGAAAAGGAATGAAAAACTGACGAAAAGTGGCAACCGCCACTTTAGGCTTGGATAGACGATAGACGACCAGTCAAATGCCAGTCAGAGTGACGCGATGGCGTCTCCAAGTCCAGTAACCCCGCAATTTCAATACTCTTTAATTAAAACAGCACACTCTCAATAATTTTCTTCAGAACAGTCCTGGTCATTATATATAAAAATGTATAATACATAAAAAGACGTACCTGTTTTAAGAAATATAACGCTTGTATCAGCATACTTGTAAGTAGAAAATAAATAAACTATTATTTTTAGAAAATGCTAAATTAAATACATATATGATCATAAGGAAATATTATGAATGAAACTTTCACATACACCTATATGTCGGTGGCGGTGCGTGCGTGAATAGTTAGATTTACTGCAGCAATGTATAGTTTACAAAATTAATGGGGAGTGGGAATAGAACATATTACCAAGAACATTACTAGGGGGAGACGCGGAAGGCCCTCACTAGGGGCGTAGTCGGGAAATGAAGTAAAAATAACTGAAATAATGCACAGGGGAGAATATGTCGGTGGTTGGGGGGGGGCGTAATCTGGACGGTTCTGCAGGGGCCCAAGATCATCCAGCTAGGGTGCTGATTATTACATGTAATTAATCATTATAAATATGGGTAAAATTCCAATTTATTTCAAATTATTGGAGTTGGGTTGGCCTACTACTATTATCTGGCCCTACTGCCCATATAACTCTACGCCTATGGTTGGATATGCTATCCGTGTTACAAAATACATGTTAATTTTGTCGAATGGTTACATTTCATCAACTCATGAAGGTCTTAAGATGGCATAGGACAGTGGTTCGTCAAGCATGTTAGCCCACGGAACCCTTTGCTTACCACATGCCTAGTAACGAAACCCTTGTCTTATCATGCCAATCTGCAGAACCCCTCGATAAATCTTTGAGGAAAACCTAAAGAGTTATTATTTATCACTACTTGGACAAAAATAGGAAAATAAGCAATAAGTATATCAGTATAATAGGAAGTAACACTTTTCTATTGTTGCTGATTATTGGTTATATATGGTTAATTAACTTTAAGTAATTTCCATGGGGGAAAATTACATAATTTACAGATTTTCTCGGAATTGTCGGCGAGGTTTCACAAATTACTTGCCGAAACCCTGGAGGGTCTTTGCGGTACTTAGGGTTCCGCGGAAAACCATTTGAGACACACTGGCATAGGACATCTGCTCTTTGTGGTATTTTGGGATTCTGCGGAAGACCTTTTGAGCCACACTGGCATAGGACATCGGCTGTTTGCGGTGCCTTGGGGTTCCACAGAAAATCCTTTGAGAAACACTGGAATAAGACATTGGTCTTTGTGGTAAATTGGGGTTCCACTGAATACACTTTACGAAACACTGGCATAGGACATCAGTACTTTGCTGTATCTTGGGATTCCGTGGAACACATTTTGAGAAACACTGGTATAGGACATCAGCTCCTTGCTGTATATTGGTGTTCCGCGGAATACACTTTGAGAAACACTGGCATAGGACATTTGCTCTTTGCGGTATCTTGTGTTTCCTCGGTACACCGTTTGAGAAACACTGGAATAAGAGCTGCTGTTTGTGGAATCGTGGGGTTCCGCGGAACACTCTTTGAAAAACACTGGCATGGGGCATTGGCACTCATCTTAATTGGTCGAATGTTTTAATTGCAGATCGATTATAAATTGTATAATTTATTAATTAATATAATTTAAAAACAAAAAAGCGTCAAATATAATATAGCAATGCATCATCTTTGACCTTTACGTCAGTAGCACAAAAGGTTTGCGTTTCATGGTGAGATCGAAATATCATTGGCAAATACTGGAGTGAGGCCTCGTTTTTTTAGTACGATTTTTAAACATAGCCATATAAGATGCACAAAAATCTTAAAAAAACCAAGGAAGTTCTGTTTCCATCGACTATACTTATATAATTCGCAAAAGCTCTGATAGATAACGCAACATTCAGTGGTAAGGATATAGTCAATACTATTTCCCGGTGAAAATATGGATAAAAGTATTAGAATCGATTTATAGAAAATCATAAATGTAGTTTAAAAACTTTTCCAAAATCGATAACACAAACACTGTGTCATAAATGTATCAATCTACACTTTACGCACAAAAAACCAACAAAAAATACATCGGATGGTTCCAATTTTTCATAGCACACCTTTGTTATCTATTTCGGCCTGTTTAAATAAATGCAATATGAAGAATTCAGCTGCAGCGCCATCGGTTTGTCGAATCTACACGTTTTTAAATGAGGAAATGGTGTGCACCTGCAACTTCAACGCCATTATATATATGGTGTATACGGAAACAGATTAAGGGCAGTTAACTGTCGTATGAGCACCAAGCCAAGGGTGGGGAGCGACAAAAGCCTAACGAGGATTAGGAACAAACGAAATTAAGAAAGTAAAAACTACATGAAGATGGATGAACTCGTTTGATATTACAGAGGCCATTTGCAGATTATCGTAACCCCTGTAAGGCTTTAATTATTATATTAAAACAACTTGATTTTTTGGCTCATCATAAAAAGCACTTGTGGTTTAGTTAATGCTATTTGCTGTAAGAAATTTTTAATTGTTATCTTGGTTTTCCGTCTTATAATAATATTTAGTAGTTTATTGAGGAGATTCCCAGAAATATATTAAAAAAAAAACAAAAAACCTGCACCACGAGAGGAACTATTTTAAAAATAATTAATATTCAGCTGGGGAGCCGAGATCCAAATTTTCTGGTCTGACCAGGCGCCATATGACCTAAATCCTGTAGAATATATATAGTTGTGACCACTAATGGCTATAAGGGAAAACAATCCTTCTGTCCCTTGATCTTTATTATGAGAAAGTTCGCATGTTTATGTGCAAAAAGTGACGGATTTACCTATAGGCTAAATACGCTGAAACTTACGGCGGAACTTTTCAACGATAAGTTTACCGTAGGGAAGTTTAAAAGGCGAGAATGAATGTTTTGGCGGCCGATTGAATTATTAATTTTGAATTGTCATTTTCAGAGTCTTAACTGGGCATTGTCATTAGTTTCGTCTGGTAAAATTAGGCGGCAAAATTTGTCAGATCCTGCAGGCGGCAAAATCGTAAATCCGCCTCTGTGTATAAAGATATTCGAAACACACTGTATTTAAAATATACGCTATTATGGTTTATAATTGATTCTGAATAAGGTTGCGCATTACCTCTGAGAACTAATTAAGCAAACTCGTTTATCATTGTCTAGTTCTGGTTCACAAGCAGCCGTAAGCAAAATATGATTTGATAGTACGTAATACACGCTGGTGTTTTAATTAGAAAATTTATTGCGTACATAATTATATTAATCGAGGGTAAGTGTCCTTGATTTTAATATGTAATTAAGTACTAATGGCTTTAAGCTGAAATTTTTATATTTTAATAGATTGCTCGTATATATGAATGCCACAAATGTGATCGGTAGATTTTCTCAACGTTGTATCTGATATGATCGTAAACTGATGAGGTGGCACGCGATAATAGATTTGAGAATATCTTATTTAAATATATTGCGTTCGTTCATTTTAAAACTCGGGTTACATCGGCACAGTTAAGAAGCAGTGATTGATTTCGAGAATGAAAATAAAAGTTTTTAATTATTCTCGTCTTTTTCATTTATTTGTTTCTTACATTCAATGATCGTTTCTTTCAGAATACCTAAATTTACATAACTTTTGGCATGATCAGCACTTTAGAAAAGAACCTATCCTTGAAACGGTTGGCAAATCCACGTGTTGTTTATAGAAACCTCCCCTATGAGGTAAAAATCAAAGCGCCTCTTCGTCGTGTAGAAGCTACGAATTTAGTTTTAAATGTATTACGATTAGTGGATTCTTTTTTTATAACTAGTAATCATGATTCGGTGCCTGGGGTGGGATTGGCTGGATAAGGTTCTGATTCATTTAAATAGTTCATAATTTTTTTTTTCATGCGTGAATGATCGTGAAATGTTTATGCAGGCGTCCATCGTTTTACGCGGTCTCAATTTACGCATTTTTGCAATAATGCGATTTAAGAATATCAAAAAATGCTAAAACTTCCATTTTGATGGCCACTTACGCGTTTTCGTAATAACGCGATTTAAAAAAAATTAAAAAAATGTTACCATTTTTTCCAATTACAATTTTATAAAATTTCTAAAAGAAATTAAAAAATGATTAAAATTTCCATTTCATCGCAGATGAAGGCGAAGGGCTCAGTCTTAATGAAATGAGCCCGTCAAGAAACTTTCAACAAGACAATTGCTGGAATTGTTTAGACACACTGACAGCACAATTAGTGTCATTGAAGAAAATGATTCTAACGTAGACAGAAGCGCTAAAGTTGAAGAGAGATTCGTAGTTCTTTAACTTCCTACAGAGAAATTTACAGAGAGAAGAAAAATGCTGAATGTCTGCTTACTCGATAATTTCTTAAAGAAACTCACATATCCGGGACCTTCAGGAGAGTAAGATAAATAGTGCACTATGTAATTTTTAAATGTACTGTACTTGAAATTACTAATTAATTCATAAAAATCAATAGCGAAATTATGTATAACAAATAAATAAGAATTGTATTTTTACCAGTTTTAGGTACTTTTTTGTTCTTGGAACTAATCCCTATTTCACCCATGTTAAAATGAACTCAACTTACGCATATTCGCGTTACGTGATTATTTTTCGGAACCAATTAATCGCGTAAGTCGAGGGATACCTGAATTAGGATTCACACTGGCGCAGAACCTGGCGAGCATGGGATTTGCCAGATGTTAGATTTTTTCCAACACTGGCAAAATAAAGTGTTAATAATTATACTTGTATATATATATATATTTCACAAATGTACAATTTCGTTTTGGTTTAAATAAGGTTTCTACTATAAGTGCCCGAAGATTTTTGTAAACTTTAAACTTAAAGCACATCTTTATTTATTTATATTAATTTGATTGTATTTAAAATAATGCATCTTGTTCTTCTCAAAAATATTGTAGCGGCACACTTTATATTATTCATTTTTCTGCATATATTTTTCTTTTCTCTTTTTTTTTAAATTTTACTGTAAATAATACGAAAAATTTACACTTTAATCATAAATTTAATTATACTTATATTTTAATTAATTTTTCCAAAACACATGAAAAGATCTACAAAATATATGCTTTCCACGTACAGCAAATAACATTACAAGAATTCAGGATCCGCACATTGTAAACCATATTGAATTGTAACGTTAATTATATATTTATAAAAAAATAATAGAGCATAGTATGTAAGAAAAACAATTTTCTTATCAAAGCTTTTGCAAACTATGCATAAAGATATTTTGTTTTTTCAGGGTGATTTTCCACGTTTATATGATGATTAAAGCTGTATAATAAATCATGACTTTATAGTTTTATAGACCATAGTTTTAACGACAGTTTTGTAGTGAAACAGTTTTACAACATTCAGTTTATCGCACTTGCTTTGTTTGTAAAAAAAATCTATTTTGACTCTTCGTTTAGTGTTTTTCATGATATTTGTTTTTCGGTAATTTTTTGAAAAAATCACAGCAATTCAGAATGTGATTTTGTTAAGCGATGCTAATTTCTGCATTTTGTTAGATTTCCGGAAGCTACGTGTGACTATAATCACACATATTCTTAATAAATCCCTTTAAATTTATTTAACAAAAAAATCATAGAATCAAAGTTATTAAGTTCACATATTCTCATCACTCTTTATCATTCTTTATCCAGTTCGATCAAAACACAACGCGAAAATTAATCTTTTTCAACAAATAGTGCAATCAATATCGCATTCTTATTCCTTCCTTCTAATCATAATAGCAGGGCAGACAATCATTATACGCCTACTTATGACCCCATTCCGCAATTGCTAGACATGGATAATATAAACGGTTTGGCATAAAACAACGATTGCATGTTTGAAGTTTTACAAAATTTACAATCCATTTTTTGAACTACCTAACGAGTTTAAGTTCCATTTTTACAAATTGTTTCAGCATGTTTGTTTAAACAAATTATATTATGAAAAATTTAATCGTTTATTCTCCAAAGCTAAAATGCTTATTTTCGAGAATAGTTAATTAAAAATAAATATAGTTTGGAGTTTTATATTTTGAATTTTTCCTAGGAAAGTTAATACATGTTTTCTGAGTAATTCCGTTATGAATGAATTTAAAAACAAGGTTATTTTAAACCTGAATTAATTCCGCATGTAATTTATCTACGTGTGATTAGTAAGAGTTATTTTTAAATTCACTTGCTTAGTTTTACAGTTTCAGCAGAACTGACGTACGCAAGGGTGTTGACGGAATCATAAGCCCCAATTACGATATTATTTTGTAAATACGCATATGAATATAGGGATTTGTAGATCTTGAATCTCTCTTGTAACACTTTAACCCCCCTTATGGACTTTTTGCGTACCTTAGTGATTAGTATCGAATTATACAGATTTTTCTATAATATTATTGAATATAATTTTAGTTTTTTTTTGTAGGTTTATCTTTAGTTCAACCTCTACTTTTAATTGGAGGCTCTTGTGTCATATCTTGGAGTTCTAACGGATCCGATGAAAAAATAATGATGTCGTCAGGAAACAGCAGATGATTTAAATAATCATCATTTATTTTTACTTCTTTGTCATTCCAGTTCATCAGTTGAAAAGCCATCTGGAAACATTGCTGTCCCCAAAGGGTACGTTCTGTGTGCGCCGCGTACTCTCAAGAAATTTTGAAACATACCAAGTACGCGCCGCGTAATTTCAAGGTTTCAAGAAAGATTTTGTATTTGCTGTTGTTCTTTTGGACAACTTTCAACAAAGTTCAGCCTTTTTTTTTTCTAGTCATTTACAAACTTGAATGTAAACAAATGAGGAAAACTCCTGTGAATCCCCCAAGCCTCAAAATAATATCCTGCGTATGACCAGAAGAGGAAGGAAAAACTGATGAAAGTGGCAAGTGACACCTTGGGCTTGGATAGACAATAGGCGACTAGTCAAACTCCAGTCAGCGCTGCACGATGACGTCATCAATTCCAGTAACCCCGAAATTTCTATACTCTTTAAATAAAACGGCACCTTATACTCTCAATAATTTTCTTCAGGACAGCCCTGTCTGTAAAGTTGAGGTAAAAGGCTTCAGAGAAATGGCTTCTCTCTGCCTCACACATTTACCAATATTGATATTTTTGTACCTTTATGTAACCGAAACACAGACGACATTGGTATATGCATATATATATTTCACGTACATTTGTATTTTCATTTAGGCATGCACGCAAACAAAAAAATTATCTCAGACATGATATTGAGAGCGTTTTATTAGTAATGTAAAAAGTAGGAGAGAGGCAACAAATGATTCTTTTCATAAAGTCTTGTAAAAAAGGCGTTACCCATTTGAGATTGCCTTTTCACTCATTAATCAGTAATAGACAGATTTTCGGAGCATTCGAGCAAAGAATTCATTTCTAACAATTACTCCAAGACAATATCCTTTAACGCAGACAGAAATTAGTTTTATGGAGAGAGAAAAAAAAATGTCTTGATTCCATTTAAGTTGATTGACAACGTTTTGTATGGAAAATTAGAGGCATCGGATGTAGTAATCACAATCGCTTTCTAAAATAATGGAAACTGCGCTAACAATTGTGAATTCTTTCCTATATCTAATTCTAATATTATCTTAGTTTCTGCAGTGAACGTTTGAAACAAATTAATCTCCAGAATTCACCCATTTCAACGCTTCGAAAACGTCGTTTAATTTCGTTCGAATAGGTGAAATAAAATAATATTGGAAGCTTTTTTTTTTCTTATTTACACAAACTTCCGATCTGTAGCATAATAAGTTGTCCCATGATTTGCTATATAAATATAAAATTTGAATGATTGTATAGAAGAATGTTACGTTTCTTCAATCAACAAGAACGTTTTGAGCAGGCGATAAACGGGAAAAGAATTTTGAACCAAGCCTCCTTCCAAAGCAATTCCCCCTTGTTTCTGGGAAGTGTGTACCATCTCTAAGGTTAATTCTAGTTCATTTCATTTATAAATCCAGTAATGAACTAATGAAAATTGAATCAACCTCTTTTGAACTCGGGGTGGAAGGTCGGTCCACCTTCACGTTAACGAGTTTTTTAGACGCATAGGTATGATTTATTCGAGAACCATAACAGTAATTCTTTGTCTTAATGATTTCTTTCGGAAGACTTCAGTATTCTTCAACAAAGGATAATGATTTCTTGGAGGCAATTATTATAATGAAAAGCTTTTATGTTTAAAAGGTTGCATAATTTATATGCAAATTTTCATTTTTTTGGTACTCCTAGCTGAGTTTTTCGATTAGGTAACTTTGAAAATATAAAACAGGTATAAACGCGAATGATGTAAAATTTTCTACTTAGGGCAAAAACGTATTTAAGAATGTATTTTTATGGAATTTAAATATTGTAATTCTTCCATGTGTTGAATGTAAATTTATACGTATGAGAATTTTATAGATTTGTGGGGAGGGTTTTACAAAGGAGTTCGGACAGACAAAGAGCATCCAAACTTTTCCAGAAAGGTCTTGTGCCCGAGTTGAACTAGTCAATTTCAGGGCTCATGAGGGGTGGAACGTTCTGGAGGGATACGAGAAGGTATAAATAGGGAGGTTAAACAAAGACCGCCGGAGAGAGCGACTGTTCGAAAGAAGGGGAACTGCGTTCTAGTTTTTGTTTTGAGTTGGCGTTATGAGAAGAGATGAGGTCCTAATAATATACGAGAACTGTATCTGTTAGTATCTGTGGGTAATCCTGCGATCGACGGCTAAATGCAGTAAGATTTGAAGAGATCGGTTACGATTGATGGTTGCCTATAGATTGAGGCGGTAAAATAAGAAGTTTCTCGCTTTGGTGAGTGGGAATCCGTTCATGGCGATATATCTACTGAGAGCAGTATATGCCTGGAGTTGCTACCATGGAGATGGGATCGCAGCAGTACAAGTGCCCATCCAATGCTAATTGATGGAGGTCTAATGGGGTATACCACGTGAGGAGGCCGCCATATGTCCAGTGACCTTAATGTCTACAACGTTGAAGACCTAGAAGTGCGGCCAGTAGGGGAAAAGTAGGCGTTCGCCTGGCATGCATGGCTGTGCCAGGCATGCCAGGCGTAATGTGGGGCCGCAATCTCAGTGCAATCCCATTGGCGCTTTTTTTATTTGGTGTTTTTTTTAATTTTACAATTTTTTTAATCAAAAGTTTTAATTTTTATTTTAATCAAAGTTTTAATAGATAAAGTTCTTATCTTAATTTTTTCAATCGTGAAGTTTTATATACCAATTAATTACAATTTTACCTTTTTTTTCAACTTTATCTTTTTAACTTTTTGTAATTTTTAAAACTTCTATATATTTTAACTTTTATCATTTTTCCAACTTCCATAATTTTTTTCTTTTTCTAAACTTAATGCATTTTTTCTTTGAGATTTTATCTTTTAAACCTTATTTTAAGTCTCGTTTTGTTTTAGAAAATTTTGGGCTTTTGCTTGGTATGAGAACGCATGACACCTAGCCTTTTCTCTTTCCAGACGGGAATTACATACAGCCTTGGAGTTTAGTTCCCCTTAAATCTAAATTTAATTAAATTAAGTTTAGAAAAATAAAAATTATAAAAGTTGAAAAATTATAAAAAGCAAAATATATATAGAAGTTTCAAAAATTACAAAAATTTAAAAAATGCATAAAGTTTAGAAAAGGAAAAAAAGGGTAAAAATTTGTAATCAATTTGAAAACAACTTGCGATTGAAAAATAAAATTAAAACTTTCGATTAAAAAAACAAAACGAATTCGACTGTATTATCATTAGATTTTTGTTTACTATTACTATTATTTTTACTTTTTTTTTTTTCAAAGAACGATTCTAGAAACACATTGCCCTCCCCGCCCCCCAAAAAAAGACCAGGCTCCCTTTTTTATTAAAGTCTTGCAGCCAATTCGTAAGAATTTTTCAAAGTGGTCCGCGGGTCCAGTTGAAGTGGAAAAGTGGTCCGCGGCTTAAATTGAGTTGGGAACCACTGTTCTATATGAATCAATCAATAAATCGATGACCCGTTGGTACCAGCTGGAGAATCCCTTGGATGGGCCGCGTCTACTTTTTAGGGTGTCTTCATTGTTATATACTGGGATTACAGCGCCGCCTCCGGCGGCCACCCTTCCCAATGAAACCCTTGCACAATTCCTCCTCCTCCCTCATTGTTATATAGGGGAACTTTCATTGGTTAAGCGCAAGTTGATCTATAGAGTAGGGACTATCACGAACTGGTAGCTTAAACTACTGTCTGTATGCAGATTGGAATAACTCGTCTTGTTAAAGTAATTTGGTTGCATGCTTTGGTAGAGTCACGGTCTAGGCTAGTGGCTGAATTTTAATTGCGATGCTTGTATGTATTGATCACGTGCCACTTTTATGTATTAAATATCAATTATAAAAGAACCTGTGTCCTTCTTGTTGAAAGTTACACAACACACATATCATTTAAAATTAACCTTGTTGCTAGACCCACAGGGCATGCTTTTCATTTATATTTCTTTTCTTTTTTTCATTATGAATATTTGTTTAAAATTTTCCTACCTTTTCAATTTGCATTTTCATACAAAACCCTTTTTATATTTTTAATTCTCTTTATATATGTTTGCTTAAAAAAATGTTATCTTGATTCAACGGTGAAAATAATACGTGTTTATAGGTGAAAGGAAATATGTTTAAAAACATCAAATGCCCTGCGGTGGCGCAGTGTGGTAACGCGTTCTCCTAGTGCGCCGCTAATCCGGGTTCGACTCCCAGCAGTGCAAAGAACGCTTACTCAGAGATCTCATAAAGATCGCACTGCTCACTGTAGTCCGGGGTTTGGTTCCCTAGGCCTTAAGAGGTTCGGATTCCTCGGAAAACAGTAGGTCCCGGCGCAGCATGACCACTGTAGTCTTTGAGCCGTAAAACCACAAAAAGCAAGCAAGCGAATAAAAACATCAAATATTTGGTTTCCTAATACATAATTTAAGGTGTTTAGAACATTTTCCGCAGCTGATGTACACTGATTTATTTTGCAATTGCAAAAATTTCAGGACGATTTTAATAGAAAATTATGTAAATACAATTTATTCTTTTCATTCCATTTCTTCATGTGCTTCTTTTGGTTTTAAAGATGTAATTAATTTTTATACTGGGTTTATCTTCCTATATTCTCTTCTGAAAAATTAAGCCGGACACCTTGTTTGCGTACATCTGCCTTTCTCGAACTGATAAATTATATTCGAGATGTATTTTACGAATAAATTTAAGTAATGGGATAATTGATATGTTTAATCCTAAATCTTGCCAGTTGCTATAAACAAGTGTGTTTATCATATTCCTGGGTATGACTAAAGTTACATAATCGGAAAGTTTGTTATCCGTTTTTGTTTTAAGGATTGGGATTCAAAATGAATGTATTAATTCATGTATTGCATTTTTATTACTAGCGTACGTAAGGGGGTGTTAACGGACGTGGTAACCGTCACCGTACTAAAATATTCTATATTTAACATAGGAATATATGAGTTGTAGCTCTGTAACCCCCCACCCCATTGTGGCCATAACCCCACTTACAAACTTTCTGTTTATGCCTGTGATCGTTTTTATCTACCAACTGCAGGATGAAAACTTGTCCGAATACCCTTCAAACAAGTAGATTTTGATAAATTTGTTTACAAGTTATGCCAATCTGTTGCTTTTTCACTTCTTACACTTGTTTAATATAAGGACGCTTCCTAGGTCTTTAACCGCCTTTTGAAATCTATTTGGGAATTGCAGTTGTCTATCAGTTAACAGTTATTCTTGAGATATATCTAGCCTTTTTATATGTTTAATATATGCATACGCTTTAATAATCATATTTTCAATTCTTATTTGCTTTTTCGCCCAAATATTTTGTTTTTTATCGCTATAAATCATTTCAAGCAGTCTCTCTTTCTATATATATATATTTCAGCCGGTGGCTTAGAATTTCTGAATTGTCCAAGTTCACATCTCTGGTCAATAGAAGAAAACTGGTA
>QLNU02015003.1:169706115-169741912 GCA_006491805.2 Dysdera silvatica
TGTACAGAAAGACAATTGCTCATTCCACCCACTATCCCGATAATCCTGGAGAACCTCCTAATTACCAAATCAACGCGATTGTTCCATGTTAATCA
This sequence comes from Dysdera silvatica, assembly GCA_006491805.2. NCBI lineage: Eukaryota > Metazoa > Arthropoda > Arachnida > Araneae > Dysderidae > Dysdera > Dysdera silvatica. The sequence continues at coordinate 169,706,211 of QLNU02015003.1, forward strand.
GAATTATTTAGCTAAACTATATTTTAAAATACTGTAACATTAAATTGTTTTGGCGATAATTTTCACCGTTGTGAATTTAGTTGTATTATTAATAAAGGGACAACACTTATTGTTTTGCTAATAGAGTAAAATCTCGGAATAACGGCTACCCGTGTGACTTTAAGTAGGGACCGCCTTTTGAAGGTGGCCTTCATTTAGAAGTTCAATATTAATAATAACCAAAATAAATTAAATTAACGATGAAATCATAGATGGTCATCTTAACTGCACTAGGTTTTAATTTACATTAAAAAAATTAGTGATCAGCGATTGCTTTGTATTTTGTGGTAAATACCGTTTTCTAAAGAAATACGGTAGAACTCCGATTATTCGAACTTCGCTTAACCGTACTCCTGATTAACAAAATAGCCTGCTGCATTCATGGGCGGATTTACCATTTTGCCGCCCCTTCCTACCTGTCCACCTCCCTCCAATCAGTAGTAGGAACATAAAAATTGTTACATTCAATATACGCCAAAAAATTTTGTATTGACAATAAATATGTTGAAAAACAAACTCATAAATTGAAACATAAACATTAAACAATATTAACTTATATTGAAGTATTATCTCTTCTTGGTATATAATAAATCAAATTCAATTTTATTGAAATAAATTTTAATTTTAGCAAAAAATAAAAGCCCATCGAACACTTGTATTTAAATGGAAAGCATGACGTCTAGCTTTCTTCTCGGCAAAACATCTGATTATATCATCGTCTGGTATTGATTTTGTTCTATCAGACTTCATACACAAAATTTTGCCGCCCTAGTCTATAGCCTAATATAGCCTATTGGGAAATACGGCACTGGCTGCATTTATTTTTATATAGGCTATATATACAGTAGAGATATTGGCACATTCGATGTTAATGTCGATAAAAACGCTTATATTTAATTTCAAGTACATTCCGGTCTTAAGAGAGAAATTAATACAATTGGCAGATATATCGGACGTATAGAAAAATACATATATATATATCAAATATATGCAAAAATGCGTATATATATCAGATATATATGCAGGGGCGGACTGGGTCCTCTCAAAGGGCGCATACTTTGAATTTTCGGAGTGGGCAAGTCCTTGCAAAATTGATAGCGCGAGTCCTATCGCAATTGAAGGCACACCGGCCCATTCTTCTCCTCCTGGATGTATACAAAAAGCTCAGACTATTTCTAAAACCGTTAATATCTTATATTCATATTTATTTATTTTTTACTTGAGTACACAGTGATGCAAAAGGAGGGAGACAGCAGAAAAAGGCCAAAAAAGAGTATGGCCTGATGAGCCCGCTATCACCCACGAAACATAACACCGCAGGCGAGCGAATCGCAGAGCACTGCATATTAGACGTAGGTAACATAATACACATACGACAAAGTTAAGATAATGGTAACAGTGAGTACTTCAATGTATAATAAGTCGCTAAATATTACGAGATACAAACAGAAGTATTTAAATAAATGATAAAACCAAATACCAATGAACAAAAGCATTAGCGCCAAAAATGTAGCACTTAACAAAATGAAGGAACAAGCAAGAGACCTGGATTCTAACTGGGTAACTGCGTTGCAAGAAACCATTCCTTCAAAGCCCTCTTAAAAATAGATCTGCGCAAGAATGATTTGATTTCAGTAAGAAGATTGTTCCACAATCTATGACCGGTAGAGTTAATATTACTATGAAATAGAAGGTGGTGCGGGAGTGGCAAGGTAAAAGAAAATTTCTAAATTGTGTGTTACATGTATGGGAGGCAGTGTTCCAATTAATTATATCAGTGTATTTTTTTGCATGGATTCTATCATGCATTGCTAGAGCCAAATTAAAATTATAAATATTGGGAATTGACAGAATATTATTAGTTATTAATGAAAGAAGAGACGGATCACCGGTAGTAAAGGAGCTAAATCTGAAGAATCTTTTTTGTAGAATCCCGAGTATATTAACATTACGCTGTCCCCAGACCAAATTACAATAGTTTATATGTAAAAAAAACACCGGTGTAATATAATAAAAGAAATACTCTACGAGGAAGAACATGTGAGAAGGGGGCTACTAATGGACGTTCAAGGTAGTCCTATATGTTTATTCCATTTCATAAAAGATTGAAAAACGACTCAAAGTAACTTAAACTTATCAACCAATGGAACATCATTAATCAAAAGTGAATTTAAAGGTCAAGGAAATTGATAAGCCATTGTGAAAAACATAGCTTCAGTTTTGGAGAGATTTAGTGTCAGCCCAACACCGTTAAACCAAGTACTGAAAGCACCAATGTCAGTATTGGTCAATAACATAAGTTCGTCAAAATCATGATGTGCCTAAAAAATACTAGTGTCATCAGCATATACAACAATTTGAGCTTAGGTATCGATTAGAAAAATATTGTTAATATAAATAATAAATATAAAATGGCCGAGAATAGAGCCCAGTGGAACACCATATTTATTCTCACACATGGCAGACATGATATTATTTATCTGGACAAATTGTCTACGTTGAGTAATAAGATTCTTAAACAGTATATGTGAAATACCACGAAAACTCGAGCCATACACCCAAGGCCATCCCAAGGACGAGGCGATCGGGGCGGTCGCCCCGAGCGCTGCAGCCTGGGGGCGGGCCGCTGCAAAATATTAGGTTTAACAATCGGATAAAATTAGTTTACAAAAAAAGTGGCTAACTGTTATACCAATTCTTTTCGTAACTCCAATACCGTGGAATTAACAATCGAATAGAACACTTGAACATGAAGTAGCTTATTGGTCAGCGAACCACGTCCTTGGAAAAAGTACTCCCCTCTCTGCCCTCCGCCTTCATTCCTTCGGTAGCGAAGCGTGGGTCGCTGTCATTGCCAACGAGCTGATGATTTATTGAAAGTCGGTTGTCGCGCCCTCTCCTCTTCCCTACCCGTCGCCCGTTCTGGCGCGAGCCCTGACCAATGACGTGGGAAAAGACTCGTCCGAGATGAAATTAGTTTCTGCAAACTTCTACTAATTTCGAGAAAGCAGTAGAATTCCTTCTTTCCAGATTGTTCTCTATAAGCTATTTAAAGCTTCCCCGTATGGATTGGAAGAGAGAGCCAGAGATTAAGATACTTTCCTATCACAGTACTGCAGAAAATAAAATCCAACGACCAAAAGGATCTGTTTACAAACTTGTGGATAGCATCACGCACACTATTAACTGTGCCTGTCATAGTCGCAAGTACCGAGCAAAGTTTTAGCAAACTCTAAAACTTATAAAAACTTACCTTAGATCGACCATGCCCGAGGGGAGACTAAGTGCTCTGGCAGTTTTAGCAATTGCAAACGAGGAAGCCAAAAAGTTGGACTTTAAACAAATTTTAAAATCTTTTGCAAGTGCCAAAGCCAGAAAGATTCCTTTAGATGTTTAACATATTGCATTTGGCTGTGAAGTCAAATAACATTACATATTATTCGTTTTTTTCGATACCTTAATTCTCTTTTGTTCAGCACTATATTAATATACCATATTTTTTGAAATGCATTGATTTTCTTTAAAACTACAAATCATATTGAGATTTTTTTTTTTTTTACTTCTACCCCAACTCTTTAACTCCCTAATTTTACTTAGGGCTATTTTCTGTTCAATGGCTATATGCCTACTAAAAGTAAGCATTTGAAAGTGCCTATTGGAAAGTGAAAATTTTTCAATGTTGAGTCGATAATTAAAAGCTTAGTTGGAAGATTTGGGAGAGGGACATACGTGTGGGGGGTGCCGTAAGTAATCTCGCCCTGGGTACCTCCAACCCTCGGGGCGGCCCTGCATACAGCCTTTGCAAAAGAATTTCATGATTAAGCGTATCAAAGGCCCTCGAAAGATCGTAGAATATACTAAGAACATGAATATGATTATCAAGATTGCTATGTATTATATTAGAGATCGCCAAAAGTGCTTGTTCAGTAGATTTTCCCCTACGAAAGCCAGATGGGTTTTTATTAATCAAATTATGCTTAGAAATAAAAGAATTTGACCGAGTATAAAGTAACCTCTCAAATTAAAAAACTTTTGCAATTACGTTAAGAGTGGTTATTGGGCGATAATTTGCAGGGTCAGTACTGTCACCTTTTTTTGTAAATCATAATTACTTTACCAGACTTAAATGAAAGAGGTACCAAACCGGACGTCAAAATATTATTAAAATATAGGTCAGAGGCAGTGCCAAAACCTGTGCAGCTTCCCGTACGGCACAGGGATAAATTTCTAGCGTGGGGGGGTGGCACAGGGATAAATTTCTTTCAGGGATAAATTCCTAGTACAGCCTAGCGCCGCTAGGATGCGCAAAGCCTCAACTATACGCCTGAACTCTAACATACAGACAAATATAAACCATCTTTACGTAACTATTTTCATACCAAACGTGCGAAGCTACACATATTTTTTAAATTGATTAAATTGTGTAGAGCCATAGGCTTACGCAAAAAGTTCATAAGGGGGGGTTCAATCGGGGGGTTACAAATTTACAATTCATATATTTCTGTGTTAAATATACAAAATTTGATGGCAATGGGGGTTGCAACCCCCCATCAACAGCCCCTTGGGTATGCCAATGTGTTGAGCTCTATGACTCCTGCAAAATCCTGTTGCATCATCCATGAATCCTGTAAAATCCTGTTGCATCATCCATGAATCCTACAAAATACGGATCTAGAAAGCATTATAACTCTACATCTTAATTGGTTATTTTGGAAAAATTGCTAAAGTTGATGTCACATCGTGATTTGTTGATTATCTAGTGAAAATACATTGACATACATTCTTACCCACGAATTTGACTTTAATGCAAATAAATTCATTTCGCCGTTTCTTTATTATGCTAATGGGCTAACATCCACTTTTATAATTTTCGCTTCAATAATTTTTATTTATGAATATGCTTGTTTTTCCCTCCTTATTCTAATGTGTTTAAAAAAATTTAAAAAGGAGAAATGAAAATAACATTGACACAAAGAAATCTACTTTTAACTCCACGACTTTATAGAAATTGCAAAAATTCAATACTCATATTTCAATACTAGTTCATCATGTACCGCACAAAACGTGTACAGTCGAAAGTACACTGCTGTAGATGCGAACGATACTTCTCAAATTGTATTCCGCATTCGGAACGACCATCCAGGGGCTCCACAAATGGTTTATAGAAAACTGGATAAATTTACGAAATAATAAAATAATAACAATAAAAATCAACATAATGAAATAATCTTCAGGTATATAGCCCAAATTTTCAAGAAAATCTGTAATTTTACCCCATAAAAACCCCTTATCCATAATAAACTAACCGCAACCAATAATTCACAATAATAGAAAAGTATTACATAAATATTTTTACTAACTCATTGTTTACTTTCAAGTTTCGGTCCAAGACGTGATAATTACCAGCTCTTCAGGTTTTCCTCAGATATTTCTTGGAGAGATGTTTCGTGGCTAGGTATGTGGTAAGAAAACGGTTTCATGGGACTGGGATAAAAAAGATTTGAGAACTACTGGCTTAAAAGCAGTATTATATATTTAGTGAATCCTTCCCATTAACGGGAGAAACAACATATTGTTGACCAGAAGAGGTTCTAGATCTCATTCTGCAGCATATCTTGCTTTTATAATGATATTCATAGGTAAAATCATGCTCCGTAAGAGCCAGCTTTACTTAACCAACGGAGGACACTAGACAAAATGGCACCAGATTCCAAAAACCTTTAGATATGTCGATAGTTGCTCAGAATTACAGTGAGACATATCTCATAGAGACGTGCATCAAACCAATCTTACTCTAAATAATATCTCATATCATAACACTTAGAATTTGCACGCATGACGTTCCATAACACCTGCCTTTGGCAACTATTGACCATATTTTTTATGCAACGTTTTGTTTACCAGGATGCACCAGATTGTGTTATCACGCACCTGAAAATCACAGTACAGATTAGTTTTTGGTATCCGTGAATCCATTCTTTCTACCTTTACAGTATCTTACTTTGATGATGCACAATCGACAAATATCAGCAACGAGGGAAGAAGATGAGAGGCAAGTACTTTCTTCAATAATGAACATGAAACAATGCTTACAGACATCTCTGTCTTGTGAGGAATCTCGTAGTGATGTAGCATTTCAGATACCGTATACAGCTGGACAATGATATGTCGTTTAAATACATATCATCGAATGCTGCGTTCCAGCACTCGATGATTCAACACCACACCTTCCTCTTTTAGCTAAGCGATACTTTCATCATGATTTGAAATTTCTTTGTACAAAAGTGATGAAAACTTCCACACATGACTTCGAGCACATTGCAACTTTATGCACAATGAAGTCATTATTTTGAATTTAATGTTACGTATCTGTTCAAAAAGCCATAAGAATAAGTTCACAGAATTGGCGTGATTTCCCTAATAACTAATAATTACATATTGCAGAAGTTGTATCTTATCGAAACACAAGCTTTAATTTCACCAGTATAAAACAATATATTCACTCATGCTAAAAATCGTAAATATTTTATTTAATATATGGATAAAATACTTCTACATTTATTTTAAAATATGCCAAAATATATCCTTTAATTTGTCAAAATTAATCTTGTATGAAGCATAAAGAATAAGCTTTTCATTAAACTCACATTTGGTCGAAATTATTTGTTAACATTAAATTTCTAATTTCAAATATAAAATTCAGGTTAACTTGAATTTTCATCATCATCAGCAATAAATAATTTCAAGAAAAACATCATAAGGGATATATTCTTATACAGGGATACCAGTTTTTGCAATAATGAGAACTTGAAGATTCTGATCCACTGATACTTGTCATCATTAAGCTTCGCAGGATTTCCAGCTTTCCTCGATGCTTCTGGGGTCAATTTGTTTAGGGTAAGATTGGAGGAGGGAAACGATGAAAAAGTGGTGGACGTGATGAAAACTTTAGCTTAATCGAAGGCAGAAGTAAGAAGACTAGTATAGAAACAGGAGCTATTAAGTATTGGTAGGAGGGGAAAGGGAATTTGGGGCTTTTCAATCGTGATGTATAACACGATAATCGTGACTTCTTACATCCACGTTTCCGCGGAGTTCGAAGCATTATTGATGTCCGCCATAACCCCACCACAAACAAATGAGAGCAGGTGTTAATAGCAGGGCAGAAGATCGCATAACCTCTAAAAGTGAAAAACAATCCTCTATATGACGATCAGGATGAAGAAAATCATTCATCCGATGACTTGTGATAGCTATGTTGCTTGTTTGTGAATGACTATTTGGGAGAAGGTAATAAAGATGATTTATATGAAATGGTGAATGCTCTGGGAAAAGCTAATTAGCAACAAAAGTTCACTGCTGCAAAAACAATAACCTCATGTGTTTATTTTGCTACAGAAATGAGAAATCAAATAGTACAATGATTAGGTTCTCATAATCCTTTGCAATTAAAAATGGGTGGGTGTTTCAATTATTTAGTATGCTATTATTGTATATGAAATAATAATAATAATAATAATAATAATAATGCACATTGCTTATTCATATAAAGTGCGTATTATTAGTGTCCGCCGCTTAATAAGTTCACTTCTTTTCCATCAAATCTGATTCATTAATCGACTGACTTATATAACTGGCGATTCGAAATTGAAACTTTTATGAAATCAAATATACATTACATCCACCGCGAATAATATCCTAATTATTATCACCTAACTAAGCAATAATTAATACAATAAACCATTAATAATAATCATAAATTTACTACAAATAAAATTAATACACCCACATACACACCATAAGTAAAATCAAAAATAAATAATTACTCCACCTTACTTTTACTAGACGGGTAGACAAAAGACAGAAAGATACATAGACGAGCGAACTCCCATACGCGTCGATCCCCCGGGGGGTCGACGCGTATGTACTCCATTGACCTCAACACCGCCCCCCACCTGGCAAGAACATACCGTTCAATTATTGGAATTTTTTGTGGCTATTCAGCTTCTAAATAGTCCACTGACTTCACCACCCCCCGGGGGGGGTGAAGTCAATGGAGTACTTAGAAGCTAAATAATCACAAAAAAAATCCAAGAAATGAACGGTATGTGGGTGTTGAAGTCAATGGAGTAAGAAGCTGAACAGTAACAAAAAAAATCCAAGAAATAAACGGTATGCTCTTGACCTTGATTATTTGCACTGATTTTAGAATATTGAACGTTGTCGCTGAATTTCTTTTTTTTTTAATTTTATAAGCGGCAGTGTTGATTTTACTTACTGGAGATTTTACAATGATATTGCATTAATGTAAATCTGCTTCTGGAAAGTTGATTTCATTAAGCGGTTGATTTTATTAACCAGTGAATTTATTAACCGGCGAGCACTATATCACGTCGTAAATTTTTATGTGAATATATCTAGACTATTAGTACTAGAATTTTCTCTTAAAACATTGATTTTTTTTTCCGTATGAATGCCAATCATTCAGTTGACACATAACAAATTGAAAGTGCTGATTTTATTGCAATAAATTTTCAAAAATTTATGAATTTTTTTTACCGATGCCAGGCGTTTGACTATTTAGTCATTCAACTTCGAGCTTTCCAATATTTGCTAACAATACCTTGAGAAGTTTTTAATGAGCTGCACACTTTAAGATGATACGATGTCATTGGATGGCTGCTGTTGTACAGCTTGTAATCAGGGTTTTCAGCCAGGCCAAAGCTAAACAAGTATGCCTGCAGACAGTCATATCCAGTTAACATGCGAAATTTTGCAACGGCGGCAGTTCTGGGAGTATCCGGAATAATTGACTTAAGATGGAGAAGTACGCCCCAGAGTATATTAAAAGCTTTGTTTGCAATCTCCAGATCGTTGCATTTACTAAAATAGTGACGTATAAATAGTTTCGATGAGTGAAATGTCATGGTCCCTTGTGGTCTCTGCAAGATAGATGTGCCTTTCTTGGCCAGCTGATCAGAAATTTCGTTTCCCTCCAACCCAACATGTGCAGGGACACATTGTAGGCTGATCTTGTCCTTCAAATCTTTCAATGTGGACCTACAGCCATGAATGCCGTTGCAAAAGTGTTTTTTATTGTTGAAAATGGCTCCAAGTGCCGCTTTAGAATGGGAGAGAATGATAGGATTATTGAAGGCGTTCTTACGGAATAGGAGTTGATTAAGTGCAACAAATATAGCTTCAACCTTCAACTTCACCATCAAAATGAGAGGCAAAAGATCCTACAGGAATATAAAATGAGAAAAGATTACAGAAAACTCCAGCACCGTAAGCTCTATCAAACAGAGACCCGTCTGTATAGTATTGAAGTCAATTTTCCTCAGGGTACCTGCTGTGGATAGTTTCCAGCGCAATAGCATGGATCTGTGAGCAAGGCATCCCCTTTTTTATCAATTTCTGTGACGAAGTCCAAATTGATATCAGCGACAATATAGTCAAGAGGGCAAACAGGGCCTTCGATAGACGAAAAATTATTTAGATTTAGCTCATTTGAAATTCTAGTCCCATAGTGTATAAAACCGGACTGTGTTTTTAAATTTCTAATGCGTTTAACGTTGTAGTCCAACGTCGTTTCTCAAACAATGTAACTGCATTTTCTTGATTTTATTTTCGATGGGAACAATGCCCACAAAAAATTGCATTGCAGCCATAGGGGTGGTTCTAACTATTCCAGTGATGAGCCGCAGCGCCTGATTCTCTAAATGCTGAAGTTTTTGTACTATGACATGCGCGGCCGAAACTAGGATTTCATTAAATTGCTAAAAACTGGTTCTATAAGCATCCTGTAAGTTATAGTCAGAGTACTCTGAGCGCACCCCAAGTCGCACCAGCCAGCCTTTTTAATATGGGCATTCTTTTTTCTGCTCTGTTCTTTACTTTTTTCACATGATCCTTCCAGGTCAGATGGGAGCCCAATACACATCCCAGGTAGGTTGTGCAATCTATGCATCGAATATCAGAACTTTCGTATTGTAACTTAGGACTAAAGTTTTGTCTGTTAAGCGTGAACAATTGGCAAGTCGTTTTACGTTTGTTTATTGTCATGCCATTTTCTTTGCACCAAGTTTTAAGGACCAGCAGGGCTTTATTTAAGTCGGTGTTGAGGTTATTATGGTGCTTTTTGGGAGCATCTGTCCACATTGCAAAATCAACTGCAAACAATGCGGTTTTTACTTGACCATCATGAGATAAAATCTTAGGGAGATCATTAATGAATATATTAAAGACAATAGGACTGATGACAGATCTCTGGGGTAATCCAGTTTCAGTTTGTTTGAATATTGAAGACGTTTTAGCATACCTCATCGAACAAAACCTTTGAGTAATATGGTTCTTAATCCAAGTAAGCATTTTACCAGCAACTCCGATGTTTTTTAATTTTTGGATAAGCCTCATACGCCATACCTTATCATTAGCTGATTTAAAGTCAACAGACAAGACGGATCTTCGCATATCCAAAACGTCCTTAATTTCTTGGCTTATGAGCCACTTGCTGGACGTTGAACTGATGCTGTCTAAAACCAGCTTGTGCTGGTACTATCGAATTCTCACTTTCTAAAAACCATTCAAGCCTTGAAGCAACCATTCGCTCCATAGCCTTGGCCAGAACGCTTGTCAAAGGAATTAGTCTATAGATATCTAAGTTATTAGGAGGCTCTCCTTTCTTTAAAATTGGAATAATAGCAGGTTTTTTCCACATGGCTGGGACAGTTGTATTCCAACTTCTGTTAAACAAATCAAGGAGAATATGAGTACATTTTGAACCCAAATTCATTAAGAATTCTCCGTGAATAAAATCTTGGCCCGGACTTTTGCCTTTATCAAGACGGCGAATTGCTTTTTTTAGTTCCTGCATACTAAAGTCTGAATTAATAATCGTGTGGTCCAGTTGCGGCACCTTGAGCAAATCACACAAAACCCTTTTAATTTGTTTTTGTAAACTTTTTTGCTTTATCCTAAGACGCTGTGATCTTAAGTAAAAGGATACGAAAGCATTAGCTATATCTCTGTCATCCAAAATCTCTTTACCATTGATAACAAAGGGCTATATAGCTTTATTAGAGCCTCGGTTACGAAGTTTCTGAACAAATTTAAAAACTTTTTTTACTGTCTTTACGATGGTCAATATTTCTAACGAAATTATCAAAACAGTCCCTCTTTGCCTTACAGATGGCTTTTCTCAGCTTGCCTACTGATTCTTTCTACTCCTGAACAACCCGTACTCTCTTCGTGTATTCAGCTAAATTGAGAGTTGAAATACTTTGCCGTTTCAAAAGATCAACTGAGGAAGACCAAAAAGGCTTATTTGAATTGTTTTCCTCTAAGAATCCATTTCTTAGCAGCTTTTAATTTTCTTGGCAAAAAAAAAGAGAAAAAGCAGCATCATTGCTGCTAAATTTAGAAAAGTCAATATAATTTAAATGATTTTATAGTTTAGTACTGAAGTTCTTCCAATCAGCCTTTTTTAAATTCCACCTATTTTAATGTCAGTATAGTCCTTGCCTGGGCTTGAATTAATGTCAAAAGAAGATATCACGGCTCGATGACCTGAACCTGGATCATAAAGGATTTCCCTATTAAAATTCTCCGCAATGTCCTCAGAAGTAAAAGTTATATCAGGCGTGGTACTTGTTCCATTATAATGAAGATAAGTTGGAGTATCTGTAACGTTGTAGATAAGTTCAATTTTTTCTGAATTTAAAAGGTTATGAATGGTTATTAAAATGTTTGAAATCACTTCTTTAGATAAAGGTATTTGTGTAATAACTATTTTTATACTGCAACAGCTCCAAGCACTTTAATAAACAATGAGTAAATGTGAGAAAGAACAATATGAAAGATTCAAAAATGTATCAAAGATCTGCAAAATTCTTTGCACTCATATATTTATTCCCACAAATCCTAAGAGTTGATTGGTATGCAGCCAACGAACTAGTTACTCGACGCTAATAGAGCGTGATCATGTGATTATTTGTACCATCATCTCTTCAAAAATTCTCCATGATAATGAATTCATATTCAAGGCAATTCGTGAAAAAACCAAGAATCATAATATATGGTGTCGGAAATGATCGATAGTTAGTAAAATTAAAGATAACTATAGGATATACGGAGACATATATTTATATATATAATTATTTTCTGTCGTGTTATTCTTGTTCCCAAATGTGTTAATTCTTGGCTAACAAAAAGTTCTGAAATTAGTGTCATTTTTTCATTGCTGCTGTAACATCTGGAAATCACAGCAGAACAGGTGATACTTGACTAATGATGATGTCTCGCTCAATAATTTGATTCTAATTCGTATACCCGCCGTGTCTTTAAAGAGGTGTTGAAAACGTTATTAGAGATAATTAGCTTAGACAGAGGTGCTTTGGCGTTAATGACTCATGAAAATATTTCGAAGATAAGGAAAAGATGACTCGAAATCTTTCAATCTTACGCCATTGATTGAAAGTGATTTATCGAAACAGGAACAAAAATTATACCCCTTATACTCGATATTAAAAATTATTGTTATGGACTTGTAAACTGATTCTCTTTTTACTTTTTGATTACATTACTTCAGAATTTTTATACCGTAATTACGTGCAATTATTCAATCTATGATTTATTTATATCGATGAATGAAATCAAGTCTTGAGGATTTGGATATCATTTTTCAAAATGATCGAAATTTTCAAGCTAATTTTTTTTTTTCAGTGAGTTTTTATTCTCGATAAACACACTAACAAAAAAACTGACGTAATTTTCAATAATTGTAATTAGGCATATATGTGTATATGTCCCACAGCCGTTCTCTGAAAAAAATACTAGAACTCGACCGATCGCCGCTGTAAAGCGTCATCAGTGTCGGTCACTCCGTATGGGGTGGGTGACACAACGAGTGCTGTCTTAGCCACTGCCTCCTAGATTCAGAAAGTAAATTTGGGATGCAGTGTCTTAGCACAGAACTTTGGCTGTGGTTCGTATTCTTCGTTAAACTGTAAGTCCAGCTTGCCAATCCGTCTGGCCAACGTAGTTACCTTAAAGCCGCTTCCTATGTATTTCTTTCATCAGATTCAGTGAAGTAAAAATGGTTGTCGATGATGATGTATATATATAAATTACTCATTAAAAACTGTTATTCCAGATACTGGGAATTTATATATATGCAGTTTTATTCAGTTTAGTACCGAAATTTAAAGATTTGTTCATTGATGTGATATATTTCTATGCGCTCATGCTTTTAGTTTAAATTGGAAGCTATGTGGCTCAGAAATGATCCAATAAGCTAAACAAGATCATATATTTTTGTTTTAAAGCTAACTTTTAAATATAAAATTTACTGAACCGTGGACAACTAATTCAGTGAAAATATTTTAAAAAAAAAGCTTCCCAAATGCATTCTTACTTAAAATGGTTTTTTTGTTTTTTTTTTGCAATTCGAAGTTCAAATTTACGAGGATACTTCCATTTGGACCATGCGTCTTGCCGTTGTCACCGCTACGAAACGAAGTGAGGTATGAAGACGAATTACTGCTTCAACCCATTACAATCCCGTCAAAAAGAGGCTTTCCTTCTACCTGTTTGAAACTCAAATCTATTGACAGCCGGCTACAAAAAAACATTTTCCTTTCCTGCTCAAAAACGGACCCCCCACAAATTTCACAAGAAAGATACGCCTAAATTCTTAGCTTGGACTCTCACTTTTAAATTAAGTACGATTTAACCTGTGAAGTAAAAACTTACAGCTTTTTAACACTTGTACACATTCGAGGGAGAAATGCTTGCTTTTTTTTTTCATCTTTTAGTTGTAGAGCTACTAAGGTAATAAGTTTCGTTGCGGAGAAAGGGTCGCATAGCAATAAAAACCGTAAGAATCAAACATTTTATTCTTTTTCTAAACCTTTCTCTTCATTGCTTCCCAAAATATGCACCCTTTTCGTGAGATAACGAACCCCTACTGGTTTCCAATCCACTTTTGTGTCGGGAAATGTATTAAATTTATGTTAAAAGTGTATAATTCATATATCGAATGTAAGTATATTCACAAAATTTTAAATTGCAGCAAAATTTTTCATGCTTCAACTTCTTTCCATCTTAACACACATGCACTTCTGATTTAGTGGCTCGGCTAAAAAAAAAGTATCAGGAATTACTTCTACAAGGAGGAGCTTATAAAGTTGCAAACAACATATATTTCTACAAAATATAGGCTGTGAAAATCAACCAGAAAGAAACACATGCATTAAATATTAGTGATGAAATATGCAACGGTAAAAATTCGTACTGTTACATAATTATCTACCTTTGCTGCAATTTGGTGTAACCTACGAGCTTTATATGAAGAAATGTTTTTACTTGCATCATATCGTAAAGATAAATGCAAATACTGTATAGATATCTTCGACATGATTACATATATATATATATATATATATATACACACTATATATCAAACAGTCTTCGGATACTTCTAACACGTAAAGGCAAATTAATATGGTGACGTAGAATAAATAAGAAATAGAAAAACAACATTTTTAAGCGTAGTCAAAATTTTATTAAACAAATTTCAAAGCGTTTCGGACAGACTTAGGCCATCCCTCATCGGGAATACACGTTTGTCTGGCACTGCAACAAGCAACGAAATGTTGCCGATTCACTGATGGGTTGTGCTGCCAGTTAGATCCCGTTCCGGTTAAATAGTTGCTATTAATATTGACTTCCGCTCCATGTATCGGCGGTGAAAGGGGACACTGAAGCGAGTGAGGTGATAGGTGAAGGTTGAGGAGGTAAAACCAGGTTTCTCCAAGCCTGACTGAAATATGGAGTGGACCTGTGATCATTTACAATGTCACCCGAGTGTTTATGAATAAAAAGTGCTTCCAAAAAATCTAATTCTGCAAGACTTGGGTTGGTTGGTAAATGGTGGTGGCGTGTTGAAAATTGAATTTGTGACTTTTGTCCCAGCAGTGAACTGCAATGGAGGATTTATTTAATTCGGTCTTTTCGACGTATCTTTGATGCTCTTTTAATCTGAGACGTAAAGCACGCTTTGTTTGGCCGATGTAGGAAAGGTTACACTGGCAAAAAATTTGATACATTCCCAGAGCTTTAACACGGGGAGGTTGCCTTTGTGTTTGGAGGGTTAAATTTAATTAAATGAGGGGAAAAGTTTTTTTTTTTTAGCAACTTTATTTAGGCAGCAACATGAACAACAAAAAAATATACATTGGGATTACAAATCAATGTTAGTTTGAGTTAATTATAAGAACAAAGACATATCTACATTAACATCATACGAAAATATAGATGCATAAAATTAATTACAAAAATATAGATAAATCAAATTTAATTAAAAAAAAAATATCAATACATTAATTAATATACTGTGAAATAGAATTTTGTCCATGTCTGCCTGGGTAGCGCAGATAAAGACGTAGTCTGACAAAGCCTGCACCACCCAGGAGATACCAGATAGCCAAAGCAGCCCCATGGGATATCACTGCGCAAACATCAGCGAAAATTAAATTAAGTATGCCATTGATTAAATAGAATTAGTAAGGAGGATCCGGATTAAAGACTTAAACTTAGAATAGGAATTTATCTTAGGTTACCTTAAAGTTGGCGTTATGAACTATTTTAGCTACGGCGATATTAATTTTTGGAAAATAGGGGAGGACGGTAGCACCAGAAAATACAATTTCACGACGGGTTGATGGGGTGGTAGGAAAAGTAGGTTTGCAAAATTTGAAACATCTAAATTGATGATATTTGGGTTGTAACTTCTATCAACGGCGACTGATTTCACGGAATTGAGTTTTTGATAAAGAGCTATGGCTGTTCAAATTTTTAGGGCCTTTTTCGTAAGTTATCACGATAAGACAATATCCCATTTCCTAATGCAAGCCACTGATATATAAAACGAACCCATGAGTCTTTTCCCACACTTAGATACTCACAAGAATATGGGATCTTGATTTGGTTTTCGGAAATTTCTGGCCCTTTTCCGTATCGCAAGTTCAGTAAAAAGTGTTTCATCGTGGTATCACAAAATCTACTTTCCTTTACGTCACTGAAGAGCAGGTAAACAAATTTAGAAATTTCTCCTACTGCAAGAATCAAGGGAGTCATGAAAAAATCGATCAAATCAGGGGCGGCTCGAAGCTGATTTTGGACCCGGGCGCCTGGCATGGATTGCTTTCTTGGCGCCCCCTCCTCCGGCGGAAACAGGAGATTTTTACAGATGCACAGTGAACCATATACCCTATAAAAGTGGCCAAAAGTCTCCGAAAATATTTCTATAAAGATGTCTTTAAAAATTTCTCTAAAGCTGGCTCTAAAATTTCTCTAAAGGTGTCTCTAAAAATTTCCCTAAACTTGTATCTTTTTAAAAAAAGATTTTTTGCTGTTGTGTTCATTAAAAAAATTTGATCTTGACTTCAGTTTGGCGCCCTCATCCAAACGGGGCTTCGGGCGGCCGCCCAGTTCCTCCATCCCTTAAGCCGTCCCTGATCAAACCATTGACTACTATTTTTTGTATCCGAATGTTAACATCTTTTACTGGTCATTAAAAATCACTAAGTTTTTGTTAGTTTTTAGCATTTAAAAAAAATTTTGCTCTGAAAGAAATTCATCCCAAGATTAGCTTCAAAATATTTTCTGACATGCCTGTTTTATTTTCAAAATCAAGTCAACGAAGGGGATCATTAATTTTTTCAACCACTCTATTTAGAAACAAAATTTCCTTTTAACAAGTGTTTGATAACGGGTTTTGACATACAATAGCTGTTATTTATAAATACAAACTCGATTATTTCGGGTCAGAATTGAATTGCAATTATTATGGACGAGTTTTAATTCCTTTAAACTTTAATTTCTCTCCATTCACGTTTAACTGGTCCAGCAAATAGCACTACATGGTTTGTCCCTTTGTTAGTTAATATATAAAGTAGGGCCCCCTTATAAGGGGTCTATGTTCAGTAAGTTTTCGGATTTGACGAACAAAATATGTATTTTGTTTGATATAATGATCAAGTACAATACAACTGATTTTTTTAGCAGGTAAGGCATTTTCGAACCTCGGATTTAACGAGTATAAAAAGAACAATTTTTTAATGAAAATTTAGAAATTTCTTAAAAAAAAACTTCGAAAAATGAAATTTAAAAGTCTGTGGTCAAAGATGCTTTTTTACTGAAGCGAACATGATGAAGCAAATTTTCAGCTCTTGTACCGTAAAATTTTTTTTATGAAATGTCATCCCTTTCAGAATACATAGTATAAAGAATTCACAATAAACAGTTTTTGAGGTAGTGGATACACTAGTGACTTTATTTAATGACTTTTTTTGCCTTTTTTTGCCTTTTTTTGCCTTTTTTATTATCCCTTTTATAATACATAGTATAAAGAATTCACAATAAACAGTTTTTGAGGTAATGGATACACTAGTGACTTTATTTAATGTGCTAAATAACACACACCGAAAATTTCATGAACAAAGGTACTGTAAAACGGAGAAAACAACTAAACTATAGACCTTGTTTTGAGCATTTTTAATTAAAATTCATTTTGCTAATAATTATCAACAATAACTGCTTCCTATAGACCATGTTTTTTTATTTAGTTTATTATAATAAAACTCAAATAGTAGTATAAGACCTTGTCTATTAAATTTTAAGCAAATTCAAAGCTGAAAACCATTTTGCATGCACATGTGTGTCCTATACAGCTTTTATTTTTAAATTTCCAAAACTGATTTAGCGACGATCGGCTATAGCGAGCTTTTCTGTTGATCCCAAAACCCTCGTTATATACGAGTCTTACTGTATATATATATATATATAATATGCGATAGACTTGTGTGGAAAGCATTTGGAGAGACCTTCATCCAGCAGTGGATAGATAATGGTTGAATATGATGATGATGATGATGATGATATATATATATATAATATGAACAAATATTCATATGATGTTTCTTTCGTATTCATCAGCAGAATCCTTCGTTAGGATTGATGAGGGTAAGTCTAAAGTTTTCAGCACTTTGTCCTTCTGATATTCTTAACTAGTGTTCTACAATCTTTTACACTAAAATCCCGCTTGATTGAACTTCGTTTAACCGAAATCCGTATTAACCGATATGGCCTGTTGCGCACTTTTTCTGTTATTATTTTTTTTAAACTAGACACCTGCTCAATATTTTTGGCAAAAACGTTTGTTTTTGTTTTTCTGGTATGCTCCGATCTCAAGAAGAAAAAACAACAAAAATACTGTTCCAGAACATAATAACAAACACAAAAGTGCAAAAAAAAAAGTTGAGTCTCTTCTTTTTCACGCATTATTCCAACCATGAGTACGTATGACCTCGTGGTGTGAAAGTGGAAATTTTGAAGTCAAAGTGCCTTTAACGACGTGTTTCGACAGACGTATCACATCTGCATATTTCTAACAGGATTTGGTCATAAACCGACTGGTATATCGCCTGACACTTAAATTCGCAGTCTTTAGCATCTTTTCTGTACATTCGCCTCCAAATCGAACCTCACCCCTGCCTCGTTGGTTAGGTATTTGGAGATTTAATAACTGCTATTGAAATAGTTAAACACAGAGCATCTGATCCAGGCTGAGGGAAGAGAAAGGATGAGTAAATCACCCCACAAGAGAAAACTTGCGACGTCACAATCATAACATAGTTTTGGATAAACAGTTGCGGCTCTCACAATATAAATGTTCGCTTCGCAGGCTTTCTTAACTGTTGCCACTTAGAAACGCAAGAAAACAAACTTAAAAAGTTCAATTTCTAAAATTGGCACCATGCCAAATTTGTTACTTTTATTTCATATTTTTCAAACATTGTATAATTATAATTTTACCTTTGATATTTGGCAACTGCATTTATAACTGCGTTTCGAATTCTAAAATAATAATCAGTCTTCAATTTAATATCGACGTGTGCACACATGTACCATGAAGGCTCCGTCAAAACGGCGTATAAAATTTATTTAGCGCTGTATTGTAATTTAATTATATTTTGGCGAATTAATGAAGTAATTTAAACATTTCAAGCTTTAATAAACAATATTTTAGCTGAACAGAATTACTGCATTAGTTCAATACCTATATTTCTGCATAGTGTAGTTTCCTTGTAATGAAAATTGAATTTCTGTATTTATATATATATATATATATAAACCCTTCTCTTGAGGTATTTTAATTTTATTTTATAAATTAATAAATGAGTGTTAAAGATGTGGAAATCAAAGTAATCCTCTGTCACAAAATTAGCCTCAGCAATTCCTTTTTTTCCCACGATCATCCGTTCATAGCATCGGGATTTTGTCATTTTAATTGACGTTCTATTCAGCGGTGGCTCCACCCATTAATAAAGCCCACAACCCCTCCCACATTCCTTACCAAACAGGGAAGGACCGCGCCCACAATTTATTTTTGTTTTGTTCTTTTTTCTTTTTTCAATTCTTAAAAAAGGGGACTGAAAATTTTCCGTCCAATATATTGGACCTGGAAAAGCAGTATTGGGTTGCCGCCATCAGCACACTTTGTTCAAAGTTATTAGGAAGTTTCCTTTTGGCCACAGGTGGGGAGCTATCAATCATGGCCTAAACCCATTTCAAGATTGGAAATTAATCTATCTTAAGCCACCTAATGACGTTGTTTAAAAACCTCAAGAAAACAGGTGAACCCCTGCCAAATTGAAGTCATCCATCTCCTTATTCGATTACGACAATTTATCGGAAAGCAATGGATATAAAAGGTATTTTAATTGGTTGATTTTAAGAAATACATAATTTTTCCGCGTTTGCTGCCAAATAATTAGACGCAAGTTTATTAATCAGTGCCTTCAAAAGCAATTACCTTATCTAGTTGAACTGCAACTGGAGAATAAACTACCTAAATACAATATTGGCAGCTTTGAACTAACTACAACCTACCATATCTTCTCCTATTAGTGTTAAGTTCTCTAGATTGTCACACTATTCTGGGTAGTATAAATTCCAAAGCGTTTTTATTTGGAACTATAGCACTTTGATCCAAAATATTCCCTTACCAAAGCCTTTTTAAAAATGTTAATTTTTTTTGTAAAATTCTAAAATAAAAATCCATCATTGTTAAAGTCTTCAAAGCTTTTTTTCAATCGTTTTGCTCATTTCTTACTGAGAAGTATAAAATGTTCAATAAGGCTCTTTCTTTTTTAAATTTTACTAAGCTGTTTTGTGAATTTCATAAAGATTCCAGGCAAACGAATTCAGTAGAACAAAGTCTTATTTAACTAAATTAGAAAGGGGCCTTCGTTAAATGTGACCAAATTACAAGAGTTTGTTTTTTAAATTTAATTTAAATTGAATTTAAAATAACTTATTCCTTCAGTAAAATATTACTCAAATGCATCCATTCTTTTACAATTCTATGTCATCAAACACGGTCAAAGGATTATTTAATCAAAATGTCTATCAGGTGCTTAATCATGTGTAAATGTATTGTATTATATCAATTAAGAAACTTTGTGGTTTAATACTGAATTTAAAGGAAAAAACAATAAAAGCATTAATTTCTAAAACAATGTGTTTTTGTGTTTTTTCGCAAACTCCTCCCTTCTCTCTCTCGCCTTTATATATATATATATATATATATACTCATGTTTTTAAAAATTGCAACACCATGAAGGACTCGTCCGAATTGAATGAAATTTAATGTACAAACGACCTGTGTTGACAAAAATAAACGATTAAACTTGCAAAGCAAAATAACAATATTACATGTCGAAAATCAGAATTTGGTAAAGCCATCACGCGCTGCAATGTGATGCAATACGACGTGGCATGGAATCAAACAGAGGTTGAATATGTATACGAGGAAGAGCATTCCAGATTGCTTGTATGCGACCCCAAAGTTTATCTGTAGTAGCTATGGGACGAGGATCACGAGCGAGACGCCGACCAACGAAATCCCACACATGTTCAATCGGCGACATATCCGGCGAATAGGCAGGCCAAGGAAGAAGCTGTATCTGTTGTGATGAAAAGAAGTCTTGAACATTCCTGGCAATATGTGGGCGGGCATTGTCCTGTTGAAATACAGCTCCGGGAATGCCTTGAAGGAAGGGAACAACTTCGGGCTCCAGAACTTCATTGATGTACCGGTTGCTGTTAAGATTACCCACAATTCGTAGCAGCTGAGATCGTCCATGATACGCAATCGCACCCCAGACCATAACGCTAGGGTTTCGTCCACTATGACGTTGGATAAAGCACTTCGGAAGGTGTCGTTCACCGGTATAGCGTCTAACACAGATGCGGCCATCACTGTACCCCAAATTAAAGCGGGATTCATCAGAAAACACCACTTGTTGCCAATCAGCACGCCAGTCTCTATGTCCATGAGCCCATTGTAGCCGCAGGCGCCGGTGGTTTTGCGTCAGGAGGATCCTGTATAAAGGAACTCTTGCACGCAGTCCACGGTGCAGTAGACGCCGACGAATTGATGAAGCACACAATGATACACCTGTAGCAGTGCACCAACGTTCTGCCAACTGTCCAGATGAAGCAAAACGGTCCGTCACCGCCATGCGGACCAGGTGTCTATCATCCCGTGCTGACGTCACCTTTCGGCGTCCACTCCCGGATTTCCGAGTTGTCTGGTTCTCTTGAACCCACTGCTTCCACACTCGCATCACTGTGCTGCTGTTACGCCCCATACGAGCTGCTATTGCACGATAAGAAAACCCTCCTTCACGAAGGCCGATCATTCGTCCCCGTTCAAACTCCGTAACTTGCTGAAATGTCGCCCTCTTTCGTCGTAGAGGCATAGTGACGTCTCATGTAACGTTTACCACTAGCAGATAACCATACACGCCCCGCTACAGCCCTCTATTTATACGGATCCATCAGCAGTTCAGAGGGCGCTGTTCAGCCCACGCACACGCGATGACTCTGAAATTCTAATCATTTGAATAGCATACCCTAATTTGCATTTCCTGAAAGTTTCAGCTCAATCACATGATTCCTTCATGGTGTTGCAATTTTTACAAACATGAATAGTAAAAGCATTGAAAAAGAGTTTATAGGAAAACCTTGTATGTAATTAATAGGAAAGTTTTAACATCAATTCTATACGCGACAATGCGTTTAAAACTGCAAATAATCGACATTAGAAAACATGTGAGTAAAATAAGGAAGTAAATGAAAATTATACATGAGGAAGAGAATTTCAGAGCAAGTATTATATTATGAACTATTGTAAGTAAGAAAAAAAAAATCATATTGCTGAAAAAATTGGTGATATTATTACAAAGAAGTGTATAAAGGTATTATTTACCGTTATACTAATAGACGAAGATAAAACTGAGTAGAATCAAATAACCGAATTCCACACATAAATACCTTAAATGAACTCAAAACCGCAATTTTTAACATATTAATATATCATGCCATACAATATTATCATAGAATACATAAATATATATACATTACACATTAAAAAAATTACGACGAATATATTGAATCTCCATACAAATAGAACATATATATATAAAAGGTAAGAATATTTTTACAATATAGATTAACAAAATATACAACGACCTTAGCAAACTCTTCATCAGGTGAGACGTCCACTAAAGGTCTGAATAGTGGGTTGTTTCTGATAAATAGTCCGCATTTGCCAATGTGACCAAAGAACTTTTATAAAAAAGGCATTTTATATAATCGATCTTAAAGCACCAGGCTTTAAGATCTATAGTTTCACAAAGCCTGAAAGAAAATGTACAGTTAAAAAGACGCTATTTTTTTATAACAATAGATATGCCAGAGGGCACCGCCAAAGCACTATTATTGACGGTATGGTGCCAACATCTATTAACAGGAACTGAAATTAGAATCTAAATTTGTTTCAGCTTTCCTACATTAATGGCAATGTTTAATTTAATTTTTTTTTTATTTATTTATTTGTTTTGGTTTTGTGGTTTTACGGCTCAAAGACTACAGTGGTCATGCTGCGCCGGGACCTACTGTTTTCCGAGGAATCCGAACCTCTTAAGGCCTGGGGAACCAAACCCCGGACTACAGTGAGCAGTGCGATCTTTTATGAGATCTCTGAGTAAGCGTTCTTTTTGCACTGCTGGGAGTCGAACCAATTTTATTTTTGAAGTTAACATTTTAATAGCATCCCTTGATAGTGGGGGTGCGAAAAAACCCTGCCCCCCTGTTGGCACGTGCCTGGCATCATCTAACCGGTGTAGACATTCTAGCCTCGGCT
The DNA here is from genome assembly GCA_006491805.2 of Dysdera silvatica. Classification (NCBI taxonomy): domain Eukaryota; kingdom Metazoa; phylum Arthropoda; class Arachnida; order Araneae; family Dysderidae; genus Dysdera; species Dysdera silvatica. Next base: position 169,729,522 of record QLNU02015003.1, read on the forward strand.
CATCGTTAATCCTTAGAAGCCTTATTTTCAAAATTAAATTTAAAAATGTATTTATTGCAGTAGCCAGATAAATGGAAAAATAATAAAAAAATCACAATACTTATTTTATATATTTATTTAAAAAAAAAGCAGGTATAAATTTTGATACTTTAGACATTAAGTCCATAAATATGTCGCACTAACTGTTTAAAAGTCCGGTAACAAATTTAAAACTTAAGGCATTTAAGGGTTAAGGCACTTTTTTATATAGTTCCTGGAATTATCTTTGACTTGCACTCATGATACCTGAACCATATACTTAGCACGATTTAGATACCACTGATGTGACGTTGCTACTCTGACAATACTCCCGAAGAAAAATATACCTTATATGAAGTTTTGATACTTCCATGATGAGCAGGAGCGTCGAGAATCAACGCGGGTCCACCGGCTCACTTGCAAGGTCCCCCATGGCCCCTTCCCTGGACAGTGGCATAGATATTTTTTCTTTTTGGAGGAGGGGGGAATGAACCCCACAATAAACAAAAAATGTGAAATAGGAATGCATTTTTTGTACTTACTTATTACTTAATTATTTTACAAGATCACTGCATATATGTACCGGCACGTAAGACCGTAGCCTGGAAAATTCTCGGTGGTGGACACATCATTATTATTTTTTTTTATTTTTAAATATAAATAAGAATATCGTATCAAAAATGTTTTGGGGGGCAGGGCCGGGCGCCCAAAGCATGGGTCCTTGCCAGCGCGGACCCCGGGCTGCAGCCCCTGCTGCCCCGCCTCTCGTCGGCCCTGATGATGAGAAGTTATAAAATATATTAAACAGGCGGCTACACAGCTTTATGTTTACTCGAACACCATTCCAACATCGTACTATCCAGTAATATATATATTCCTTCAGAAATCTGCACGATTGCGCCATCTAGAGGCATTCGTTCCAACCACATCGAAAATAGTGTATCATTTATGGCAGTGATTCTCAAACGTTTTACTCCAGCATCCCTTTTACACCTACATGCGGACGTCACCCCCCTCTTCAGTAGTAAATGAATAAAAATGTTTTGTTTACTTAGTGTACCTATTTTTGCACATATAACAAAATAGTTAAATTCAAATGTGGATCTAAAGAAAACTTCGTAATTGGCATAAATGAATTATTTTTTTACTGTCAGCAAAAATGTGTTTCCTTGAGGTAATTTAGCTCGAGTTAAAAATAAAGATTACATGTACGAAACATTCCCCCCACCCCCGACCCCTTGAGTAATTATCTCACCCCACAGTTTGAAAACCTCTGACTTGTAGGATGACCTAATACATAATACAAGTTTACTCAGGTGATGGAAGATCCGCTTAAATATGTATAAGAAGGTTGTAAAAGAAATGATCATAACAATTAAATCTGACTCTATGTTTTCAGGTTCCTGTTAGAATCTATTTTTTTTACACATAATATCCAGGGAAAAGCAAAGTTGCTACCCACTCAGATTGACCAGCTCACCAGATTCACTCGCTTTGACCAATATAGAGACTAATTTAACACTTGAATCAGCGGTCCTTGTATTCTCTTCAAATTTTCTTTTCCCCGGTCATTATGAAATATGTTCTGGTGTAAACCTCATTAATTTAAACGTGAAGTATTAGAGATAATAACTGATTCTTCCACATTCTCAGTACTCATTTAAGCATATCCCTCCTTGATGAACATGTACAAGAAAAGAGCCATGTAAGCACTGACGTGAGTGAGGGGATTGATGGGGATATAACCCACTATTAGGATAGAATTTTGTGTGTACATGTATATATTAATATAGGAGTTGTAGATCTGTAACTCCCCTTATAACCCTGTAACCCGCCCTTATAAACTTCCTACGTACACCAGTGCATGTTCAGCTGTACAGGGTAGCTTAGAAATCAAAGCATTTTAAAAGTGATCCAGGGATTGTTAGTTTGTTTCCATCATGGTGACTTTTTTACCATTTATTGTGGACTAATAGTATATTATAGAATGAATCTTAAAACGCGGAGCATCAAACTTAATCCTAAATGGTACAATTTATTTCATTACATATTCTATGTTCAGAACCTGGAAACATTTTGGTTATTCCTTGCATGACTATTAGTGTGAAAGTCTATGTGTATTTATTGTTCCATACTCGCGATTTTCTCATTTGTAAATATATAACATTATGCCACCACGGTCGAGATGGTAGAGTAGAAACCGTGTGGTCAAGTGGCATGGCGAACAGAAACGGATCGTAACACCGACGTCAATATTGTGGTGCACCAAATGTTATTTAAACTATCTTACTGGTATATCTGTATAATTACATATTATTTATAAACAAGCAAGTGAAAGAAAATCGCCTAAGGTCGATATTTAAATTTAGCGGGTTTCAATTAACATAACCCACACCTTTTTTATCCGCATCTCTATAATTCGTAACTCTTCAATTCGCAACTCTCTAATCCGCAACTCTCTAATTCGCAACTCTCTAATTCTCAAGTAACTCGGTAGGTTTTCAGCATTAACAATAGCTATCATTATTGTATTTACGGAAGACCTTTACCTTGTCCTTTTTATTGCGTACAGACAGAAAAACCAAAAGCAATAGCGGGTTTAATATCTATTGAAACCCGCTAATTATATATTATAATTATGTACTATTTATAAATAATCAAGCGTAATAGATACTACAAACAATGACATATTGCTTTAAGAAAATGATACCGATTTTTGCTATTTCTGTTTGCGAATTTTGAAACACAGGCACCGTAAAATGCTGTCGACAATTGAACCACGGATTTCTTTCTTTCACTTATTTCTTAATTTCACTCTTTCTCAAGTGCCAATCTCGTTTTCGCCAATCTCTTTTTTACGTTTCATGATCTTTTTAAAGACCGAGATGCTGTAAATTATCATTATGGAGGAATTTTTATCTACGGAAAAGCACGGTTTACAAAATGCAATTTACGACTTTAAAATTGGATGATGTTTAAAAAAAAGTGGCTTGGGCGGGCACGTAGATTCGAACCCGGGACCTGGTGGTCCGAATGGTTTCACTGCAAAATTCTTCTTTAAACATAAAAATTCTTTAAAACATAAATGATAAATGAACCAGTGGCTGATGAGGGATTGTTATATGTATATAAGCTGTACAAAAAATGTGTTCTGACGTATGCTGATGATGTACAATACGAAAGTTTGTAGGGAAATTTCTTAGGCGGAAAAATAGAGTTGAAACGTTATTACAAAAGTTTGTTTTCTTAACTTTAGAATAGCTATCCTTATGTTTAAAGGTCAAGTTAGAAAGATGAATAAATTAATATAATATGAATAAATAAACTATGAAAAACAAGTTACGAATAAAGTATAAAATTATGATTTCTTTTTTAACGCTCATAGATGGGAGCAACCTTTTTCTTTAAATTATTAGAGGGAATTAGAGCTTAATTCGGGAATTTCCTGCATTCTTAAAAACTGATTAAAAATGAAATTTTCTACTAAAAAAATTGCAAAATATGGTGGCGTTCAGAAAAACACAATCTACTTAATGCAATTTACGGCTTGGAAAACAGACGAAGCTTGAAAACATAAAAAATAATGAAAAGAAGTAGCTTGTACGTACAAGGGGAATCGAACCCGGGACCTGGTGATCCGAATGGGGTTAAAGGTCGCTTCAATGCCAGATATTTCTTATGAAAATGAATAAGAAATGAACTATTGCGTAAAAAGAGATTGCTATGCGTATGTAGGCAGTAGTAAGTGAAAGGATTTAAAATGTTATTAAGAAAACCCCTTTTTTATTTTTTAAAATAACTTCCCTTCAGCTTAAAATTCAAATTAAATACTTATGTGATGTATAAAAAAATGCTTTATTTTTGACGTTGCCATACGAGATATTTTTTTTGAAGTTATAATTATATTATAATATTAGGAGCTGATATAAAAAGAATGTTTAAGTTATTATTATAATATTAGAAGAGAATTAGTATGTAACTCGTGCATTTCAGGTATTCTTAAAAATGGATTCAACGAGGAAATGTTTTTCTTAAATTGTGAAAAAATATGCATCGCATTCAGAAAAGTACAGTTTACAAGACGCAATTTGAGGTTTTGAAATCGGACGGTGTTTGAAAAAAAAAAATAAAAGCTACTTGCGCAGTAACCTGGATTCGAACTCGGGACCTGATGGTGAATACGAATGATTTCACTGCAATATTAGAAGTTTCTTTGAAGAATAAATGACAAATGAACTATTGGCTTGTGGGAGATTTTGATGTGTATATAGGCTTTAGGAAAATGTGTTTTGACATATGCAAGTGACGCAGGATGTAAAGGTTTGAAAGGAAATTTCTTAGGCGGGGAGGTGGATTTAAACCGTTATTAAGAAAGATTATATTTTTAATTTTAATATAGATTTCCTCCTGTATAAAGTTTGAGTTAAATATTAGCATTATTTTGTATCGTTGGCGGATGAGCGATTGCTTTTTTCTTTAAATTATTCGAGGGAATTAGTGCTTAATTCGGAAATTTCAGGCATTGTGAAAAATTGATTTAAAAATGAAATGTTCTACTAAAAAAATGTGAAAAAATACGCCTAAAAACTTATTTTTTTCCTTTGAAATACAGTAATAAAAAGCATTTAAGGTTTTCTGGAGAATTTGTTGAACCAACTTTGTTTATCCAAAGTTTCTTCAAGGTGCGTTTAAGCAATGTCATTTTATTTAAAGGAAGATATTTTGTTGTCCTGATTTTATTTTATTTAGTAAGAGTTAAATTTAGAATTCCTTAAAATGAGCCATCATTTCATTCTAAATATTTCGATTTAAATTTTCGCATTCGGTATTTTTATTATCTAAATTTCAAAGGTTTTGGTAGAAATATGATGTCTTCCTTTGTTTGTTTTATGATTCTCTCAATGGAGCCTTTTCATAGTAATAAACTCATCAATGAAGAAGTCTTCTCAAATCTATTAAAATAGCTAATAAAGGAAAAGTAAAAAAGCCTGAAGTACCCTTCGACAGTGGTAACATTGTAAGCGGTTTCGAACCGTCCAATCTTCTACAGACAGCTGATAAAGATGACTTATTTATGGGCATCTGCGAAACAATCTCTACAGCATAAAACTTATTTTCCTAAAATAAAGAAAAATTGTAATAAATATAACGGCCCTTGTATAGTATTAAATTACTCGGGCTACCGTAAGTTCTGCAAACCTTTTATCGCCGCTATCAAGTTAAGTTGTATCGACGATGACAGTTTAATTGGATCTCAATTAGGGGTCAACTTATAGACTGGTCGGGCTACGGCCTTTGAGATCGCTGAAAAGAGAGGCAACTGAAGCTATTGGTCCGTCGTCTCAATCAAGCACAATTTGGAAGAAGAATTATTGGGACAAGTCAAATGATTAGTGTTCACCGCTAGATGTAATTATTTTTAGGTCTGTCCTAAGATTATCAAAGAGGAGAAAGTACATCCACTGTCAGTCATAGGGTCAGGTAGGTCCCTGTTTTGAGTTTAGAAAGAGTAGGGTCAAACAGGTTCAGGATTAATTGCTACACCCCGCTGTGGAGCTTTCGTCCGAATACTACGACTTTTGCAGGGAACGCGCAAAATCATTAATCGACAGTAGTTTCAGATCTAAATCTCTGTATTTGACAGTCAACTTCAAGTCTAATAAACTGAAAAGCAAACGTTCCATATCTGATGTTGCTAAACCCGTTGTCACATTTCATGAATTTTAACCCTCTGACTGCTCAATTTTTTTTTTTTTTTATCAAAGTCGCTTCAAAAATTGCATATATTTTTATTACATATTTCAAATCTATATGCATTTGAGAGTTAAAATATGTAGCACATTTTTGTAAACAAGATTTTTTTAATATAAATTTCGTGCATAAGAACAGGCTTTCATAAAAATCAATTTTAAGAGTAATCGTTTAAATTCAAAAATTCTGAAAATAAATCTTGATTAAATTACGGTTTACTTTATAGAATACAAATATAAAGCATGTATACTAATAAAAATCACTCGCTGAACGTTTCCTACAAGCCATATTCTGGATATAAAAAACGATAACAAAGGGAGCGCTTGCAAAATCAGTTAGTGAACTCTATGCAAATACGAAAATTTAGGCGACAATAACGCCATTTGTTGACCAAACTACGACTAGAAGTCTAAATATTGTAGAAAATGCATTACCGACAGTTAAACGGTGGAGAAGCGGGATGCGCTTTTAAATAGATGGAAAAATTGCAAATAGAAGCGAAAATCGCGGGATGAGCAAATTTTGTTGCTTTCATATTGCCCGTGAAAATCGCGGGATAAGCAATCAAGGGGTTAACTATATTCACAGTCACGTTTGCAATATATATGTCTATGACATAGATTGAAAAACTGTCTTTCCAGCCAGCATAAATCTGTATTTCTTTATTATCACGGCTCAGCGAACAACTCGTACAAGCTAGAATAATACGGTGCTCGCCAACATTTGGAAAAAATTAGGAACCTAATAGGAAAAAAAGTTTTGACTGGCCGAATGGATTTATCAAGCTCTTATATTATGATCAGCGACATATGATAAGAGCAGAATAGTGCATTTGACTGCGTAATATAGATTTGTTTTGAAAATGATAATATAATTTTCGCGATATATGTGATGTTTATCCAATAATTTCGTATTTATAAAATAACATTATTGTTATTTCTTACGCATAGAATTGCTAATAATGTTAGGAAAACATTCTCCACATTTCGTGGTACATAGTATTAAATACTTTCTTTTATGTAGTTCGTCTTAATCAGATGAACATAATCGATTTCTTTTCACATTTTTAATATCCCAATATAATATCATTATAGTTTTCGCGTTTGATTTATTTGCAGTTTTTAGTTTTCCGAATTTCCTTAATCTTGATTCATTACGATTGCAATTATTACAAAAAGAAAACAATAAATTGTAATTAAATCCTACCAACATTTAAACTATCATCAAATGAAAGTCATTTTAATCCAAGTCGTGTCATTGTAATATTTCGGCAGTACATTCCAAAGAATTCATGATTCGGATAACATTACAACTGCCCAGGTAATCAACGCTATCCAGTGGATAGGAAACGTGTCCACACACTAATGATTATTGCATTTCCGTGGTCACCTTCTTAGCTAAAATTGTGGTCATAACAAAATGAAAAACATTAAGCCAGTATCAAACCTCACTGTACTTATTATACAGAAAATTTAAGCATGGCATATGCAGAAGAAATGTGCCAATGTTTATAGTTGGGGATTTTTTTCACACTGAGACGGTTTTTTCAGATTGATTTTGTTACTTTTGCATGCCTATTTTAGGACGACTCCAAAGAAGTTTGTAAAATGTATCTACAATACACTGTCAATTTTTTTTTTAATGTTAGAGAACTTCTTTAGGAAATTATTTAATACCGTGAAGTATCAAAAAACTTCTTAAATCTAAGAGTTAAAAACTTCTTAAATCTATGGTCAGTAACATATACAGGGCTTGAATTGGGCAGGAGCTCACTGGAGCTCGTCTCCGGAACTTCTTCACTTTCGGCAATTATTTAAATATTAGCTGGAGCCCCTAAATAGACACTGTCATGAAAAAGTAATGAATTTGTGATTAAAGTCATAAACTTTGTTGTCCAGAAAAATGGACATAAACAATTGATATGATTTATCGATTCTTTTGCAGCCATTCGATTTTTTAATCGATTTATCATAATATTAGGGCTCCTGCACTTTTTTTTTGTTAGAAATTAAGCCCTGAACATATAGAGTAAAAATCCTCTAGAACAGGGGTCTCCAATCGTTTTAGTCCAAGGGCCAATTTTTCTTATTCTTGTAGGCCCGCGGGCCGCACTGATCTTATTTTCCTATGTTGGCTAATGTTAATTTTTGCTTACCGAGCATGTACTGCGGGCCGGATGGGTGTTGGCTCGCGGACCGTAGTTTGGAGACTCCTGCTCTAGAAAAACATTTCTCAAATACGATCATCTGTTTTCATAGTCAGATAAATCTCCTCTCCATGAAATTCCTTCACAATAACACCTCTCTTTCACGGTAACCCCTATTTTACGTCCGGTAAGTGTTCTTTAATGAAGGTTTTTACTTTAGTTTTCATTTAAGTGTTCTTAATAAAATATTAAAACTGTGACATGTTCTTAATAATTGGCATCTCTGAACGTTTAAAATTAATGGATACGTTAATTGTACAATTATACGCTTACACTGATGCGAGAGTGACTAGTGAAACAATATATATATATAATATAAATCTTTGAATTTTATATATTGTGCATGTCTGCTATATTTCACTGTGACATGACATATAGTTTTATTGATTTTCTAGTTTACAGTGAGAAAATAAAATTACTACTTTTATTATTATCCTACAAAAATGTATCCTGACGTGGAATCACAAAAATAGAAATGAAAAACCGATTATTACTCAATTTGCCAAGAAAAAAGAATAATATATTTTTTGCACAATTTTAAGCAGCTATTATGATCATTGGCGTACGCAGGGGGTGTTGATGGGGGTTGTAACCCCCAATGAAATTTTGTATATTTAACATAGGAACATGTGAGTTGTAGCTCTGTAACCCTTCCCATTAAGCCTATAACCCTCCCCCAATATTTACGAACTTTCTGCGTACGCTTATGGGTATGATTATGCATATCACGAATATCATAATTTTTTACTAAAAAAATGACTGTCAAGATTATGCACAAATGTAATGGATTTGTTTGATATTAGCTTATATAATAACTAAATTTAGTTTTCCAAAAATCATGGGAATATTTTACTAAACTCAAATGAAAATCTCGGATTTCTTTTAATATTTATTATTATATTAGAAATAAAATACAGGGTATTATATTATTGTTGTATTTAAAATACGTTTGAGTTCTTTACCACTTCTATTCATGTACATCAATAGCATCTACTATAAATAGTATGCACTATGAATACCAGAAGCAAAGCATCTTTGAAAAGATTTTTAATACATTTTGAGATGATCCCTCAACACTTGCCAACAGGCGAGCCGACAAGGAGAAGTAGTTCCACCTTCACGGGGGTTCTTCTTCGTTGTTCGGACATGAGCTGAGCAATTTAGGCCTCAGCAGGAAACCACCGTTTAGCCGGGGGCTAGCTTGTCCGCGCTTTTGAGGAATGAATCGCGGTGTGAGTTTACAGTATTTAGGAGAATGCTCACTATTAGGAAGAGATAGTTCCGAAAACACTGATGAATTTAACTTAATTTTGACCATTCTGTAAACGCTTCATCTCTCATCAATTATTTTTGTTTTTCTCTCGAAAAGAAATCACGAAGCAATGAAGTTCTTGAAATAGACAACTGAAAAACGAAGAACTGAATTCGCGTTTAGTACTAGTTTGAAGCAAAAATAGTGAGCTTTCTGATGGCAGTTAAAAACTTTAAACATCGTGTTATATTTTTAAAGCTTTTCCTTTTCTAAATCAAGAATCCAACATATCTTTTATTTTAAATTCTTCATCACCGTGCCTGGTCGAAATTCATTTCCGTGCTTGAATATATTTTTATTTAGTATGTTAGTGACAAACTAGATTCATCCTTAGGTCATTGGCTACAAGAATTCGTGCTAATACCGTTTGGCGTAAATACAAGTTAAATTAAGGTAGCGTAAAAAATGATAAGAAAATCGCGGTGAAGAAGATAAGAACTTCTACGAAGGTTTATGCAAAACGCGCTGGATAAACGAAATCCTGAATTATCTATGGTAGTCACTTCCTACAACGAATACTTTTATTAATTGCAAACCACTGACAAATAAAACTGAAATTAACACACACCATTAAATATTACATGTTTCCATGTCCTCATTTTTCAGCTTGTATCATACATTTACAAAAATATAAAAATTATATATGTGTGTGTGTGTGTGTAGGTTTGAAAACAATTAAAAAATATTTTACAATATGTACTCAGAACAAATTAAACAATAGTAATAACATTGTTTTTGAATAGTTTTATCATTAAATATACAAATATCACACCAACGTAATAAATTTGTAGTACCAGGTATTTAAATCCCATACCAATACCATTAACCACTGCCCAATATGTACACATTTTAAATGATGCAAATGGAGTTGTTATAAAACACAGCATTTTTAACATTCCATTTAATATATAAATGAAGAATCAATAAATTTAGACAGATCATAGTTGGTCTGAATAAGAAAGAAGAATTGGACCTGCAATGTGTAGACATTGATTGGCGTTATGAGCCAATAATCATGGGTTAAAGAGTGTTTTAAGAATCCAACATTACCCATTCAATGCAGACATTATACAGGAAGGCCTGTTTGTTTATAACCATCCATGTGATTTTATGTTTAAACGACCACCAGCGAAATCAACAAATTTTATGTTTGAAATCAACTAAATTTTATGTTTGAAATCAATCAAATTTTTATGTTTGAAATCAATCAAATTTTATGTTTGAACAATCAAATTTTATGTTTGAAATCAATCAAATTTTATGTTTGAAATCAATCAAATTGCGCTCGGAAACAATCACCCTTATATGTTGAAATCAATCACCTCTGTTGCTTGAACTCAAATCAACTGAAATCAATCAAATTTTATGTTTGAAATCAATCAAATTTTATGTTTGAAATCAATCAAATTTTTTGTTTGAAAGAGAAGAAATAGAAAGAACTAGAAAGTCCTGTATACATCTCACATCAAAGTAACACTGTTGAATAACTTACAAGTAGTAATTCAACAAACTCAGTTCAAGTAATACCACAAATGTAAAAAAAATATAGATGAATTTATTCAGTGTCAGAATTTTTTTAATTTAAACATTTTTAGCTAAGTTTTTGCAAGCATATTTTATTAATAATAAAATAGGAAGTGGTTTAAGTACCTTGTAATAGCAGTAATGTAGAAATTAAATTCAAACTCGTAACTAAAAAGATAGCACATGATCAGTTGAAGGCAGTTTTGAAAGTGTTTCCACATCTTATAAATTAAGCAATACCAGATATCCAAAAGGAGTAATGAACAGGTGCTTCCATCTACATTTGAGCGATTAGATGTATTTAATGACAACTGGACAACTGGATTATTGACAACTGCGATTAGATGTATTTAATTGCAATGATTATTCTTTATAAGAAACATTTAAGATTTCTTTCTAGCGATGAAATTTGCAAATGTTCTATTTATATAGTTCATTGGAAAACCATTTAAAACCAAACATTTTTTAAAAGATCTTAAGCCTTCAGAAATGGCTTCAACTCTATTTGAAAGCACTTTCTGTCTGAAGAGTTCACCTAAAATCAAATTTTTTATAACATGTTTTCTGAGACATGTGTCATATTGCAAGTACTGAACAAAAGCAAATAAAAATTGTTTTCTTTTATCGCATATTTGAAAGACAAATTTATTATTTTCATTGATAGTAATAAGTAGCTCTGAAAAGTGAACTTAAGTTCTAGATACAGAGGTATCTTTCAGTGTTAATCCTGGGGGATAAAAATCAAGGTCCAATTGATGCTCCATACCATAGCCTATACAGATTATATAATCTATATATCTATCTATCTATCTATCTATCTATCTATCTATCTATCTATCTATCTATCTATTTGTCTGTCTATCTATTTGTCTGTCTATCTATCTATCTATCTATCTATCTATCTATCTATCTATCTATCTATCTATCTATCTATCTATATATCTATCTATCTATCTATCTATCTATCTATCTATCTATCTATCTATCTATCTATCTATCTATCTATCTATCTATCTATCTATCTATCTATCTATCTATCTATCTATCTATCTATCTATCTATCTATCTATCTATCTATCTATCTGTCTGTCTATCTATTTGTCTGTCTATCTATCTATCTGTCTATCTATCTATCTATCTATCTATCTATCTATCTATCTATCTATCTATCTATCTATCTATCTATCTATCTATCTATCTATCTATCTATCTATCTATCTATCTATCTATCTATCTATCTATCTATCTATCTATCTATCTATCTATCTATCTATCTATCTATCTATCTATCTATCTATCCATTTATCTATCTATCCAAGCTATCTGTCTATCTATCTATCTATCTATCTATCTATCTATCTATCTATCTATCTATCTATCTGTCTGTCTGTCTGTCTGTCTGTCTGTCTGTCTGTCTGTCTGTCTGTCTGTCTGTATGTCTGTCTGTCATGTCTGTCTGTCTCTCTCTGTCTATCTGTCTATCTGTCTGTCTGTCTGTCTGTCTGTCTATCTATCTATCTATCTATCTATCTATCTATCTATCTATCTATCTATCTATCTATCTATCTATCTATCTGTCT
>QLNU02015003.1:169756550-169779801 GCA_006491805.2 Dysdera silvatica
TTGCCACAACAGAATAAACTCTTTTTGGGTGTTGTGGCCTGATATGTAAGGTGTTTTGTGGAGTTACCACACGACATCGTCCTTCTCTTCACCTGTCTCTCTGCCCACCTGTCTTTGCGTGGAGGTAAATGGAAATTTAGTGAATGCCGCAAGGAACGAGTTGTTCCGCCAGTTCCCTGGATCGCGAGTATGTTACTAGATTACTCAGTCAGTGCATAGTGATTTAGTGCACGAGAGGCATTTCAGGCGGTTGCTTCTTGGAAGGAGATTCGTTGCTTATTATATGAAGAAAAAAAAGTTTTCTATATTTTTTCCATCCGGTTTTTTAATATTAAATTATATTTTTAATCAGTATGAAAAAACGGCAATAGCAATATAAAAGAGCAATAAATTTCCACATCCATACTTTTCCTTTCGTCGGTTATTTTCAAAATAAAGGATATTCTGCATCAAAGTTTTCGCGTCACTGCGTTTTGAGAGCCATTCCTTTTCGGATGTGAATAATCCTTTTTAGCCGCTCTATTTGATCTTAATACTCCACATATCTTTATCTTCAGGTATTCTTGGAGTGCATTACGTATCAAGCGTAGATTCACGACAAATAGTTTGTTAATTTTTCTTATATCTTTTCATTAATGAACATCGAGATATGTTACAAATATCATAAACCTATAAATACAGAATTATAATTTCTAATATATTCTTCAATGTATTTTTTCCTTCACGAACAAATAATTAAATAATATATCGGATAATTTATCTAATTTTATTGTACAAATTAAGCGTTTGGAATTTTTTAAGTTTCCCTAAATTTATTCATTAAAAGCCATAGAACCATTTTAAGTTTAATGGTAGAAATTATTCTCAAAAATGATATTAGATTATTTAAAGTATAGAACACTAAATTGTACATGATAATAAATATTTTCAGTTATATTTAGTAAAGACAAATCTTCAATATGGAATGTTTCTCAATGATTTGATTTCAACGTATAGACTGAGCACTCTGACTCAAGGAGTAACCTGACCTGCCAAAATTTTTTTTGTAGCTTTTTGGCTAACTTGCACCTAAAAGTTGTAGCCGAATTAAAAAAACTGTAGCCGAATCAGAAAGGTACATCATTCATGATATGCAGTCTTAAAATCAAATTCCTTTCCATTCAGCCCATTTATTTGGAACTTTCTGGCAAATCGCTCAGCAGCTTTTCTAGCCAAATTTTAGTTATCGCTGCCTTCCGGCGAAAAGGTTAGAGTCATATTAATCCCTGCTCAGACCTGCTCAGACCGCAGGAGTATTCCCGTGAGTAATTGTCGAAGTTTCTATTTATCGTTTTAAAATGCTTTGTAAAAGCTAGTTGGTTTCGATGAGATGGAATATGAACTGGAAGCTCTTTGTACAGTACTTTTATTTTTATATTTTGAATAAGAAATATAAAAAGCAAGTGTCTTCAAATACGAAAAAAACGTAGCTACTGTTTTTTAAATTAAGGAATTAATTAATATACAATAACAATAATAATGAATAATAATCTTTGACTGTTAAAATTAATTAAAGCGTTTATTTATATTTTGAGAGGTTAATTTTATTAGTTGGATTCTTTAAACAAATTTATAACGTTCTTAAAATTGTCGTGTGTGTATAAATATACATTATAATGATATATAATTGACATAATTCGCACTCAATCTACAAAAATATAGTTTAACACTAAATTGCGATTTCCAATTGTGAGCTGATAGGAACCTTCAAAAATAGAATTATAACAGCATATAATCATTAATAAAGAGCTTATATCCTTTGGTGATCTTAAATTATTTTGATAATGCTTTGATGATTACAAAGGGAAACTAAACTATATCCATGTTTCTAAAAATTGCAACACCATGAAGGACTCGTCCGAATTGAATGAAATTTAATGTACAAACGACCTGTGTTGATACAAATAAACGATTAAAATTACAAAGCAAAAAAAACAATATTACATGTCGAAAATCAGTATTTGGTGAAGCCACCACGCGCTGCAATAAGTGATGCTATACGACGTGGCATGGAATCAAACAGATGTTGAATGTGTGCCTGAGGAAGAGCATTCCAGATTGCTTGTATGCGACCCCAAAGTTCATCTGTAGTAGCTATGGGACGAGGATCACGAGCGAGACGCCGACCAACGAAATCCCACACATGTTCAATCGGCGACATATCCGGCGAATAGGCAGGCCAAGGAAGAAGCTGTATCTGTTGTGATGAAAAGAAGTCTTGAACATTCCTGGCAATATGTGGGCGGGCATTGTCCTGTTGAAATACAGCTCCGGGAATGCCTTGAAGGAAGGGAACAACTTCGGGCTCCAGAACTTCATTGATGTACCGGTTGCTGTTAAGATTACCCACAATTCGTAGCAGCTGAGATCGTCCATGATACGTAATCGCACCCAGGAGCGGCTTAAGGGCCGGGCGACCCGGGAGGCCGCCCGGCTTTCATTTGGATGAGGGGGCCAAACTGAAGCCAAGTTTAAATTTTTTTAACTAATCCAATAGTAGAAAATCTCTTTAAAAAGAGACAAGTTTAGAGAAATTTTTAGAGACATCTTTAGAGAAATTCTTTCAGACTTTTGGCCACTTTTATAGGCGCCAAAAAGCAATACGTATCAGACCGCCTGTGTTCAAAATCAACCTCGAGCTGCCCCTGATCGCACCCCCAGATCATAACGCTGGGAGTTCGTCCACTATGACGTTGGATAATGCACTCCGGAAGGTGGCGTTCACCGGTATAGCGTCTAACACGGATGCGGCCATCACTGTACCCCAAATTAAAGCGGGATTCATCAGAAAACACCACTTGTTGCCAATCAGCACGCCAGTCTCTATGTCCATGAGCCCATTGTAGCCGCAGGTGCGGATGGTTTTGCGTCAGAGGGATCCTGTATAAAGGAACTCTTGCACGCAGTCCACGGTGCAGTAGACGCCGACGAATTGATGAAGCACACAATGATACACCTGTAGCAGTGCACCAACGTTCTGCCAACTGTCCAGATGAAGCAAAACGGTCCGTCACCGCCATGCGGACCAGGTGTCTATCATCCCGTGCTGACGTCACCTTTCGGCGTCCACTCCCGGATTTCCGAGTTGTCTGGTTCTCTTGAACCCACTGCTTCCACACTCGCATCACTGTGCTGCTGTTACGCCCCATACGAGCTGCTATTGCACGATAAGAAAACCCTCCTTCGAAGGCCCATTGCCTGTTGTCTCCGTTCGAACTCAAACTTGCTCGTCGCCCCTCGTGTAGAGAGGAAGTGACAACTGCTCGCCTGCGGTGGCGTAGTGTGGTAACGCGTTCGCCTAGTGCGCTGTTAATCCGGGTTTGACTCCCAACGGTGCAAAGAACGCTTACTCAGAGATCTCATAAAGATCGCACTGCTCACTGTAGTCCGGGGTTTGGTTCCCTAGGCCTTAAGAGGTTCGGATTCCTCGGAAAACAGTAGGTCCCGGCGCAGCATGACCATTGTAGTCTTTGAGCCGTAAAACCAAAAAACAAACAAACAAAATGTAAGCATAGTGACGTTTCATGTAACGTTTACCACTAGCAGATAGCCATACACGCCCCGCTACAGCCCTCTATTTATACGGATCCATCAGCAGTTCAGAGGGCGCTGCTCAGCCCACGCATGCGCGATGACTCTGAAATTCTAATCATTTGAATAGCATACCCTAATTTGCATTTCCTGAAAGTTTCAGCTCAATCAAGTGATTCCTTCATGGTGTTGCAATTTTTACAAACAGTAGTATGTTATGCCCGTATGCAAGTTGCACTAAACAGGGTTCCTAGGAAAGTCCGAATGCGGGCAATAACTATTGAACTAAGACAGATATTGCAACGAAATTTAGGTAATGGTATAGTAAAGGCTGCACAGCATTTAAATTTCCAATTTAACTCTACGATGCTGAGGAAAATGAAGAAGTGGAAATGATAACAAAAAAATTCACTTTAAAAGAATTAGAAGAAATGTTTCATATTGAGGGAACTTTTTAAGCAAAAGATTGTGGATAGAGATCCTAACCTTGAATGTTCTTCGAAGGTGCTTAGATAAATATACAATTCAATTCGTTGTTACAAAATGACATAAGAAGAAAAATGTAAAGCAAACAAATCTCTTGAAGCACTCTTTTAAGCAATAAGCATTGGCGTACGCAGGGGGTGTTGATGGGGGTTGTAACCCCCATTGCAATGAAATTTTGTATATTTAACATAGGAATATGTGAGTTGTAGCTCTGTAACCCCCCATTGAGCCTATAACTCCCTTATGAACTTTCTGCGTACGCTTCTGGCAATAAGCATTAGTACGCACAGTACAATATACATATGTATACAATAATAGTACAGTGATTATCTAGTTTATACGCACCATCGTGTAACGTTACTTAGTAACTTTGTAAACATAATCTTTAAAGGATGTTATAGTATGGTGACCTTTATTTTTTTCATTTAAAAACGTTATAATTTCCGAAGCTTCGGCAAAAATAACCTATTTTCCATATATTGCATGTCCCGATTATCACGGTTTCGATTATTGCGGTGTTTTCGTTCGCACCATTAACCGTAATGGGGGTTTTCCTGCATATGTTAAAAAAAAAACACAAAAAATTACAAAAATCCTGCCAAGGTGGCTTTGTGTGTTGACCATTATTTGGCAATTGCGTTATCCCTGTGAAAGATAATAATATCTTACAACTTAATATACGGAGAAAGAGACCGTCGATCCTGTGCGTCGGTGGCCTTGCGGTTAAGGCGCTGCGGATCTAATGGAGGGACTGTAGTTCGATTCCAGGTCAGGGGAATGTCTCTTTTTCTCCTATGCATTCAAAAGCTCTAGTTTGAGTTCAAACCTGGGTGTTAGAAAATTACTATATGTTATAGACTTGCTTGAACCCAATATACTATGACGGTGGAAAACGTGGTTGTATGAGGTATTATTAAAGATAGATATTTCGCTGTATGTTTAAACATTTTGTACGTTCTTTCATTTAGAGTTTGAAATATGAATTTTCCAATTAATTTTTGTATCGAAGACATTAATTACAGTTCTAAGAACAGAATTTCTCATGTTGAAATAGAAGTATTTCAAAATGATAATGTTTACTTATCACAAGGGTATATTTCATCCAATCATGAAATTCAAGTATAATAACAAATTTCCCAAAGTATAATCAAGACAATACAATTTGCACTTCTCGGGGACTAGTCTCCAGTAAAAATTATGAAATTTAACCGGCTGAGGATTCTTTGAATTATTTGATTTATCTGACTCTTGAAAAGACTTGCTTAAACGATTTAAACTATCTGCTCGATCATTTCTTTAGTTGAAGATGTGGTCACGGACATTCTATAGTCGGTAGAGTAAATTGAACTCGATAAGGATTTAATTAAATAATAAATTAATTAAAAATAAGTGTTGAGAAAAGAGGTAATTTCATTCCCTTCTCTCTCTTTCGTCAAAAATGATAGATAAATAGTTACAAGGTAATAATTAATCTTATGCAAACAAATATTTAATTATTTCCCAAACTAAATAAAAACAGTTTTAACGAAGCGTTCTATTTTAGATGGAAGCAAGTATGGTGAAAGGTAAACTAATTTATCGGCAAGCCAATGTCCGACAAATTTTGTCAATTACATTTTATCATACTGAAGAAGAGAGCACTCGGCTTACTTTCCAAAAAGATTACTTTCTGTCAATAATCTTTTGAATATTTATGGAAGTATGATGAATTTACCTCATGTCAAATGAAAGTTTATTGCAATATGCAGGGTTCCTAGTAAAGTTCGAATGCGACCAATAATGACTATTGAACCAAAACAGATATTGCAACCAAAGTTAGGTATTAGTATCATGAAATACTATGCGCTATCAGATAAGATGAATAGTAGCGTCCTTGGTAGCGACTCACATGCACTATGTACACGTACTGCCACAAAGTAAGGTGTTCCGAATGTTTTAATACATCGCTTTCAATTGATGCTTTCTGATGTTTTAAAAGTTGAGTTGAAGTTCCTATAGGAGAGAGATCATGGTTTCTTTCCTTTAAGAACTTTAACTCAACCTCTAAAGTGCTAGAAGGCATTGAAACTTCCGGAACATCTCACTTTATGGCAGTACGTGTACATCTCGCATGTTAGCCGTATGTCTTTTCGTATTAAATGAAGGATGCTCTACAACTTTCTAATTGAAAATATTTCTCTATCTTTATTATTTTTCGAGAAAAAAAAATTTAACTTCATCGATTCGCCACCAGGGGCGCTGCTGTTCATCTCATCTGATAGTGCATAGTATTTTTAAATCGAATTTATTAGCGCAATATTCGAAATTTGGTATCCAGTTACAAACCACAATAAATCGAAACCGCAATAACCGGGGTTTTCCTGTGGTCATTTTCTAATATCCACGTTTGATATCTGACGTCTATAACGATAAACTGCCTATAATGACATTCTTTTCCGGTTCGTAATAAATACAGATTTCATTGCATACGTATGCTTGCGGTATATAATGTATTGCTTTGCATTTCCGAGGGCGGTGTTTTGGATTTTTATTCAATTCTTGTTTACTTGATTTGATAAAAAGAAGCTACATCAGCATTAAAAGATAATAAAAAAAAAAAGAAAGAAAAAATGATAACAGTAATCTTTTGCTTCCCACCGATGCAAAAAAAATGCGACGTTTTTGCTAAAATATTCAAGAACTGTGCAACATTTTTGTTCACTAGTTAAAATATTTACACAAACGTTTTTATCAGCATATCGTTCCTTGCAGATCCCCCTGAATCCGGATTTACAAAAAGCACAGAACTGCATCATAAAATCAACTTAAAAACATTAGTTAAATAGGATGCTACAGCATTGTGGTAATGTCTTTTTGCTCTACTATTCACGGTTATAAAATGGCTGCAATTAAACTGACTGTATCAAACATGCTGCGTCCTGAGCTCTTAAACTACTACCCTCGAACTCAGAACGTAGTTTTAGGCGAAATGTTTAATGTAAACCCTGTCATAAAGGTTATTGCCCTAACTGACGTTAGTTCAGGCCTAAGGGCATTGAAAATTCTCACGGAGTTCGGTAAACGTGGGGTCTCTGTCGCCGTAGCTGCAAGCTATTTTACCGCCTTTATTATCAGAGTTGAGAAGGCAAAATGTGAAAAAGGAAAAAGGCCGTGAGGTCACTGTCACGCGCCTACTTAGTCTTGCCAGGTGAGTATTTACGGGCGTCCTGAAGGAGGGGGAAGACATACTTCGGGAAATGATGGTATAGAAAAAGGGGAAGGGGTCATCAGATTGAAAAATCCTACTGAACTTTAGTTGAATGCACAGCTGAGAAGATAAAAATAAAATCTTTAAAAGCAATTTTTAAGCCGCAGCGTATAATACCCGGAATGTATTCATGGCTTTTATGTTTCTTGTGATTTATCAGAGTATTTTAGCTATTAAACGTCGTTGTCTACGTTTATTACAGCATGCGTGTGCTTCCGTGTATGTACGCATGCGCACGTCGCTTTGAAGAGTTTATTGTCAAAATAAACACATCTTCAAATGCGAAAAATTGTTTATTCTCAAATGTTCTATTTATTCATTTATTATTCCTGTTGATTAATGGATAAACATTTTGATATTGTCGAATTTTGTTAATTCGAAGTTGAAGGAACCTTAGAGGTAGTTCGAATTACCCAAAAGGAATTAGAAAAGTTTTAATATGGAAGTTGAAAAAAATATCAAATATGGACTCGGTCAAGCAAAAACACTTTATTTAAAAATACTTATGTACAGCGTCACATATGTGCAGTATTTTTAAAAAGTAGACATTTTTTAATTGGTTCTTAGAGTAACTAATCGAATATTTGTGAAAGCTTCTATTTTGTTGAGCGCCTAAAAAATACAATCACTTCGTTTCGCTTCCCCCTCAACCACTGGCGTATTTAGGGAACGTTGATGAGGGTCATAAATAGTGATGTGGGTTTTATGGAAATTTTTGAAACGGAAGATTTTCCACCACTGCAATTACTAATTATCTAATATAAATGTAATATTTTATTTATTAAATAACATTTGTTTTATATTCTATATCACTACACAAACTATGATCCGCACCCTATACTTACCCCCTCAGAAAGAAATACTGGTCCACAGAAAATTTTGGAATAATAATATTGTTTAAATAGAAATACAGGGTACCAGGGAGGAAATTACATAAAAAGGTTAAACACTGGTAAAATAGCAATGAAAAAGATCACTCAAGCTTTCGGACGCATCAGCAGCAGTCCTTCATCAGGAGTAATGACGATGTTATGTTTCTGTCTCTTTTTTATACTTGAAATTTCTGGAAAACCCTTCATCAGAGTAGTCCCGCAGAATGGGAAAACCCAATGAGAACCAATGGGAGGCCTCCAATAGAATCATGGAAGAACCCCAATAGGGACCAATGAGAAACCCACACTGCGGGTTACCTAATTTGGGGATGTCTCATACATTTCAGAGTAAGAGTTGTTTATAAGTTTCTGGAAGTGGTTGTGATGTATTAATGGCTTTCCCGTGTAGTTTGTAAGTTTCCCAAGATTCTAAGAAGAGTCTACTATTCTTGTTTGTGATGTGACGGTGTAGTATTTTTGTTGAGTCCCAGTCGGGTTCGTGTCCGTGTTGTAAAGCGTGTTCTGCCAGACGTGAGGCTATGGTTAAACTCATCATTGTTACTTTTTACTTCATAGTAACTGTTACTTTAACCTGTTACTGCATAACATTTCGGTCAGAGAGTCTGGGGTTAGTAGTTGATATGATAATGATACAGATAACTTTATTTAACATTTTTTAAAATGTTATTTTAACGAATATGAAAATATCATATTGTACTAAATACATAAATAAAACTCAAAACTAAAAAATGTGAATTCCTAAAATTATTAGTGAAAAAATAAATCAACGTGATATAATGAATCTTTTTTTTTCCTTCCATGGGTTCATTTTTTCATATTTTAAGTTATATTTATATGTAGGCTATTTAGTAATATTTTGTACATAATAATTTTGTGTGTAAAAATTGGGTTGTTTTTTAAAATCCATATACGTATCTGCCAGTGTTGTTTCAAAATAGTAAGAGGGTGTGAGCCGCTGAAATATCGCAAAAAGGGGAGGGAGAGCTTCGGCTGACAATATTTAGTAACTTTAAATATTTGATGAAATTTAAAATGATTTAGTGAAAATGTAAAATATATTTTAATAGAATGGAAAATGAAAAGAAAAGCCGATGTTTGCAAAGGATTCTGTTCTATGCAGTCAGGAGCAATAGGAAGTTATGATTATGTTATGAATGAACGATGATGATTTTTTAATATGCATCTAATATGGTTTTTTTATGTTTAAAGTTTTTAAAATTATATACACACGCACACACGCACACACACACACACACAGAGAGAGAGAGAGAGAAAGGGAGAAGTTATGACATTTTTTAAAAAGAAAAATTAATTTTTAAAATTTCAATACAGGAAAATTTTACGCCGATAATTTTGAGGGTTGAAAATTTTCTATTTCGAAAAATTTTTCCACCCACATCTCTAGTCATAACCCTCATTTCGTTGCAATTTTTTATATGTATACATACAAATACACTCTATAACAAAAAAATCGACGCACCAAGAAGGAGTTGTCCGATTGCGATAAAAATTGGTGGATGTGAAGAACATACATAGAAAAAGAAACGATTAAAATTTCAGAACAATTGAATGATTTATTGCAGAGTTTGACCGTTACAAAGGGAGGAAGTCAATAAGGCGTTGGTCCACCTCTGGCCTGGATGCAAGCTGTCACCCGGCGTGGCATAGACTGATAAAGATCCCGGATGGTGTCCTGCGGAATTTCTTGCCAAATTGTCTCCAACTGTCGGGCTAAATCGTCAACATTCCGGGATGGTTGCAATCGCCTTCCCATAGCGTCCCAAATGTGCTCTATGGGAGAGAGATCAGGAAACCTAGCTTGCAAAGGAAGTGTTGGGCAAGCTTGAAGACAATTCATAGCAACACGTGCCGTGTGAGACCGGGCATTGTCTTGTTGAAACGTAAGTCCAGGGTGTCGCAAAAGGAACGGTAACACAACCGGTCGTAGAATGTCGTCTACGTACCGCTGTGCTGTAAGTGTGCCAGAAATGACCACCAAAGGGGTCCGGCTATCAAAGGAGATGGCACCCCAGACCATAACGCCCTGTTGTGGGCATGTGTGGCGTGCGATAGTAAGGGCAGGATCCCCACGCTGCCCTGGACGTCTCCAGACACGTCTGCGGTTGTCGTCAGGACACAGTTGGAAACGGGACTCGTCACTAAAGACTATACGTCCCCAGTCAGCGCAGTTCCAAGTTGATCGAGCCCGGCACCACTGTAATCGGACTTGACGGTGTAAAGGCGTGAGAGGTAAGCGGCGTAACGGTCGGCGCGAGCGTAAATTCCGCTCTCTCAGTCGTCTGCAGAGGGTCATGTTGGACACATGTGTGCGGGCCACACGTTGGATAGTTGATAACGACGAATCCGGTGCTGTGACAGCTGCTCTGACAATCGCTCTGTCTTCCCGTTCTGTTGTGGCCCTAGGTCGACCGCTGCCGTCCCGACGCTGACATCTGCCGTTGTTGACCCACTCTTGCCAGCACCGTCCAATCGCCGCATCGCTTCGACCCACATGTCCAGCGATTCTTCGATTCGTCCAACCAGCCTCTTTCAATCCGATAGCACAACCTCTTTCAAACTCTGACATATGCTCGTAATGAGCACGAATCTTTCGGCGAGGCATTGTTACAGTCGACGTAAGATATCCGCAGTCAAAATGCAACAGAAATTTTGACCACATATTGAGAATCGCTCCTTATATACACCTGCTGAATGCGCAGTTCCGATGCGCTGGAGTTCCCGCTATTCATTCATTGGACACCAAATTTTAATCATTTGCATGTTCGGTCAAAATGTCTTTGCATACGAAATTTCATTACAATCGGACAACTCTTTCTTGGTGCGTCGATATTTTTGCTACACAGTGTATATGGAGTTGTAGCTCTGTAAATTCACTTATGAACTTTCTGCGTACGCCTATACCCTCAAGAAATCGTATCAACTCTTGTATATATTCCGAAGCCTGCATAAATGTAGGAAAGGGCTTTTCTGAGATTTCTGCTTGTCCTCTTCTTTTATTTGAAGATGTATTATCTTTGACCTATTGCAACTAATATGGCAAGCCGCCTTAATGGATGGAACAAAGTTCATCCACTAAGACTGCACTGAATACCTGCCAAGATTTTGGCTTCCGTAAACTCCCCAGAAACATTAAAATTCTCGTCAATATTTACAAAATCCTCATAAGGAACATTGTGTTGTGTTTTATGTATTCTCAGTTTTAACTTTCTTCCCAGAAAAATCCGCAACGGGAAATTCCACTTTTTTGGCATCTTGCGTAAAATAAAAGCTTCAGTTTGACCAAAGTAACTTTTATTTACAAACAATTTTTTACATCATTTTAATAGAAGGTTCAACGGACCAGAGGAAAACTTTGAATTATTAACGAATTCGAATTAATTATGTTCGAATTATCCAAGTTCGACTATATACTAAATAAATGTATTTATATCGTTTGTCACTTCATTAGGAGCACACCTTTAATAACGAACAGAACTATAGGATAAGTAGAATTTTGGCGAGGAACTGAAGCGAGCATCCAGCAAGAACCAAGTAGTACAAAAATACAATGCTTTTGCTCATATGAGAAGGGTGTGCTTACTTTATATATAACATTCCCAACTTTACTACATATGTGTTTAATTGGATTCAAATCTAGAGAATGCGCTAATTCGTGGGATGAAAAAACCTCAAGAACATAATCTAAAAGCCAAAAGATGATAATTCGTGCGGTATAAGAAAGTACTTTGTCTTCTTAGAGAATATATTTGTATACGAAGGATGTAATTGCCTAAGTAAAAGGAAAATATTTTGAGTTCTTGGCGTTAGCAAACCACTACAGTAAACTTCTGGCGTGATTTGCAGTTGACATTACACTCTAAGTCCTAGATATTTGCACCTAGTCCAATGCTTTGTAGTAAGGGACGTTAAAAAACTCATTTAGGAAGTATGGAAATATAAAACATGATTTAAAATACAAATAAAATGTATTAAAATCCTTTTCCATTCATGAAAGATTTTAACATAGGCTGGGAAGTGACGAAGTCCTTCCACACAAAGGGATTAAAAAAGAAAGAAAGAAAGAACGGCAGTAAAGATTTGTAGCTAACATACTAACTATAGACGCTTAAAAAATATTTAAGAAAAATTATACTTTTGGAAGAGGTTAAAAAAGGACTCATTTCAAATAAGGAAGTTTATAATTTGAAATTTAACCTACTACACCACTACATTACGCAGCATTCAAGGGTTTTGTACTTCACGGCAATAACGATGTTATATAGACCAAGTAAGTTTTTTTTTAATTTCTTGTATTATCGTCATTTTGCAAGAATTGATATTTTTTCTTAAATTGCACTTATTAATATCCCAAGTTAAATTATATTTGTATTTTATTTAAACTAGTGAAATATTCATCACATCTTCATGCATTTTGAAATGGAAGAATTTTAAACTAAATTATAATTAATTATAAAGGGCTAATGTTACCTTATTTAAGAATAGTTGTGTAATCCCGTCCATGTATTTTGACTATCCAAGAATTGTATAAAAATCCGATTGTTCACAAATACCGGAAATGCGGATGTTTGCGAGCTAAAAATTCAGCATAAGCTTTCTATTCTTTTTAGGCTGGAACATTATATTCATTAATTTATTCAAAAATAGAGTTCATGGTTTTTGCATGAAGGCAATATTTTACAACTTGTGAAATTTGTGATCGATGTTTTCATTCCGCCACCTGTCATTTCGAGTACTTTTTGGAACATACTTGTGAGTACTATGTTTCTTTGTGGCAGAATAGATCAATTATAATTCGGATGGCTAGATCTTTTGAAGTCAAGCTTTTCCGTTAAATAGGAATTTTAGAGAAAAAATTATTTAAGTGGCGGTAGGTTTTCTCCATAATTTATAAAGGCTTCGACTGCAATAATTTGAACGAAATAGATAGATCTTATTTAATCGAAAATAAGTAGGTAAATGTATATTTATTGCACATCTTAACAAGACTGGTTTTTTTTTTTTTCTAGAATTTCAATAGCGGGGGCACAACATCCCCTTCCTCTTTATCGTCCATCTACACAGGCTCATAAACTCTATAGTGTCAGAATTAATAAAGAATTTTTATCAACGTTTTTTAGGCGTCATAATGTTAACGCCGATGTTATGGCATGGTTAGATGGTGAAACGTTCGCAAAGAAAAGAAATGTTTTCTGTGTCAGGTGGGGCATTATGTCCACGATTCACGAAAAATGCGGTTTAAATACTCCCGTAGGGGATTGAATGTTTGTCGGCCGTAGCTCAGTTGGTACAGCTCTTGCCCGGATTGTAGGAGGTCGTTGGGTCATGCCCAACCGGACACAGAAAACATTTCTTTGCTTTTTTGAACGTTTCACCATCTAACTGTGCCACAACATCGGCGTTACTATTACAACGCCTAAAAAATGTTGATAAAAATTGTTTCTTAATTTAATCTGCGTAGTGTTCGACTTGTATAAATATATCTGCTGCAACGGGCTTTTCGATGAATTTAATACCGATCTCTTCGTAAGTGGGTTTAAAAAGCAGTCCATGTACTGCCTCATTCGGCGAAATATCCGGTTTCGGAAAATAGTCTTAAATACTTCAGTAGGGGATTGAATGTTCGTCGTCCGTAGCTCATTTGGTAGTGCTCTTGCCCGGATTGTAGAAGGTGGTGGGATCATGCCCCCATCGAATGCAGAAAACATTTTTTTTTTCTTTTCTTTGCAAGCGTTTCACTATCTAACCATTCCATAACATCGGCGTTACTATTACTACGCCCAAAATACATCGATAAAAATTGTTGCTTAATTTAATCCGTGTAGTGTTCGATTTGTATAAATAAAAAAAAAAGGAACTACGGTGTCATCTCAAAGGTGAAAAATCAACCTTAAAAACTGGTTCGGCTAAACCCACGGTTTTGAGAATTGTCACTCCAAAAAATGAAGTTCTGTTTTAATGGAATTGGTTATTTAAATTTTAAATGAATCCTAAGCTATCTATAAGCTGAATAATATTTTTTTACTAAATTTTAATAATTTTTGAAACTCAAGTTATTAGCTCAAACTAGATCTTTTGCTATAGAAGACACAGTCACCGCCCAAGCCCTGAGTCGAACTAGGAGCTTTTGCAATTTTGGTTTCTTTTGTTTTATGGCGAAGGGACAGTCATACTGCCCTTGCTATTTCTACAGTTTTCCTAAGAATCCGAACCCTGAGGAAACGAATTTCGGCCGAATGCAGATCTATTCAAAAAGGCTTCAAGCACTGGTTATCTTTTGGAAACAAATCCGGATAGTCCGTATTACAGAGCAATGCATTATTTCCTCTGTCTAGGACAGATCTTGAAATATTCTTTCATTGGAATTACTCGTGGGACAATGTAGTGTTCCCTAAAATGTAGATTTTTAAGTGCATAAGGTAGTGTATTACCCCCTCCCCCACCCCAGTGGTTCAATATAAGTCTTTAAATTCACTGGGTAGGTCCTGTAGTGGTAACGCGTACGGTTAGTGGAGTCTTAAATGCTTAAGGTCACGTATTACACCCCTGGCTCGGTGATTCAATATTACTCTTTGAATTCACCGGGTAGGCCGCACGGTAGTAACGCGTACACCTAGTAGACTCTTAAATGCATGAGCTCACGTATTACACCAGTGGTTCGGTGGTTCAATATTAGTTTTTGAATTCACTGGGTAAGTCGCGCAGTGGTAACGCGTTCAACTAGTACACTCTTAAATGCACAAGGTCACATATTGCCCCCCAGTGGTTCGTCGGTTCAACATTAGTCTTTGAATTTACTGGGAAGACCATGCAATGGTAACGCCGTCACCGAGACTTCCAATAATCCAAGTTCGACTCCCAGCGTTGTCAGAAAACGTTCACCAACTACTCACCATATTCCGAAGGTTGGTTTCCTAGGTCAAAGGGGATCGGATTCATCGGGAAAATAGGGACCCACTGTCCGTCAGTGATATAACGATAACATTTTCATCTATTATGCCATTAACCCGTGTTCGACTCCCAGTGGTATCTTAGAACACGTCTCTGTTCATCATAGTCCGGGGTTTGGGTCCCTTGGCGGTCGTGGTTCGGATTCTACCGAAAACTGTAGGACTCAACGCAGCGCAACAATTCCCGTCCTTACGTCGTAAAAAAGGAAGCCATGAGGATGAGTTCGATATTCAGTAAACTTAATCGTGGCGTAAAATGGCCCTTGCGCCATAAAAATACAACCAACCAATCGAACTTCATTATATGTTAACTTAGCGTGTTTCGGAATTAACATTAAGCTGTAGAATCAATCACTGATAACACGTCGAACGATTTTGGAGATTAAAATATAATACTTGTATATCAACGGAACGCCGGCGACAACTTTTCCCCCTTAGAAATGTAAGGGCTGAAAAAAAAATCGTAAGCGATCGCAGTTTTCATCGTAATTGTTCGTAAAAAAATCACAAGTCTCACTAACGCAAGACTGATCTATGAGGGTGTGGCCTAGAGCGATGATGTCTTCACGGTTCAACTATTCAGACTAGAGCCCCTAGAATTATATTAATTATACTTTTCCTATAGAATTACATTAATTATTCAGCGCAAGTGTATGGTTCGCCACCTAGTTTTCTCTCCTCCTAAAATTTAAGTAGATCGGCTTCTGATGCCATGCTTAGGCGTCTCCTTTGTGTTTGTAACGCCATTTGCACTAGGTGTGTGTTTCTATAGACTGTTGGGTGCTTTGCGGCGAAAATCATTTGACTTTTTTTTTTTGTGGATTTGCGTTTGAGAGGTAAGAAAAATGTGATTTACCTCGACAGTTACGAAAAAAAGGCTGTTCTGATGGGTTTTTTTCTAAGCATTTAACATTTTTAAGATTTGGGCATAACTCGAATGTGATCCAACGAGCAACGAGGGCAATCCCCAGCTCTTCGGTGATTCAGGAAAATTTTAGAGATCAAAACACACCGTAAACAACATGCTGGCGGAACCAGTTTGCCAGCCAGTTTTGAAACACTTGAAAAATTTCAGTCGGTCACGAACAATCACTTTTACCATTATTATTTTCAAGAACCGTAATTCAGGCATAACTCGAAGTCTTTCCAAATAGAGAGCAAGGGATCTCTTCAACTAACACTTCTCTGATACAGATAAAAGAAATTTGTTTTCAGGTATGAATTTTGTAAAATCCTCTCCCTAGACCCACTACGCAGCTGTGTCTTTCGGCGTAGTAAAAAAATTAATCGACTTACGTTTTGGACGGGCGTTGGCCGTCTCTTGTCAGGAACTCAAATAATCCAAAACTAAACAGCACTGAAGTGTTGCAGTGATCGCTCCGTTGATCGTTTATACGTAAGTACTATATAAACAAATACACAAGCAAAAATTTAGATCTAGCGAAAGTGAATGGTCACTAACGCGATATACATTTTTTTCATATGAGTCCTGCAGTGCTAACGTGTTCGCCTAGCGCATATCCCGACTCGACTTCCAATTGCGCCAAGGATAAAAAAAACGATTATCGACTAACTGCTCATCGTAGTCCGGAGGTTGGTTCCCCCCGCCTTAAGAGGCTCAGATTCCTAAAAAAAAAAACAGATCCCGACGCACATGACCATTCCTGTCCTAGCGTCATAAAGCTCAAACATTTTGAACATGAAAATATAAACAAATATGTAAGCAAGCATTCGGATCAGAGATGCAATGCAGCCGCAACGCCGTTCCGGCATTCTTTTTTTACATGGTCTCTCCTGGCCCATCATGTCCCTCAGTTCACCCCTCTCCCAACAATACCATCAAGGACAGTGTGTTCCGGCACTGCTTAATTTACGACTACGCCCCTGATTCGGATCCAGCAGAAATAATGTGGTCACCAATTAGATACATTTCATAACAGTTTAAAAATAAATTTAACCCTGTGGTGGCGCAGTGACATTGCGTTCGTCTAAGGTGCCGTTCACCTCAGTTCGAATCCCAAAGGTACAAAAAAAAAATACCTTACCAACTAATGGTAAGTAACTCAGTCATTGGCGTACGCAAGGGATGTTGATGGGGATTGTAACCCCACATTGCAATGAAATTTTGTATATTTAGGATTTTATTTGGAATATGAGTTGTAGTTCCATAACCCCATTGAGCCTGCTCCCGCTTATGAAATTTCAGTGTACGCCTATGCTGACTCGTAGTCTGAAGTTGGTTACCTATATCTTAAAAAGTTCCAGATTTCTTGGAAAATATATGTCATTGCACCACAGTGACGTATTGGTAATGCATTTATCATGCATTAACCGTTGATTTCAGTGGTGCTAAAGAAAAGCTTATCGACTAATTGATCATGTGGTAGTCCGGAAGTTGGTTTCTGACCCTAAAAGTTTCCGAATTCCTCGGTAAATGTAGGTCCACTTCTCTGCAGTGACGTATTGGTAACGCATTTGTCTGTCCTGCCATTGGCGCAGGTTCTGTTTCTTTTTATATTGGTTTTATGTTTGTTTATTTGTGCCAAAAACTTTACTAAACGGTATCGTCGTAGTCCGAAAGTTGGTTACGTGAGCCTTAAACGGATTCCTCGGAAAATGTAGGTCCGCTGCTCTACGGAGATATATTGGTAACGCATTCATCCATCGTGATATTAACCCAGGTTCGATTTCTAATGGTGCCAAATGAAGAAAAGCTTACCGACTAATTGCTCATCTTAGCCCGGAAGTTGGTTTCCTAGGTGGTTTCTTCCTTAAAAGGTTCGGATTCCTCGGAAAATGTAAGTCTACTGCTCTACGGTGACCTATTGGTAACATATTCATCTATCATTGTATTAACCCGTATTTTTATTCCCGATGGTGTCGTAGTATGCATGACGTTTTTCTGCACATCATAGTCCGCGGTTGATTGCCTCGGCAGCAAAAATCCAACTTCCTCGGAAAACTTTCGTAAGTCCGCCACAACATATCCTTTGCCGCTCTTGCGCAATACAAATACATTAAATTTGATACTTATTTACAAGCCTTCCGTGACACGCTAGCGCCATTGCACTAGAACTGGCAAAAAATAAATAAATTGGATATAACATGATGTCATCTCCAGCTTTGAAAACTGTTTTGGTACTTGCCGATTTAAGAGTGTATGTTAAATCGAGTTAGAAACGATGGATAGGGCGAATTATTTCATGATACTTGTAAACGAACAGACAATTCCTTCATCAGTGAAATGCTGGAGCAAAAAAGCTTTGACGGAACTTGCAACATGTGGGTGCTCACCATTTTGCACGAAAATGGTAGATGTAACTCACTGTCGTTTCCGTGGTTGTGGCAGAACAAAAGTCTGGAGCAACTCATGGTACCGAAGGGCCGTTACAGAACATTTGATAGGGCCATAAACATTTACAAGTGAACGATAGCGGCCATATTGAGCAACCTGCATTACATTATTCGGTACGCGATTGACAACTGCTTACTTACTGTATTTCTTTAATTTTTATCATTTGTTGCCACTCTGGCCTAATGGTAGAAACGGTTCTGCTTATATCAGAACTTCTGTATCATATCACCATCAACGACCATTTTCAATCCACTGTAGGATGGAGGTCTCTCTGTTATCACACGCAGTGTGGTGAAAGAAAAACAGAGGAATCAGCCTTAAACTCACTACGTTGGCCAGACGTGTTGGCAAGCTGGATCTATAATTTAACGAAGGTTCCGAACGTCCATCACCACAGTCAGTATTCCTTCTCTAAGGCGGGGCTCGTTGAGTCACCCCTACCGAGTGACCTCTATCGATCAACTGTTCTGCATCATATACGCGAAGAAAAATAAAATCTCTTTTTTATTCATTCAGATAACTTTTAAACGCTCGTATAGCTGTGAAAGATATGGTAAAGTGCGTAACTACTACTGGATCAGATGGGCAGCGCCCTCTGTGGCGACATATAAAATTTATTGCAGTTAATTCGTAAATTAAAAAGATGCAGAATATTTTTAATTATAAAGTTAAGCATCAACTAATTAACAGTAAATAACATATCGTGTAGGCCAATAGGGTAAATAGAAGATTGTATACATTTGATCGAATAAGATACGCGTAACTGTCAATCATAAATAATAAAATAGAATGAAATTGGTCACCCTTGGTTAGGTTTGTACTTGCATAGTAGAAAATAGTGGAAAACACATTACGTATTTGTTCGAATATGTATGTCATATTTCTATTTGAGGATGGATGGCGAAATTTAATTGAGCGTTACTATTGTAAAATATTCATAGTACTACTCAGTGCCGTATTTCCCAATAAGCTATACTAGGCTATAGACTAGGGCGGCAAAATTTTGTGTATTGAGTCTGATAGAACAAAATCAATACCATATGATATAATCAGATGTTTTGCCGAGAAGAAAGCTAGACGTCATGCTTTCCATTTAAATACTAGTGCTCAATAGACTTTTATTTTTTTGCTAAAATTAAAATTTATTTCAATAAAATTGAATTTGATTTATTATATACCAAGAAGAGATAATACTTCAATATAAGTTAATATTGTTTAATGTTTATGTTTCAATTTATGAGTTTGTTTTTCAACATATTTATTGTCAATACAAAAGTTTTTGGCATTGAAGGTAACGATTTTTATGTTTCTACCACTGATTTGGGAGGCGGACATGTAGGAACGGCTGCAAGAAGTACCCTTGGGGCGGCAAAATGGTAAATCCGCCCATGGTACTATTATGTAAGTGCAAGTTTGATCTCTCATGTCATAAATGTTACTTATATTCATGACATGACAGTGAGGAGAATCTGATCTCACCAAATGTGCATAGTTCTCTGTTTACTCCATCAGCGTACATAATGTGTCATTTCCTATTCATTCGCCGATGCTCAACGACATTTTAATTAAACAAATTCTGGATCTCTTTTATTTCCAGAGTTAGGTGAAATGACTTCTGCATTTCTCTACAGGGGGCGCTGCGGTGGATCCCATCTGATCGAGTGTATTGTCCTTTTACTATTCTTTTAAAACTCTGAGCCTTCTACGAAGGTCATTTGGATTAATTAGAACTTTGTAAACACCCTGTATAAATAAATAGACGGGAAAGTGAATAACAGAATGGGTTTGTCTTAAGATTGACACATGTTATTCCTAATTACAATCGTTCATTATTATATGTTTAAATAATACATAGAGCAAGCGTTAATCATAAAAGAAAAATTTCCTACTTCAGAAAATCTAGAGAGCTATACATATGTAACAAGAAATACATAGGCTAATCTTAAGTATAGAAGTATAATAACTTGTACAGGGTGGTTATAATTAAACTTGGCCTATTTAGAGCACTCTGGAGCTTGAACCTTTCAGCGTATTTTCATCAAAATTTGTATATAAACTATACAAAGGATGCGGAAAGGGAAACTTTAAAATTTTTTTTCACTTCAAAAACGTCCTCTAGGGTGCGCTTTTTAGCGCAATACTGCAAAAGCAACCCATGAAATGACCAACACGCAACACAAATGACATTTTTAATGTTTAGTAACATTTATTGCATCGAAACATTTCAAATGAACGTTGTGCGAGCAATAACAGCACACCGGCATTGCAGGCCTTCTATGGAAAAAAAATATTTTTCACATGCAGACAGAGTGTAAAGAAATGCAGCAAGTAAGCACCTTTTAATCGTGTACAGAATGATGTAATAAAGGTTGCTCAATGTGGTCACTATCATTCACTTGTAAAAGTTTATGGCCCTGTCAAATGTTCTGCAATGGCTCTTCGGTACCGTGAGTTGCTCCAGACGTTTGTTTTGCCGCAACTGCAGAAACGACAGTGCGTTACATCTACCATTTCAATGCAAGATGGTGCGCACCCACATGTCGCACGATCCGTCAAAACTTTTTGCTCCAGCATCTCACTGATGAAGGAATTGTCTGTTCTTTTACAAGTCACTCACTGGCACACGTTCGCCGGATCTCACTCCGTGCGACTTCTAGTTGTGGGATCATTTAAAGAATTTGGTTTATTGTGGAAGTGTTGCTATGTTAGCAGAATCCAAGAATTCCATAACGCTGCATATGTAAAGCCTCACGGAGGATTAGTTGCGATGCGCTGTTGAACACATTCTGCATTGGCTTGAATTGTTACAAATAAATGATGACGGCCACATCGAGGAACACCCATTACATCGTCCTGTACACGATTAACAGCTGCTTAAATGTCATATTTCTTTACGCACTATCTGCATGTACAAAATTATTTTTTTCCATTGTACGCCTGCATCGCCGACGCATCGTTATTGTTTGTACAACGTTCATTTAAAATGTTTCGATGCAATAAGTGTTACTAAATGTTAAAAATATCATTCATGTTGCGTGTTGGTCATTTTAAAGGTTGCTTTTGCAGTATTGCACTAAAAATTGTCCTCTAGCCGAAGTAAAAATTTTTTTGCAGATTCCTTTTCTGCATCCTCTGAATAGTCTATATACTAAATTTGGTGAAAATCCGCTGAACGGTTCAAGCTCCAGGATGCTCTAAATAGGTCAACTTTAATTATAACCACCCTGTATATACGAGAAGCACTTCTCAAAATTCGCAGCAACATATATCATTATTATTATTATTCTTTTCTCTAAAATGATTTCATATATTCTATTCGACCATTTATTTTTCATTTGAGTAATTGTCGCCCTGGTTCAAAAAAGCAGTCAAAACACTGCACCATTCTTCGCGAACTTGTCCGTGGTAAAGCCTTATATACTCTCACAAGGGGGAGAATGATCAGCGCCTGTAGCTTAATGGGTAAAGCACTTGACCGGCAATCAAGAAGGTATGGGTTAAACTCCCACCAGTCACCGTAAAAACACCATATTCTTTGCGATCATCCACTTTCTTAGTCTTCGTCTAGTATTTTCAGAATGATACATAATAGATCATTTGTTGAGTCAAATTCGGTGTGAGGTGGGGGTAATTTCGACTTATCGCACGTCATTGATGCACGCTTATATATTTATCTTAATATTATATACCTTTTATATTGTTTGATTCAATAAAATATTCCAGAAAATTCAAAAATAACTTTAATACATTTTTCAAACTAAATTTAACAAACTTCATTAGTTATATGTATGACAGATACACAGATACTTTGTATTTGCTTACTACATCTGATTAGTGACACTAAATATAAAATCACGGGACGAAAGTTAGATTAACAGTAGGCCAGCTACAATACCAGTTCCTGAAAGTTAATTTGGCAACAGTTCTTTTCTAAAATGAGACAGGGAAGGTAAACACAGTTTGTATCATTCTTTGTTTTTCGAATATGACGGCTTCGCGTTGTCTCTCAGTAAGCAGGAGCATTGAGGCCAGCGAGACAAGTGGCGTTCGACCCGCAAATTAGTCTTTGGAATGGTCTGTGGCGGAACAACCTGGTCATCAATTTGATGAACAATGCGGTGATTCTATCTCTACGCTTATTGCCACCACCACCACCGCCGCCACCTTCAGCTTGCTGTTTGTCTCCTAAAAAAAAAAAAAAAAAAAAAAAAAAAGAATTGTAGGGTTTACAAAGTACAAGTGTACCCAAATCTTTCACGAACGAATCACTGAACCATTTTACCCATCCATTATAAAATGAACGTATTCGTTCAATGAGTCAGTCGAGTGTCCGCCCTAGCCGGAATCCCTCTAAAAACTGTAGAAAATACGATCAAACCATAATATTAGAGACAAGTGATTTATTCTTATACTGAATTATGAGAATTCCAATGTGAATAAGATGCACAAATAACTTACATATCTAAAAGAATCATTTCTACTCCGTGGACTTCTCTCTAGCCTATTATTTCATCATTATTTAGATAAAAGACAATGCGTGTGAATACTAATTTTTTGTTTTTTAATTCTATAATTTTACAATTGCAAACTTACCAATTAAGGCACTGAAAAATTGCGTTTTCATATCTCTAGCTAGTTTAAAGTAATTGAGATCTTGTCCTGGAGGCCAACCTGTATGAAAAAAATATATATATTACGTTAATTATATATATATTTCAAATTTTGATTTTTT
>QLNU02015003.1:169783636-169840856 GCA_006491805.2 Dysdera silvatica
ACCAACACCTTGTGTCATTTTAAATTCTTGGATTGGATCAACTGACCCATCTACATATAGTGACCTGCGGAACAATTGCATGAAATTTCAAATTCCCTCAGCCACAACAACACTAATTCAACCTTTCCGCATTTATTTTTTCCGGAAGTACAAACTTCTCGTAAAAAAATTTTAAACTATGCCGTTCTAAATGATGTCGCAATAAAGTTAATGGAACGTAATGAAATAATAAAAATGCATTCATTGGTTTATAATCATATTCATTCCGAGAAATATAAACCTATGTAAATATACTCCTAGTCAGCTTGCAATTATACTAACGTTGCTATTGCGTAATTTCATAATATTTTAGCTACATCATTTTAAATTGATCATGAGGAAAGTGGTTTTAATAAATGTAGAGATTTTTCTTTTCAAAAATATACACATTGTGATCAAAATTGTTTCGTACATTTTACGTTTTTTACCAGTTTCGTGAGTTATCATATGATATTTGAACATAAAATTCTTACCTCAATCTTTCTTTCGTAAACATAGTCAAACACTCTATTGTTTGATATTTGCGGCTTTTTTCTTCTTGAAAGTAGTAAGATGTATGGTATAATTTTAGTTTACATTTTTTAAAATTATGTATGCTATAATTTGTAGGTTAGAGTAGAAATTTTTTTTGTATTTTACTTTTAAGTTCCGTACCGTTGATTATTTTAAAAAATTTTTAGATTTTAAATATTGATTTATTTTGACTCTCCGGGCAAGGGATTCATTGCATCCTCTGTATCTATGACACTGACTGGTATCAGTTTGTTTTTGTTTTTTTTTCAAATGGATTTTATGTGAAATAAAATTTGTTAGTAGTCAATTTCGCCAGTAGTCAGTAACTTCATTAGATATAACGCGTCAATTTTAGCTTTACCAGAACTCCGCTAAGTATAAGGTAAACACTGCAATCAATTATTTTTGCTTTAACATTCACCGCAACATTTTATTGGTTTCCGAAAAACTTGTTTATTGCGCCAAACAGCATATTAAAAATGACTCCCCTATTTTACTACTTCTCGCATAGCTTGGAAGTAACGCAAGAAAGTTACATTTCAGTTCAATTATCGAAATCTTAAAAATTTATAAAAATTTGAAAATTTAGTTTTTCAGATTCATTTTTTCGATTTCTCTCATTACTCATATAAACCTTTCATGCGACATATGTCCCGATTCAAGGTGTGACTGACACTTGTGAGATGTATGACACAGTGCGAATGGAAGATATAAAATACACGTAATCACAGTTAAATATTTAATTATTTAAACCAGTGGCTGGCTGTCAATCTTTTTTCTCTCGGAGACCACCTTCTATACTCCGTTTGGTATCTCTAACATTTTTAAATTATAATGAATATATTATTTTTTAAGAAATGCATTTTATCAGATCAACTTCTTATTTATCCACTATTTACTTACAACGTCAGAAATGTTAATACGTAATCAAAATGTGACAAAATACTCTATAATAAAATATTATTGTCCTTTATGTACTTATACATAATACTATATATATATATATATATATAGTTTAACAACGTATGTATAATATATTTTTTATAATAATAATAACCAAAAAATTATAGAACCAAAATCTTCTGTACTCATGAAGGGGGAGAGGAGGTCAGGCATATGCTTATTTTTTCTGACAACGGGTAGGGGGAGTATAAAATAGCCAGAAATATATTTACGTAAGACTTGAACGGCCCTGAAGTGCATACATAAATAGAATGTATAGCTTTGGAATTTAAACTCCTTGGTCTGCAATGAACAAGCAGTCCTTTAGTTTTTTTTCCGCGCGAAAAACGAATTATGAAAAGACGCCCTTCCCTCTACTGAAATGAAACAAGCCGTCTGTGACGTCGGCTCCCTTAAATTCTAACGGTGCTACCCGCCAATTTTCCGCGAACGGACTATAGGCGCGAAACCATAGATTTTAAAACATTCCGTCTTTTATTTGACCCGCGACTAGTCCCTGCTTTTCGCGCAAGAGAACGTTAGGCTTATGGTCTTTCAGTGGCAAATCTGATAACAGTAAAAGTTTTTTATACACTTAACGTCAGAGTTTACGAATTTCGTAATTAGCCTCTGTTTTACCGTTTCAGATCTGTCCGTATTCAGGGGATTTAATATCGCAGTGGATATTCGAGCCAATACATCGTTATTCAAAGATGCGTCGAAAGCATGAAATTTAGTCGCATCCCAGGAAATTCTCGAGAATTGGAAGTCTCCTCGCCCCCAATCGAAAAAACCAAGTTCCAATTTGGGAAATTCCAGTTAAACTCGAAAAAAAAGAGGGTGAATAAGTAATTCTTTGGGTAGTTGGAAATTCATGCAATTTCAATTGCCAACTTGAGAAAAATTTAGATATTCTCCTGAAAAAAGTAGAATAATTTATTTTTTTTACTCTGCAGCTTTAGACAATTGGAAAAAATTTTGGTATTGGCAAAATTGAGAGTTATTTGAAGAAAAAGATTGACTTTTTTGCTTTTGTTGGTCGAAAAATTTTGTGATTATAACTGCCCATTTTGTTAGCAGTTATTTCCATTTCCACGTCTGTGGTATATTGTCCAGCCCAGGGTCGGTCTTATAGGGGGATGGTGGGAGTCTCCCATCAATAGAAAAAAGTCAAGTTCCAATTTGGAAAATTCTGGTTAAACTCGAAAAAAAAGGGGATGAATAATTAATTCTTTGGGTAGTTGGAAATTCATGCAATTTCAATTGACAACTAGGCAAAAATTAAGATTTTCTCAGGAGGAAAAATGTGGAATAATTTAGTTTATTACTCTTCAGCTTTACACAATCGGAAATTTTTTTGACGTTGACAAAATTGAGAGTTACTTGGACAAAAAGGCCGACTTTTTTTGCTTTGTTTATCGGAAAAATTTGGATTATAACTGCCCATTTTGTAAACAGTTATTTCCGTTTCCATGTCTGTGGTATATTGTCCAGCCAACAGGGCACCAGAACCACAGATTCGGAGACTTTGCCTCTGACCCTTCTTATTTAACCCTCATTTTTAAGTGCCACAAAGAAGAAACCAGGACTTTTTCCATGGTGTCCCCTATATTGAATCTAATTTGCAACTGACCATAGCGTTGAGCTCTCAAACTTGCTGTGAAGCTGGAGGACCCGTCTGTAGCTATATCTGTACAGCAGGCACGAAGAAGTTTCAAATAGTTC
Organism: Dysdera silvatica; assembly: GCA_006491805.2. Lineage (NCBI taxonomy): Eukaryota > Metazoa > Arthropoda > Arachnida > Araneae > Dysderidae > Dysdera > Dysdera silvatica. The sequence continues at coordinate 169,786,856 of QLNU02015003.1, forward strand.
CTCTCGCGTCGTAAAACGCTAAATACTTTCAATGTCTGTTACCATGGATTTTTTGTTTATTTAACAGTAAATGCTATCTTTAAATATATACACAGTAAAATCTCTAAGGCGACCACTATCGGTTTCGCGAAAAAGCGGTCGTTCAGCGAGGTGGTCTCTGAATGGAGGTAAATTTAGCACTGGGTCTATGTGGGGGGATAAAATCCGTTTTTAAAAAAAAAAAGATTAAGGTAGGTTTACTACATATCTTTTTCAACGCTTTTGGGTAGTTGGGATATTTTGTGCTTCTCTCCCCAACTCCCAATGGAGGTATGCACAGTCAAACCGCCCCTACTCAGACCAAATACGGCACGTGTATTTGCAGCGCCATTCAAGTGGAAATGGGCCTCATCACTCCACAGTATCTGCCAAGGCCATTCATCATCCACTGTCATCCGAGCAATGAACATCAAAGCAAATGTTTTCCGCACGTCATTATCACCAGAAAGCAATTGCTGAGTGTGGGCTATCTTATACGGATAAAACTTCAGGACATTTCTCATAACTCTCCACACTGTCGTATATGGCATGTCCAATTCCCATGATATCGCACGTGCACTACTGCTACCATGTGCACTTGCTGCTCCCTGCTCAACTACTGCAGTTGCAATTTCTTCAAATGCTGCCTCGAGGTGGTTGGCGGCCTCGTCCTGATTTAATGGCGAATGTTCCAGTCTCCTCAAAATACAAGACCAATTTTCAAACATGCGGAATGGTCTATCAACGAGCTATGGTCTACGCCCAAGTTCTCTCTTAATAAGGTTTGCGTGGAAAAATACACAATGGGAAGCACATGCACGCATACATACATATTAATTAGTTGGTAGAGCATTCGGCATGCAACAGGAAGGTCCAGGGTTTAGGTCCTGTTGTTTTCAATTTCCTTTTTCCCCCATCACACTTATATGTGAGCTCAAAATTACATTTTATATATATATATACATACATGGTGCACTCTAAAGTCCGTTTTTTCGCAAATAACTTTTGAATGAAGTCATGTAGAACTGTAAAAGTTAAGTTTGGTCATAGTAAAGTGCCTATGAACTATAAAATGGGATAGATGGCAGCGACCTCTGTGGCGAAACCGGTAAGTTATTGCACCTAATTCTGGAACTAGAAGGGATACAGGAAAATTTTCAATTATAAAGTTGTTAAGCACTAACTAATTTGTAAGAAACGTGTTTTTTTCACCACCTTAATAGGGCAAAATTCGTGATTTAAAAGGTTTTAAAAGGTATCCATCCAGAAACGCTACTGTTGGTCAAAATTCCGATTTAACGTCAATCATTAACTTCAATTTTCAAAATTCACGTTAACTTTAATCAATCATTCTTGTAAAATCATTCCGTAAAATTCCATTCATTATGAAGTACAGGTTGAAATGTTACGTACTACGTACAGTATGGTGGAAAAAATCGACGTTATTAATTCCGTTGTAGAAATATTTTTTGTGTTATCATGATTATTTGGTATAATGCGGTAGCAACGACAACCCAATTAATTTCCAGGCTAATGCCTTAACCAACTACGCCACTGGTACGCCTACAGCAGAATGAGGTTGTCGTCGCTACCGCATCATACCAAACAGTACCGTGTTTGGCGCAGTATAGCCCAGATGCTCTTGCGCCATAAAAAAGCCAAACAATCAATCAAACAGTCATAACACAAAATGACATTTCTACAACAGCATTATTAACGTCGAATAACAACTACAGCCTTAATAATTTAAATTTACCACCATACTATACGTAGTACGTAACATGAATATATACTTACATAATGAAGTTTTACGGAATTACAAGAATGATTGTTTGTTTTGTAGTTTTACGGCTCAAAGACTACAATGGTCATGCTGCGCCGGGAATTACAAGAATGAATGATTGAAGTTAACATGAATTTTGAAAATTGAAGTTAATGATTGACATTAAATCGGAATTTTGACCAACAATGGCGTTGCTGGACGGATACCTTTAAAACCTCTTAAATTGCAAATTTTGCCCTATTAAGGTGGTGAAAAAAAGTCATTTCTTACTAATTAGTTGGTGCTTAACAACTTTGTAATTGAAAAATTTTCTATATCTCCCTTAGTTCCAGAATTAGGTGCAATAACTTCCCAATTTCGCCACAGATGACGCTGCCGTCGATCTCATTTCATCGGCCATGGGCACTTCACTATACTCGCACCTAACTTTTACAGCTCTACGAGCCTTCGTTCAAAAGTTCTTTGCGAAACACCGGTCTTGGAGAGGCACGGCTAAGCACAAGCTTTCTAATTCGTTAAGTTCAAACCCGAAAATTTAGTTGAGTGTCCAAATACGCCATTGTAATTCCGAAGTATGGCAACTTAGTGAAGGTTTTTTCATCTCCAAAGAAAGCCAATGGAATACCAATCTTTTTCTAAATCTGGTAACTTTATAAAAAATGTATCTTTTGGCATAGGGAGCATTCAAGTATTATGTAAGCACCTCTAGGGGATGTTTGTTTGTTTTGTGGTTTTACGGCTCAAAGACTACAATGGTCATGCTGCGCCGGGACCTACTGTTTTCCGAGGAATCCGAACCTCTTATGGCCTAGGGAACCAAACCCCGGACTACAGTGAGCAGTGCGATCTTTTTATGAGATCTCTGAGTAAGCGTTCTTTGTACACTGTTGGGAGTCGAACCCGGATTAACGGCGTACTAGGCGAACGCGTTACCACACTGCGCCACCGCAGGGCTCATCTCTAGGGGGAAGGGGGTGGATTTTATGCTTATTTCCTTATGTTAGCCAATATTAATTCTTGCTTACCAATGGGGGAGGTGTTGAAAATGGCCAAAATATGGTGGGCTTACGTAATATTTGAAATCTCCCATAGCCTCTATCACGAGGGGGGGGTAATTTCTTTATGAAAAGTGAGCAGAAGTACGGCAATAAGGAAGGGGAATAGCCATTTTGAAGCCATCTGCCCCTTTTCCCGGCATTTAATCCTGTTGTTTTTGTATTCGCATATCATATGACAGCAGTGGCGTACTGATTACCTCTGCAGTAAGGAAAGCCCGAGAGGAAAAGGACCCAGTTCGTCATTGTTCATTTTCAGCAAAACTTACAATAAGTACTTTGTGGAAAAAATATTTTATTTTACAATCAATAAGGCAAAAAATTAATCGTATGAAATTTCTTTAAAAAATTAAATAAAAATCATCAGTTTCCTGGCTCAGAACCACTAGTTCCTCTCTCTCTCTAGTTCCCACTCAAAAGCAGCATGAACCTTCTCCAAATGGGGAGAGAGGGAGGGGGAAGTCATTAACAACTCGGTAACGCCAATGCACTTGGTAAACCAAATGACTTTCAATTTTAGTTCTGTTTAAAATATTGGGATAAGTGCTCGTCGCTGGCTGTGACGGATTTTGCATTTCAGGGATCGAGGCGAAGGTCTGGAGTTCTTTGCTATACCGTTGATCATAGGCGTAGAGTTATATGGGCCCGTGGGGCCCAAGCCCCCCCCCCCAATAATCTGAAATAAATTGCGATTTTACATATACTGTAATGTATAAACGTACATAAAATGTGCTTGCCCTCCGCCAATAATTTTGAGAACTCTACGTTGATAGCAAATACATCGCAAGCCTGTCAGACTGGCACGCGAAGAAATGTCGCTGGGACGCGGCTACTTACAAAATAAGAAAAAGTTACTATTAATTATAATATTTTTCCCACAACAAAGGAAAGGTTGAATCTAGCGGCAAATCCGTAGGCGTACGCAGAAAGTTCATAAGGGAGGAGTTATAGACTCAATGGGGGGGGCGGGGTTACTGAGCTCCAACTCATATATTCCTATGTTAAATATACAAAATTTCATTGCAATGGGGGAGAGTTATAACCCCCATCAACACTCTCTGCGTATGCCAGTGGGCAAACCACACATTTCGATCCGTATACTTCCCATCCGTGGTATGAGTGATTTGGCACGAGAAATCACCAAATCTGGTGTTTGTGTTGACTATGACGTAAACAAGCTAACTTTTGCGTGGGCCCCTTGAATTTCAAGTTACACGTGACCTAAATAAATTTTTAAAAGAAAGAAAAAAGAAGTTTTTAAAAACCTGTGAAATCTTAGCTTCTCATCTTTCTTCGTAGAAGGGCCGTACATGCGCAAACGCATGTGTCGTTGCATTAAATCGATGCTAAATGGGTTGACTTTGCCTTATTATTGGTTCAACTATGATTTGAAATAACTTATTAAATATTGATTTTAAGCAAAAATTGTACTGGACATTTTTTATTCCTTTTTTCACAAGGAATCGTGTAGTGAATTCTTTTCCCGCCATTTTGTATACACCCTGTATGTGTGTATATATATATTAGACATACACATTTATTAATTTCAGCGGGTACTGGTTCCATGTTGTAATTGATATGTATGTTTGTATTTCTTAATATCCAATTATATTATAAAATAAATTATATGAGACATTATTACCCTCCGCAGGGATAACACAATTGCCAAATATGGTCAACACAAGAAAGCCTCCGGGGCGAGATTTTTGTGAGTTTTCGTGGGGGAATTTATTATACAATAATTTTTGCCACCCACGTTTATGTAGCTCAAACTAGAGCTTTTTTTATATTTGGAGAAAAAAAGGCGCGGTCCTCATCCTGGGCTCGAACCAGGGTCCCCGCATTGAGCACGCGGTGTCTTGACCTACTAGACGAATGAGAACAAGAACAAACGCATTTTTCTCCGTATATTAAGTTGTAAGATATTATTACCCTTCACAGGGATAACACTTATATTATCCCTGTGAAGGTATTATTACCCTCCGCAGGGATAACACTTGTATTATCCCTGTGAAGGTATGTTTATTCTTGTCCTCGTTCGTCTAGTAGGTCAAGACACCGCGGGCTAAACGCGGGGACCCTGGTTCGAATCCAGGATGAGGACGGCTCCTCTTTTTCTCCAAATATAAAAAAGCTCTAGTTTGAGCTATATGAACGTGGGTGGCAAAAATTATTGTATAATTAATTATTTAACTTATAAATGGATTATAAAACTGACACGCGATTAAATCTACTGTACGTATTTTTTCACTTTTGAATTACAGCAAACACTTTGGCGCTCATTCCAAATTGTAATAAATTAATAGTTATATATGCGTTCCCTCTTGTGTATTTGTACAAATGGCTCTTAATTAGGAAAAATTCGAAAGTAGGCCATAGCTTAGTTGGTAGAGCCTTTAGCGTGCAATCGAAAGGTCACCGATTCGGGTCCCGATGGTCTCAGTACTTTTCTCTTACATTTATATGTGAACTTCACATTACATTATATATTACAATATGAGCCACATATGTAACGTAAAATATAACCATATTTTATATCGCGTTATGCTAATATTTTTTGTTTTATGTAATTTTAGTTCCTGAAATGTTTATTAATTGAAAACATCTTAAGAATGACAGCAATTTATGTTAAATAATTGTAAATTATGCATATCGCGAATACTTGACATTAAAAAATAAATGTAAACGTTACCATTACATTAACCTACGTTAACCTACCTGAACGTTAACATTACGTTAACCTACCTGAATAAAATTTGCAGATGCCAAATAATTTCTGGACTGTTAAATAAAATTAATGTAATTACCATATATTTTATTATAATTTCAAATTTCTGCATGTATAATTTCAATGACATTGAGAAGCACAGCATCCGCACTTATTCTTTTAAAACCCAAACCCAAAATAAAAATGCAACCACCCAAATTAAAATAAAAAGAAACTGGAAAGACCTCAGGCCAGAGTGTGAAAAATATTACATTAAAACATAGTCCATATTTTTTTTTTTAAATATGGTAATTTTTAGCTATATTGAGCATAGATGTGAAAAAAATTCGGAGACATATCTGAGAAAAAAGAATTTTATTTTGAAAAGGAAAGATATGGTGTGTTTTAATATTCTTTGTTTCTAAATTTTTAAACTACAAATAGATATGCAAAAATTACGCGTCTTCATTTTACAAAAAAAAATATTAAAGAAATGTTGTGAATATGTAAATTTAAAATAACAAAATTTTCTAGCACTAAAGTTTTAATCAAAGGTATATTATGTACGCTCTTTAAACTCAGCCGATTATGACGTCAATTTGTTTCGAACTGAGGATGCCGGAAGTGAAGGCTTGAGAAAAGTAACCGGTTTTGTCATCAAATTAGTAAATCCGCTTCGGTTGAAGGCTAGCGTGTGAACTTGACCTTACTCGGTACGAAATGATTATTTCAGTTGAAAAGTGAGGGTCGCATAACTTTACTGCAGGCAAATGCCCGGAGCCAATGGGAGATTTTGAAAAATAACTTTTGATTTTATGATTTCAAGGCGTATTTGTTCGTTTCAGAGGAATACAATTCTGAGGAACTTAAAAGAGAACTCATTTTTAATTCAATAGAGGTGAAAACTTACAAAAAATTCGCTTTTCTTTTCGTAACGAGCTGCAATTTTAAACAAAAAAATATTCGAAATTACATTGAACCTTAATGTGTGACTTAAATGTCTTTATACGAAATTTTAGACCTTTTTTTTCTTAATTAAATTCATTTAAACACTTACGTTGTCAAAGTTATCGTTTTTATTTGTTCAATAATAAATGAAATGCACAAAAAAAAATATTTTAAATTGCAATAGTTATCAGAACTGGCACATACATTTAAAACATGTTACGTTTCCATTATGTTAGCTGAATTTTTTAATGTCCAACAAATATGCATTTCGTTTAGTACCGCCACCACTTTAGCATTGCACTGTAACAGTTACCAACGCAATTTATAGATTTATTGGGTTTATTTAGCCCCCTGTCAGTGGCATAAAAAAGGGGCCTAAGGCCCTCCACTGGTAATCAGAACAGGTCATTTTTTCTAAGATCGCATCATATAATTTTTTTTAAAAAAGCCACTCGACCTTCCCTCATGAGTTTTGATTTGCTACGCCCCTGCTCCCTGTTAAGCTTCGCCCTGTGTAAATGTATCGTGAAATCACATTTAGTTCTCCGTCCAGTTTCAGTAAACTCATCGAGCTGTTTAAAGACGTAGAAATGTAGACGAACAAACGAAAATGTTAGCACTTTCATAGTTCATTGTCACATTTTAAATTTTATTTATATATTATGAAATTATTTCCACACTCACCTTAGAACTTTTACTTCAGTTATTGAAATAATTAATGAATAAATTAATTTAAAATATTAACCTTTTCTCTTAAAGTGTCGTGTGGTGATTTAGGCAAAAATGGATATTAGTTCAAAGAGGAATTGAAAGAAATTATATTTCTTCTAAAATTACATATTCATTATTAATGAAACAAGGTCACTTCAAAATCTAAAAAACTTATTTCAATTTCATGAATGACAACTTGAAATATTAACATGGGAGATTATGTTATGGAGATTACTATTAGCAATCTACAAAATGTCAACATTATTTTTATATAAATTAAGGCCCTATAATAAATTTGTTCCACATGTTTGAAATTTTAAAAAAATATTATAATTTATTAAACTTTTTGTATTTTACTTTGTAAAATTCGTTCAAGGTGAATTATTTTTCAATCATTTATTTTCATTTAACCAATTAAACATTTCATTTCTAAACTTGGGAAAGGGTTTTGTGCTGTCCTAGGTTTCTTGAAGGGTTTATAAGAAAACCTTGACTACACAGAATTAACAAAGAAATCATCAGTAGCTTACTCTAAAATATTTAAGATTAAGATTTGATATTCATCAATTGATTTAAAAATATTGGTAAGAGGCGTAAGGAAGCTTCACAATTAAAACATTTATAATTCCTACATTATAATACGCTGTACAATATACAACTAAGATATTTTTTCGCTAAAATACATGATTATTAATTTTAGAGCTCTGCGACGAACAAGTGGCGATGTGCTCACAAAGCCATTAACCCAATTCCCAGCCGAATAGCTTTTAAAGTTCCCCTATGTATAAAATATCAAGGAATAGAGTGTTATTGTTAACCAGAGTGTATAGCTTCCAACGGTGTCAAACAACCGCATACTGACTGACTGCTTACTATGGTCCGGTGTGTGGGGGTTCTTACAGGGGAGGACACGGACTTTCATTTGGGGGGTTAAGGACAGAATTTGCCATGGTCTTGGAATAACACCCTTCATTTATCATGAAAGTTGGAATTTTTTACAGTGAAAAAATATATTTTGGGGGTCATGACCCCTGTGATCTCCCCCACCGTATCCGCCTTTGGATTCCTAGCCCTTGAGAGGTCCGTGAATGGGTGACCTGCTCAACGGTGTAAAGTTGTGTTTCGATAAAATGGTGCAACACATTCTCCTCGTAGTGCCCATTTGCCCGATTTTGACTTCCTATAGTACCGTGGGATGAGTGTCGCCCCACTGTAGTTCAGATTGTTTGTTTGTTTGGATTTTTATGGCGCAAGAGCATCTGGGCTATACTGCTTCAGCCTATAGTTCGAGGTACGGTTTACGGGCGCATATCTTGAATTTTCGGAGGGCGCGAGTCCTATCGCGCACATGAGGGCCCAGCGGCCAAGTCCCCCCCCCCTCCCACCCCGGTACTGTTTCTTAGATAATATAAATTTTACGAAGGCTTCGAACCTAAGTCACGGTAAGACATGGCTGTGTGGTCTGTATCGCCATAAAAACACAAAAAAATAACAGCTTTTAAATAATGTTATATAATCCTCTCAATGAAATTTTTTTCACTAAAAAAAGTTAATACGCAGTTGATTATAATTAAATGCTTTCGATTTTTAATTTTCATAGCGATTAGATTGAAAAGACGTTTGTGTTTATTCATTTTAATTAGCTATTTTAAATTCCATTCCATTAAAAAAAATTCGATGCATAAATTCAATATAAAACAGTGGTGAAATAATTGTCCTTGCGCCCTAAAATTTCAATCAACAAATCTAAAATAGACGTTCACTTAAAGTCGTAGTCAGTAGCACAGATGGGGCATTTTTTAAAGGGGCGTAGGAACTAAGTATCATTAGCCAAAGAGAAAGTAATTTCCAAGATATTTATAATATAAAGTCAACCATAAGCTGTAGCGTAGCTAAATATTTTGCCGCCCGGGGAAAGTGACTGTCATTGCCCCCACCCCACCCAATGGGGTAACAAAACAAATAAATTTTGTTTTTTAAAGGCTAATTGCCGCCCTTCGAGTCGTAGCGCCTGGGGCCACCGCCCTTTTACTTTAGTTAAGCTACTAATCATAAGTATTTATTATCCGCTATTTATTCCATCCGTACCTTCACTGAAACAGCGAACTGGCAGCACTGAGGTGGAAAATGATTAAAATAATTCATTAAATTAAATTTTGAATGTTTCTGAAACGCCAAATCACATAAGCATAAGTGCCCAAATTTCTAAATTGGCTACAAATGAAACCTACGAACTCGTGGATTAAGTTTGATCCCCAATTAAGTATTCTTAGCTGAATACAAGTCTCCTAAAAAAGGGAGCTGGTACATCCGCCATTTTGATGCCATCGTATCACGTGATCTCATTTACTTCTCTGCTAAAGTTGAGTGATTTGCAAACGTTTTATTTTTAATAAAACAGGTTGAAATAGGTGGGAGTGCCATGGCAATTGTTCAAATCCCACAAGGAATGAACATAGAATGTTTAGATTTGCAACAGATGCTGCAAGAAGAAGAAAATGGATTATTGATTTTCCAATGGTAAACGTTGTTAGGAAACCGGAAATGTACAACAAAATGGCGGCTGATGCTTCGGCATAGAATTCTATGGGCTCTTGGTGAAGATAAAAATATCATGGCTTAGGGATTAAATTATGCCCTCAATTCTATTCCAAATATCTTTCGTCGTGCAGTTCATAAGATTCAGAAATTTAAGATAAAAATAACGCGATTTTATTATCATCGTAGCGCATATTATTACAATATTAAGAGTGCAAGTGGGAAAAATTACATCTAGATATCTGATACGCGTGGACATAGACAAGAATGTATATCTCCGAAAAGACAAGATACAAACACACCATATGAAATTAAACGCTGTATGCTTTTACTCTTTCTCTCTCTGGCTTTCCTCCCATATATAAATAAAATCAATTTAATTTCGTGAGGTGCAGTTTTTGCAGTTTAAATTAAGATAAAAATATTAGCTCATTACTTATAAGATTAAATTTTACATTATAAATATAATTTAAACATAACCATAACTAAATAGTTAAGAAGTTTGTCATTGTATACAGGAAAATGGCAATAAGTTTTAACAGTAAATTTTATAAAACTTAATTCATAATATTATAATAAACAGGGATTAACAAATCCATTATTTCTCATAAATATTATCTTAAGACAACGAGAGCTGCAAGAGGGTTCTATGACTTTTTTAAAATGATTTTGTGGGAAAACCATGCATGCCGTTTTAAAATCGAAAATATTTTTTTTCCAACATTGATGCAACTGAACGCCGAATAAGGCAACCCACTCTCCCCAGAAAATTTTTTTGCTGTCACTTCAACACAGCTCTGCAATGGCGTAGTGATACTGCAATTGACTATAATGCGAAAAATTCCGGATTCAGTACCAGCGGGTACACTTTCCTTTTTTTTTCGGATCCGCAATGAGAGGTTTAATTATTTATAGTTTGGATATCAATGAAAACTGTTGATTCCGGTGCAGCATAACCTTAACCGTCTCTGCGCCATAGAACCCAAACAAAACTTTAACACCAGTCATGACACTATAAGACTTCATATTCAACTTTGAAAACAAGGAAAATTGCATTTTGTTACAATTAATGAGAAAAAAAAAAGTAGCGGTAATTTTCCGCCACATCTCGGCTGAGGAACGAGGGGAAATGAACGCTGCTTTAATAGCAGTCGGGTATTTCGTCACTGCTGTTACTCATTTAATACCAGGTGCAAGAGCTAATTCACGGATATAGATTACATTACTAAACGGAATGGTAAATTTCTTTGTACTTTTAAGTTTCGGCACGATTTGTTGCCATCGCTATAAAATTAACTTAGATATACAATTTTTTAACGAAAAGATAGAAGTGCATGATGCGTGTTTACCTGAATCATGGTAAAGTCCTTGCTGAGATGGTATCAAGTCCATAATGTTAACTTGTGACAAACTTCTGTGGATGGAAATTATGAAAAGGGCAGTAAAGAGCATCCAACACGAAGAGTGCATGGTGAACCGAAGGTTACCGAAGTCGAAACGCAGGCCAATTTGCACAACCGTTCGCATTCACATGAAGGGATAAACCCTTCTCCAAGCCTGTTTAATTAAGTGCACCAGGGATTGGACACTCCTTTGAAATCGAGACCGTTGGGCGCAAAAACTTGAGCAGAGTTGGTAGCTTCGATGAGGACGACGCAGTTCGCAATAAGAGCAAGAAATGAGGTCCTCTTAGCTATTATACGTCAGGTAACATACCTTCAGGCGCTCAAACCCAATAACATACTAACCTTGCGGTACTCGGTCTCGCTGTTTTAACCATCTCCGCTATTCGCGCAGAAAAACGTTCTCGATTCGCTTCGATTCTATTTTTGGGATGGTTATTTTAGCCCTTGGTCTGCCGTGAAAACGATGGAAAGCGGAGTTTATGGAAGGGAAAAATTGCTCTTAATTTTCTTTCCCGCCTCCCCATTCTTCCAGGGGACTTTCTACAGCTTCCACTTATTCAGGCGGTTTTGACCTATTTCAACGCGTTGGCACGAGATTTGAAGCTCTTTGAAGGGGGGATGCATTTAGTTAGATCTTTGTCGTCACCAAAATCGCATTTTGGATTTTTAAGTGTTAACTTCAAAAAATTTAAATGTCTACAAGAAACTGGAACGCGCGTCTATTTATAAAAAAAAAAACGGTGTTTTGTATCTGACCCTTTTATTCTATTGTGAAAAACGCGGTTTCACTGCTTAATAAAACAAACTTTCATTTTGAAGCTAGAACTTTCAAACTAGACTAAAAAAAAAAATATTATTCCCTAAATTTTAAATGAGTTCAATGCGTTTAACTTTAAGAAAGTAATTTGATGTTTTGCTTTAAGAACAATAAGGCAGCGGGAATGAATGCGTTGGTAAATATTAGTCGAAATCAACAATGTATGATAATGACGTCCTTCGGTGTCGCGATGATATGTCCGCCTGATTTGCTGTTGATCTGGGTTCAGTTCCCAACATTACTAAAAGGAAAAAAAGCGCTTACGGACTAACTATTCACTGTAGTCAGGAGGTTGATTCTCTAGACCCCAAAAAGTTCGAATTCCCGGCCCAGAGAAGATGGGTTCACTGCCCTGTAGTGACGTATTGATAACGCATTCCTCCATTGTGTCGTAAATCCGAGTTCGATTCTCAGTGGTCTCATGGAATGATTGCCGTTTTTCTGCCCACCGGAGCTTGGTTCCCCTAACATCAAAGGTTCTGATAGCTTGGAAAACTAAGTCCAGGCGCAGTATGACCATTGCTGTTCCGCAAAAACACAAACAAGATAACGATAATGGCTAAATGATTTCAACTTTGTTAGGAAAGGAGAACTGTATTAAGCTTGATAAAATATTAAAATGTATGTGCTGTCCTTTGAAGCGCTATTTAAATTTAAATTAATATAAACGAGCGGTATGCGACACTATATCCTAACCAGCGGCGTAAGTGGGTTATCAGGGGCCCGGGGAAAGTTAACCTGTTAACCGGGGAATAAAATTTTGTGAAACTCGTTTCACACTGGGGACTTTTTTTCACAGTGATAAGTAATGTCATCACACCATCACGCTAGGATTAAATATATAAGAACTACATAAAACGTAATGCGTTCAACATAATACGGTTAATTTTAATGACGAAAAATGTCGTCATTTTGGTAGTCTTCCGGGCATGACGAAAAATGTCGTCATACCCAGTTAACAGGTTAAGTATTGCGCCAACTAAAACTTGTTAGCACTCCCTTTGGTTAGTTCGATATTGAAATTCATTAAACACATTGTGTGCAAGATTTTTAGGAGGTGTATCAAAAAATCTAGAGGGGTGTGTGTAAATCCCATTAAAGTGTGACATTCACATTAAATGTGAAAAAACTATGAACTTTGCTAGTGTGTTGGAAGCTTGAGAAATTCAAGACAAGGCACAACATCGTGTTCGGGACTTTGAAGGAAAAGATGTATCCAATGAAGACTGTGAAGAGTGAAAAGGCAAAATTTCGCGACGCAGTATCTATCGCGCTACGGTATCTATAGCGCTACGGTATCTTGAAAGTAGAGATAACGTCGACGAAATTTTGTTCGCGTTTTTACAAAAGGTAAATAATTTCATAAAAGAGGAATTTCTTCAAAAATAATCCGATTTTTTGAGAAAATATAATTAATATAAGTATCGTTTCGTGCATTTAAAATATGGCTAGGTAATGCAAAAGTTGCATTGAGCAATAAATAATACAGTACATAAAATGAATAACTTCTAATTCTTAATGTAATATTCTGCTTTTTGGAAACGAAGTTACTGTATAAAACGATAAGTCTAACTTACGATAAGTAATTTACGTTTTATACAAGTCCAATCAACGACAAATGTTAAGTTGAACTTCCGATAACTCGACGTTTTAATCGGTCCCCAGGAATTCGACTTATGGCGAATTCACTGTATTATTACCCTTCTCACGGATAGCATACTTGCCAAATAATGGTCAATACACAAAGCCACCAGGGCGAGATATTTTGTGAGTTTTCATGGGGAAATTTATTATACAACAATTTTCGACGCCTGCGTGTAAATAAGCTCAAACTAGAGCTTTTTTTTTTATCAAGTCGAACACTACGCAGATTAAATAAAGCAACAATTTTTATCAACGTTTTTAGGCGTAGTAATATTAACGCCGATGTTATGGCGTGGTTAGATGGTGAAACGTTCGCAAAGAAAAGAAAAAACTTTTTGCATTCGATGGGGCACGATCCCACGCATCATACCGTTAAAAAAAAGTTGATAAAAATTGTCGTTTCATTTAGAGCTTTTTCGTCTTTTTCGTTTTGGAGAAAAAGAGACGCTTTCCCCATCCTGGATTCGAACCAGGGTCCCTCCGTTTAGCCCGGAGTGTCTTGGACCGCTAGACGAATGAGGACAGAGACACTTTACTACACTTCGAACGTTGACTTTTACTTGTAAAGCGTTAGAACAGCTTTTGTCATTCGCGACTATTCAACCGTCTGCTTGTTCGGACAAGGATGTTGAGAGGCAATTTAGTTAAGAGACAGACATCTTTCGAAGATCATCATTCTTAACAGTGTTCTCATTAATAGCGTAGTTCATTAGCAAGAATATAATTACTCATCTTGCTAACGTTCATAAATTGCATTCGTCGATACTCTTTAGTTAGCTGTGGTGAACACACTCAACCGAAACATTTAGCGACGTCCAATTTTTTTCAATTAGGTCAAGACGTAAATATAAACTCAAAGGTTAAACGTCTAGAAACTTGCTCCATTTTTTTAAACTTCATTCTTTTCTCTCTCTCTCTCTCTCTCTCTCTGCATGTGTCACATTAATGTTGCTTAGTAATTTTAGGTTATTTTAGCATTTGGAAGGTTCCTTCGGTTGTTTTTAAACCTATAAATTAAAAGGGAGAAATATTGAAATACGACTATAAAAAAATACGCATGGGAGTTTAGATTATTCAGAACAGAAAAGTTATTAAAACGTTTTTGTGTAGAATATATAAGCATGTAAGATATTATTACTTTTCTCGGGGATATCACGATTGTCAATATTATGGTCAACACACAAAGCCACCAGGGCGAGATTTTGTGGGGGATTTTTATTATGATAATAAACTGACACTCATAAAGAAATCACAAAATCTTGCCCCAATGGCTTTGTATGTCGACAATAATATTAGCAATTGTATTATCCCTGAGAAGGGTAATAATATATATATATATATATATATGGAGAGAGAGGAGGCGTTATTCCTCTCCTCGTTGGTCTAGCGGTCAAGGCACTCCAGTCTCAACAGGAGAACCCTGGTTCGACTCCATGATGGGGACGATATCTCTTTTTCTCCTATACCTAAAACAGCTATAGTATGAGCTTCAAAACATGGGTGTCAATTTAGTATCATAAGAATATATAAACTTTTCCAATACTAAATTTAATTTGTTTACATATTGAAGGTTGACTAATAAATTTCAGTTCTAATTTAAGCGAAAATTTAGTTTACGAAAACATAGTTTTACGTTGGAACCATTCAGTAAAAGTCTGCTTAAAAAATGAAAAACTCGTCGTAGAAACAAAACCTTTCTTGATCTGTATTTTTTCTAAGTAAGCGTCCAATAAATACTATAACATTGCCCTATTTCATATTAACCTACAATATGGAAAAACTGAAACAAAATAATCATTACTTTTTGCTCGAATACTGCATTCGTAACGTTCGATAACAGTGTTACGTTATGTGCCACCTTCGCCTAACCGATTGTTATTTATGTGAAACTCTACCTTTATGTCGAAAACCTTTAAGTTAAATGTCTTCAGTTATTTTTATTTTAGATATATTTAATTACATGCGCACCGTTCGAATATTACTCGAATTATATCTGAAATTTTCTAGCATGAAATCATAATCATAGGTCTTCGTATTGCAATTTTTTCCATCTTCAGCTCGAGAAATTATAAATGCATATTTTTAAATCCTAGAAAATCTACATTTCCAACTTAATTTTAATCAGCTATATATTTAAGACTACTGAAAAAAATCTCTATCCACTTCATGCTGCAAAATTTTAATTAAAAACTGTATTTCTCCATATAATGAGAAGGTAATAAATAAAACGATTTAAAAATTTACTAGTTGGAAGTCAAAAGCAGTTTAGTTATTTCCTGTAATTTTATATTAACTGGAAATTCTAAATGTGCCTTACTTATAGTGTATTTATAAAATATTTTTCTAAAACATTTCTTCGTCGTGAACGCTTTTAAATTATCTACATAATTTTTCACGGCCGAAAACAGAATTTACAGGTCCCTAGGTAATTTAGCAGACTGGACCCCCCCCCCTACCCCACAACCACTTATGGTTACTGACAAAATATGTTTCTTTCCTACACATGCAGTTTAAATTATATAAATGTGCTTACAGTGAATGCCATAAGTATTCGTACACCTGCAGTGTGTTCTATTTAAGAAGCTGCTGTATAATAACTATTAGATGTACGTAGAGACAGGACAAACGCCATCATGATTGCCATGAAAATATAATTTATTTTCAACTAAAAAACTTAAAACTATGTATATAATACTGCAAATTACAATAAATTAGCATCAAAATTATTCACAGTTCACGTGTCAAAAGCATTCGTACATGCAAAAGTCTGTCCTAAAATGATAGAACTGCAATGTTGTTTGTGCACCCGAAGCAATCTGCGGGAAATGCACCGATTTCATTTAAAAGCCAATGAACAATAAACCCGTTTACTATCATTTCTGCAGAAAGTATGCGAAAATGAATCGTAGAAATAAAGAAACAAGTGTAGCGGAACAAAAGCCCATAATGAGGCTCCTTAACCAGTATAAATCTTTACGAGAGATTGCATAGCTCGTCGGCAGACCTCGTTCTACAGTCCAGTCCATAACTGACCGGCATTGTCAAAGAAATACGATTCAAAATATGCCGGGAAGCGGACGTCCACAAAAACTGACTGAAAAGCACAAACGTTTAATTGTTAGATTAATTAAGAAAAATCCAAAATTAAGTGCTCCAAAGATAAGAAAAGAGCTGCTGAATCAAGGTGTGTCACTGTCAGAAAGCATGGTGCGCCGCATTTTCAAAAATGCAGGGTACAATGGACGTGTAGCTCGTAAAAAGTTTTTCGTGTCAAAGGTAAACAGAAAGAAGCTTTTGCAATTCGCAAAAAAACATGTTGATAAAGGTCCTGACTTTTGGAATAGAGTTATATTCTCTGACGAGAGCAAATTTAATATATTTGGATCAGCTAGCAGGCAAATGGTATGGCGTAAAAATAACACCGAGCTTCAACCGACGAACCTGTGTCCAACAATCAAACACGGAGGTGGAAGTATGCAAGTTTGGGGCTGTATGAGTGCAGAGGGAGTGGGAAAATTGCACATTATCGACGGAATCATGGACCACAGAATGTATATTAACATTCTGAAGGAAAATTTGGGTCCTAGTGCTGCTCAAATGGGTCTTCAAAATAACTTTATCTTTCAGCAAGATAACGACCCGAAACATACTGCGTATAATACAAAGCTGTGGCTCCTTTACAATACTCCCAAACAGCTAAATACCCCTCCACAATCACCTGACATTAACGCTATAGAACATTTATGGAGCATTCTGGACTCGCGGATGAGAAAACGACGCATATCAAATAAAAATGATTTGAAAATTGCGCTTCTCGAGGAATGGGCATCCATTTCAACGGATGTCACCAAAAACTTAGTGGATTCGTTGCCAAAACGCATGAAAGCTGTGATTAAAGCCAAAGGGAACCCAACGAAATATTAAGAATGAATTATTATTTTATTAATGAATTTTCTGACCAAAAAACAATTAGTGTACGAATATTTTTGACACATGAGCTATGTGTAAGTTTGTTCATTTTTTATTGTTATTTGCAGTGCACGTATATTTTTTTTTTTACTTTTTTTATGAAGTAAATACAAAAATTTATATTAATTGTGGTGACATTTGTCCCATATCTCTACATCTAATAATTATTATACAGCAGTTTCTTAAATAGAACACACTGCAGGTGTACGAATACTTATGGCATTCACTGTATATGCTTCTTAAGCGAAATTTTGTTCAGACGAAAGAAACCACCGTATTTCTAAAACTAAATGAATAACTATTACGCTTTCACAATGCAGAACAATGTCTAAAAGCATTTTGAATATTTGGGTATTGCTGGAAGCGAGGAAGCAAGAAACGTATTCTTTCTTATCTTTGCACGGCTGTAAATTTGCTTTCCTTAAAACCGAAATCCGTTAACCTTCAAGGCGTATTCACTCAATCGATCAAGCAGTGATGCAGTTTTTGGCCTCATATTCGAAACTATAGCTTTCGAACAGTTTCTAGGATTACCTGTCCGGCCTAATGAGCATTTCATAACTAGAGCGTTACGCATGGTATTTTAATTCGTTGCAACTTCGATGCTATTTTATTGTTTTTTGCCTATGCTCATCTTTGTATTTATTACTTAATGCTGCTAATTCTTGCACATAGTCGAAACTAATCTTCAAATGAGAAATGCAAATTCACCAAATCGTACATTTATAGTATTACAAAACAATAAAATTGTCTGGAAGGCATTCAAATAAAGATCACGTTTCGATTAACGTAAGCAATTTTAAACTTGAGGAAAAGCAAATAAATTTATTTTAACGCTTTAAAAACAGTAATACGCTTTTTTTTATAAACGTTAGTTAATGACTTTGTTTATAATTCTCAAAGACATTTAAGTCTTGACATTTATAAAAATGTAAATTTTAATAAGAATTATTTTTATAAAATATATTATAAAACTGCATACAATGATTATAATATCGTCAATAACAATTTACAGAAAATATATTAATCTAATACTTTAGGGATTAGCTTGTATAACAATCAGCAAAAGTTACTGTAGTTGAAAATTGTTTGTTTTTTGGTTTTACGGCTCAAAGACTACAGTGGTCATGCTGCGCCGGGACCTACTGTTTTCCGAGGAATCCGAACCTCTTAAGGCCTGGGGAACCAAACCCCGGACTACAGTGAGCAGTGCGATCTTTTATGAGATCTCTGAGTAAGCGTTCTTTTTGCACTGCTGGGAGTCGAACCCGGATTAGCCGCGCAATAGGAGAACGCGTTACCACACTGCGCCACCGCAGGGCTGTGGTTGAATAATTATATATAAAGTGAATTTTTTGTGTGAAATATAACTGGTAGGCAGTTGCATCGTCATGGACTGTTACTGACCTATTTTGAGGTCTCAAAAATAGTAAAACATTTTTTCTAGCTGTTACGTCATGACACCTAACTTTATGTCCTTATAACCATTGTAACCAGTTGCATATTAAAATGATATCTATCTATCATGGTTTGTAGAAGTCCTTTAAACTTTAAGCTCTCCCAAAGATTTTAAATGAAATTTTGAGACGTCAGATTAAAAAAATTTTGAACATAACTAACTAGTATAATCCCTATTGTGAAATAATCTCTGTGCCTGAAAAAGGCAAAGAATTACATTTTCTGTCGTGTACATTCTGTTTAAAAAAATAGCTGTTCTGTAACTAGGAATAATAAAAAAAAATGGATTAAAGCATAAGTAGCTAATGTATCATGGATATTGATGAAACACTAATAGAAATAAATTTCACTAAAATAAAATCAACGATGTAATGCAAGTAAGTGCCGAGAATAAATTGTTAGAAAAGTTAGTAAAGATAAGAGAAAACTATAAGGGTTTCGGTGACATTGAAAGCAGCATTTCAGTTTTTATGATACACAATACTTAAAGAATCACCGCGCTAAATTTCTAAGTATAAATTGAAAGACATTAACTTTAAAATGTTTTTATACTTTCTTGCCTCTTTATTTCTCAGTACATTCGAAAATTTTATATTTAGAATTAAATTACATAGAAGAGAGGGAATGGGCGCCCATAAGAGTATTATTCTGGGGTGGGGGTTGAGAAACAGTAACGAGTATTTCGAGGGGGCTGAGAAAAATTACCTCCTTCTCAAAGCTGTCGAGAATTTTAGTGAATGTACAAGATACCAAAACGCTACAAAAATAATTGATACTGCTTGACAATTAGTAATGAGCTAAAAAGTACCTTATTTTAAAATGTGACTGTAAATTTTTTTAAAGTAAATGCATAGCAGAATCAGGGAAATCAAATTTTTGAACGGCTAAGGGGGGACCCGAGCCCCTCCCTGCCCCCCATATGGGCGCCCATGAGAGAGGGAGAAGAGAGATCGTTCAAAGCAGATGGCTGAAGTATAAATGGTGGTCATTTAATCTGCAAGCATGCGCACCGATTAGAGGAACGCGAGAACGCACCCCATCTGATTATATAGCATTATTTCATTAAAAACGTCCAATTTTACAGGGAACAATAAGTGGCATTTCCACTTTGTTACCCTACCCCAAAGATTGTGACTTTGAAGGCAACAGGAAAGAGTTTGGCCAGTTTCAGAAGCAAGAGTTCTTTGCACAAATTGTAAGTTGTGGGGTGTGAAACACCCCGCGCGCCTGCTCGCGGGTTAAGAAAACATTCTGTGTGGAAAGGATCCTACACAGACATAAAAAGGAATTACAAACCGTGTGATACCTAACTGACGTTGCATGACATGGAGATTTTTTTTTCGCTTAACCTCCGCAAAAAACGTATCATTGAGAATATAGGGGGCGGCCCAAAAGAAACTTTAACAACTTAAAGGTTTCGGTAATGGCAGTTATGTTGGGACTTAATTGGAAATTGGCGCAGAATGACCCTTGCTGTCCTTGCGCCATAAAATGTAAGCATCTTAATTGAAAAATTGGGATTCTGGTGTTACTTAAGTATGCGTTCAACATTTGCATAACCAAAATTGCACTATGCTAAACGATTGCTGAACTTTGATACTTTTGAATCTACACGCACATTACGTAACGTTAAAGTGGCATGCTTCACGAGAAACGATAACTATTGTCGGAATTCTGTTTGTACGCCAAAACATCATAAAGTAACGTTCGTTCTAATGTAAAAAAAGAGGAACCGAGTGAGAAAGAATAAAACTTTCAGTTACCGGTAAAGTTTTTAAACATTTTTCTTTTGGTTACAAATGTTCAATGTGGCATTTCTACTTCCACTGCAATTACAGGTCGTCTAGCTTGAGATCTATCGTACCTTCACTCGTACCTTCTAACTTTGAGATCAGGTAATGCATAGGTTGAATAGAATATGGACAACGACTTAAAGGATAATTTCTATGAAGACGTATAATGCTTTTACACCATTGTATTCATATGGTATTTATTAGTATTCATGAGCATTTATTTATTAGTATGTTACCATTCATTTATTAGTATGTTACCATTTATTTATTAGTATGTTACCATTTATTTATTAGTATGTTACCATTTATTTATTAGTATGTAACCATTTATTTATTAGTATGTAACCATTTATTTATTAGTATGTAACCATTTATTTATTATGTTACCATTTATTTATTGTATTTATGCTACTATTTATTTTGTTAGTATGTAAACTAATTGTTAGTATATGTAACCATTTATTTGTTAGCAACCATTGTCTGTTAGTATGTAACCATTTATTTGTTGGGGTATGTAACCATTTATTTATTAGTATGTTACCATTCATTTATTAGTATGTTACCATTTATTTATTAGTATGTTACCATTTATTTATTAGTATGTTACCATTTATTTATTAGTATGTAACCATTTATTTATTAGTATGTAACCATTTATTTATTAGTATGTAACCATTTATTTATTAGTATGTAACCATTTATTTATTAGTATGTAACCATTTATTTATTAGTATGTTACCATTTATTTATTTATTAGTATGTTACCGTTTATTTATTTATTAGTATCTACTGACACGGCTGGTGCCCGGACGTTCTAAGCACTCGTGATCTTGAACCTTTAACATTGAAACCAGAATTCCCGGTGCCAGAAAAAAATTTCCTTACCGACTATAATTGCACACTGTAGTCCGGGGACTGGTTCCCTAGGCCTCAAGAGGTTTAGATTCTTCGGAAGACTATAGGTCCCTTATAAGCAGTAGGGGCCTTTCTGCCCCAGCATCGTAAAACTTACAAAAAACACAAACGACATAGCTTGTCACGGCTCTGTGGTGGTGCAGTGGATAACGAGTCCACCTAGCGTGTGACTATCCCGGATTCAATTCCCAACTATGCCAAAAAAAAATGGAGGCTTGCCGACTTAATGATCACCGTGGTCTGGGTTTTCCCCTAGGCCTTAAGAGTTTTAGATTCGTCGAAAACTGTAGGTCCCGGCGCAGCATGACTCTTACTGTCGTTGCGTCATAAAACGCAAGCCATACAGGTTGATTCCTAAAGTCCTGACGAAACATTCCAAGTAGTTGTCGATATATATACAGGATGTTTGGAAAATATCTGGCAAAACTTTAAGGGGTGGTAGGGGACACCAAATAAGGCATATTTTCCCATATCCCCTGTGTCCGCATGGGGGCCGGTTTGGCTGTAGAGCCTAGCTACTGTTTATGTCCATGTCTTTTCTACGTAGCCAATTACATGAATTAAATACAATTTTTGATACGTAATTTAAGTGAATGACCTAATAATGCAGCAGAGACAAAGAAATCCGGAATTCTGTTTTCTGATTTTGATCTGTGTTACTATGTAGTGAAAATAAGCCTAAAAATGCCCTTTTTAACACACTGGGAAAGAGTTGGAATCCGCCAAGTATGTACAGTATAACAGGTGAAAAACATCAAAATAAACGTTCAGAGAATTTTTTTTCAAAAATTAGCCTTTCGGGCATCACAGCGAATTTAGTATTTGCAACCACCACATTCAAGCTTTTCACAAATGGCTCTAATGCACCACTTTAAGAATTTTTCAAATTATTTAGCGTCAACAGATGTCGGGCTCTCTCCGGCAATTTTTTAAAGTCAGTTAAATTCACCGGAATTGCATGTGTAGAATTCATACAATCGCACCTGAAGCGGCGAATTCTACACATACAATTCTGGCGAATTTAACTGATTTTAAAAAATCACCGGAGAGAGCCCGGCGTCTGTTGACATTAAATAATTTTGAAAATTCGTGAAACGGCGCATTGTAGCCATTTGTGAAAACCTTGAATGTGGTGGATGCAAATACTAAATTCACTGTAGTGCCCGAACGGCTAATTTTTGGAAAAAAATTCACTGAACAAAAAATGTTTATTTTGATGTTCTTCACCTGTTACACATACTTGGCAGTTCCCAACTCTTTTCCAGTGTGTTAAAAAAGGCAGTTTTAGGCTTATTTTCACTAAACAGTAACACAGATCAAAATCAGAAAACGGAATTCCGGATTTCTTCGTCTCTGCTGTATTATTAGCTCATTCACTTAAATTATGTATCAAAAATTGCATTTAATTCATGCAATTGGCTACGTAGCAACGTGATGGACGTAAACAGTAGTTACGCTCTACAGCCAAACCGGCCCCTTTGCGGACACGGGGATATGGACAAACATGCCTTATTTGGTGTCCCCTATCACCCCTTAAAGTTTTGCCAGATATTTTCCAAACACCCTGTATATATTTCTCGAGTTCCATACAAAGGAGGATGCCCAAAATGGCCCATGAGCGTACACGGATGAAACCTGTGCCAAACTGTCGCTTAGGTGAGGGGAAGCAAAGTTGTCAATGGGCACTTCTTTCGGGAATTGCGCAATTTTAAAATACAGAACAAAATAGGTCCTAGGCTTGTTTCAACCATTTTACATATTTTGACTTTGGCTTTTTCAGTGTAAATCTTCTAGAGAGGTACCGTAAACCGCGTTTCAAATATATATTTACTACTAGAGCCGTTTTAGTTCAGAACAAAGTTCTAAATGAAAAAATGAGTTTTTGGTACGTCCCCCCGCCTACCCCCCCGATTTATGGCGCATTTTGGGTAGTGGTCTATGTCGAGACGTGTTTGGGTCGAATAACGTCTGGGTCAGTCCAGCTCCGACTCCCCCATCTTAGGATGGGTACCAGTCAGACCCTCCTCATGAGTGAAGAGTAGTGCTTCATTTAACTTGCACTCAAATCTGAGCAACAAAAGTGTTTCATTTCAGAAACTGAGGCGAAAAAGTTATTTAGAACATTTAACATATTTTCCGACCTTCCCGGCGTTTCTAATTTTCCGAGACAGCTTTGCTTTTGAACAGTTATGATTTTTTTTTATACATAATTGCAGGAACACTTTATTTTGCAGTAAATATACGTGGCTGGGGATGCAATGATTCAAATGGCAGTGCGCATCTCTTTCTTTATGAATGTTCCGATTCTTGTAGAGTCGATGCATGAAGAATTCAAAGTAATCCTCAGAACTGTCAGGTTGTTATAATAACTCAATCAAAAGCAATTACTTAAAAACATTTAATAAAAATTAAATATCCTGTGTAAGCTTTTTATGTACTGGGACAACTGTTCGTTCACGAAAAGAAGTCCGATGGAATAGTTAGAAATAACGGGAGGTGACGTTACAAACGGCCTATCCCATTACAGTAGAGGAGGACTCCAATTTCAGAACTTGATTTTGGCGCCGACAAACGTTCACTAAAAACAAGTTCTGAAATTGTAGTCCTCCTTTGTTGTAGTGAACTAACCCGTTTGTGACGTCACCTCCCGTTATTTCTAACTATTCCATCGGACTTCTTTTCGTGAACGAACAGTACATGGAAGTGCATTTGGGAGAAAATCGGTCACTTAACCTCTCCTTAGAATTTTCATGCCTTTACATAAGCAAATACTTCGTACGCATAATAAAAGCATAATTCGTGCATATCTTATAATACGTATGCGTACTAATACTTCCCTATAAACTTTCCAGATTTATGGGGAATCGAACTGAACCAAGTGAATGTCAAGAAGACAAAGGCGTTAAGCCCTTTAAACTCGCGAAATTCAACGTATAGTTCGTTCACGAAAAGTAGTCCGATGGTACCGTTAGAAATAACGGGAGCTGACGTCACAAACGGCCTAGCCGATTACAGCAGAGGGGAGGACGTCATTTCAGAACTGGTTTTTGGCGCAGACAAACGTTCACTAAAAAACAGTTCTGAAATGACACCCTTCCCTCTGCTGGAATCGGCTATGCCCTTTGTGACGTCAGCTCCCCTTATTTTCTAACGGCACCATCTGTCTACTTTTCGTGAACGAACTATGCCTCATTTATCGTAAATTTACAAAATTTCCATTTGGTTTGGAAAAGGTGCATTTTTAAATGAAAACAATATGTAATTGGGTGGCATGTCCTTTTCTACCGAATCAGTTATAAGTGAATCATCGGTCTTGCAATGGGGTAGTAGTAATGCGTTCGCTTAGCACGCTATTGTCTAGGGTTCGACTCCCAACAGTCGAGACAAAAAAAGCTTACAGGCTAACTCATTATTGTACTGTTCGTTCACGAAAAGAAGTCCGATTGAACAGTTAGAAATAACGGAAGGTGACGTCACAAACGGGCTTTCCCATTACAGCAGAGGAGTCGAATTCCTAAACTTGATTTTGGCGCAAACAAACCTCCACCAAAAGAAAGGTCTGAAATTGGAGTCCTCCTCTACTGTAATGAACTAGCCCGTTTGTGACGTCACCTCCCGTTATTTCTAACTGTTCCATCGGACTTTTCGTGAACGAGCGGTGAGTGAGTGTTTTCCTAGATCTCATGAGAGTTTCGGATTCCTCGGAAAGCTCTGTCCTATCGCATCATGACCTATAAGTCGTTCACGAAAAGTAGTCCGACGGTACCGTTAGAAATAACGGGAGCTGACGTCACAAACGGCCTAGCCGATTACAGCAGAGGGGAGGACGTCTTTTCAGAACTGGTTTTTGGCCCAGACAAATACTGTTCTGAAATGACGTCCCCACCTTTGCTATAATCGGCTTGGCCATTTGTGACTTCAGCTCCCGTTAATTCTAACGGTACCATCGGACTACTTTTCGTGAGTGAACCATATGTATCCTTGCGCTGGAAAACTCACAAACTAAACGACTCATCCTATTTTTAACTACGATTATTCGTGAATTTCCCATCTAGGTGTACGTGAAAACGGTATATACACGCAAATATGATCAGACATAATTATATTTTGAAATTTTAAAGTTTTTACAACCTCCATTCTTCGTGCCAAATCCCACGTTGAACTTTAAATCACTTTTTATATGCCAATATTTCACAAAAATACTTTTCATACATTCTCCTGATTTGATATATTCGATATAAAACATATAAAACATGTGATTGAATTCTGCTCCAATAAATGTAAATGTGGGAATGGGGTCGTCCTGGATGTTTCTACGTATTTTTTTTTAACTAAAGTTGCGCTCTTTCCTTCTTAGCGTTCGTTGGATGTTTTAATTTGAGGTCAGAGTACAACATTCCTCAAACACCGTCCCACAATTTGGTCAGCGCGAGGTTGTCTTAACCTGTAATAATCGCGTGCCTAAAGGTCTCTGTGGACCCAAATTCTTTACCGCCATAACCAAAGGTAAAAAAATCACGTTCACAAATCTAAAAATAAAATTGTGGTAGATATTTCGTAACAAAGCATTGTGAAGCAGAAATAGTCCGAAAAATTTAGGACTATTTTGTGAATTCATTTATTAAAAAATATTACACATCAGTGGCATTGCGAGACTTGGACAATTAGAGAAGACCCCTTTTTTACCATCTTCGTCCCTAATGAAACACTCGCAATTCACATATATATCATGATATATGCGTGAATTGAGACATTTTAATTCGGGGGTGGCGAGGGGAAGTTAGCACTAGCTCAACGTTAAAATCACGCTACATCAGGTCTGTCTGTCTCTCATATTAAAAAAAAAAAAACAAAAAAACAACGAAATTGATTAAGAGATCAAAAACCCTTTTAACATATGACGGATATTTAATTTCTAATTCGGTTTTAGCAATTTTTTTTTAAATTTTAGGAGGAGTTGTGTTCTTAGGATTCCAAAAATCCTTTTTATGAGTTCTTTCCTTTAAGATCATATGGGCACCAACTTACAACTTACATTGTGTAACGATTTTAGAACATTTAACGGAAAATGTATTATGTAAGATATTATTACTTACAATATGGCCATTATATTCTTCGAAATTCATTGACTCTAACCGTAAATGCCCAGCTAAACATGATTTTGAATATGTAAATCATGAGCGCGTATGAAATATCACATGTATTCCATCAAATTATTTCATTAAATCTTTTGATTAATTATTTCATTTCATTAAATCCCATTATAGCTGCCGATACTGGAGTTCTATAAATTGTTTACCGTTTGAAAGCTTAGTTAGTTACCTTTATGGTGATAACGAAACTAGATTTTTATGTGAAACAGAACACAAGGTCTTACTAGCTGATATCAAATGTTGTGACGGACTGCAAATTATTTTCAAGTAACATATAACATATTATAGTGCATGTCTCTTATTTTATCCGTTGTGTTTTATATTATTAAATTTAATTTGTTGAAATTAACACCAATGGTGTATTTAACCCGAAAGCAGGCGCGCGGGGTGTTTCAAACCCTACAACTTACAATTTGTGAAAAAAAAAAAATTGTCTACCCTTCCTTCTTCTGAAACTGGCCAAACTTTTTTCTGTTGCCTTCAAAATCGCATTCTCTTGGGGTGCAAAGTGAAAATTCCACTTTTTGTTTACTGCAAAATTGGACATTTTTAATGAAATAATGCTATATAATTAGATGGGGTGCAAAGCACCCCGCGCGCGTGCTCGCGTTCCTCTAATCGGCGCGCCTTCTCGCGGGTTCATAACTAGGAAGATTCGCGCGAAAAAGAAATGATGAGTAAAAGAATAAACAAAATGGAGTTTAAGACGTCAGTTTGGAGTAAAGAAGTTAAATTGGCAATTGTCTGGGCATGCTAAAATTCTGACTGGCCAAAGATTGAGAACTGAAATTATCAATTGCATTCCAAATGCCCATTAGAACTTGGAAAACGTTCTCAGACTTGATGGATCTATGAGATACAAAAACAGGTTGGCATAATATGGAAAAGGGTCACTCTCTCAATATAGACGGGAGTGAGAGCTCTTAGACAATCGTCCTGCAGTAGGTGGGTAGTTGAAAATGATAATAGTACAGCATTTATGTTTGTGTGTGTGTAGGCACGAGATGTACGAACAATGCATGTTTGCTATTTACATTTCCCAAAGGTTATCAACGCAACACGGTTATCAAAACGCAAAGAAAGGCGCCCTTCTTTGGTTCTGATTATCCTAATGTATTTAAATAAATGCAATGTAAGGAGCAAACCTGCTGTGCCATGATGACTTGGTATCTCGATACACCAGTTATGAACGATCTTCCATTCAGCTCACACCATAAATCCGACATTAAGTAATTCAGACAAATGTTTCCGTTGTAAACAACCATGATGAAGAGGTCAGTGACTTATAAAGAAGTCATACATCCAAATAAGAGTGGGGAAACGGTAAGATAATTAACGATCATTTGAAAAATAAAATCCAGCTCACCGGGCATAAGTAAATGTCTATAGGAGATTCGAATGCGTTTACAGACAATATATTGACTATTAACGTCTCTCTTTTCATGATATGATGACGCATGGGGGGCCCCATATAGGGGGGAAGAGGGAGCTTAAGCCCCTAGCCGTTTAAAAATTTGATTTGCCCGAACCTGCTATGCATTTACTTTCAAAAGTTTTACAGTCACATTTTAAAATAAGGTACTTTTTAGCTCATTACTAATTGTCAAGCAATATCAATTATTTTTGTAGCATTTTGGTATCTTTCACACTCATTAAAATTCTCAACAGTTTTGAGAAGGAAGTAATAATTTTTCTAAGCCCCTCCCTAGAAATACTTGTTAATTTTCCTCGCTCCCCGCTCCCTCCAGAAATACTCGTATGGGCGTCCATGTGATGACGTGTGGGATCTTAGCATTGACCAAATTATCCGAGAAAGAAATCGTGGTTTTTAAACTTATATCATCGAGCGGTTGTCAAGACTACCTTGGGATGATCATTTGAGCAACGTAGAAATACTGTCTCGGACGAGTTGGGAAAAAAAGAAAGTAGCATAAGTTAGCCAAGCGGAGGAAACCGGAATACACTGGTCACGTCATGAAAAATTAAAGAAGTATTTTGGTTTATACTCAGTAAAATACAAAGGATCTATGGGAAGATAGATCGCGGACGCTGGCAAATCTCATAGTTGAGAAACCCGAGAGATTGGGTCGGTGCTTCATCTGAGGAAATAGTCCGAGGAATAGTGGACACAGGACCAGAATGGCTATGATGACTGGCAACATCCGAACCAGATAAGATACCAGAGGAAATGTCTGACTTTGGTTGGCGCAAAATGACCCTTGTTGTTAGTGCGCCATAAAAATACAACCAACCAACCAACCAGAAGAAATTAAGCAAAAAGCTAGCTGATTTTTTTAATGATGTCAAAGATTAAACGAAATCTAAGTGCCACAAAAGAAAGTTCAGTAGGTGAAAATATTCAATCGGTCGAAATATTTTCATTTATTTGTACTTCACAGTAATGAACGGGAGCAAAGTTGAACGAACGCACCTTATTTAATGTCGTGCATTATAAATTGAGAACGTCATTAAATCATTATTAATTTTATTTAAATTCTTAATAAAAATTAAATCACAACAATAATTTTAAAGTAAAATTATGCACTTAGATGAATTCTTGGAATATAAAATCCCCTGGTAAAACTTCTTAACCCCTCATAATGCAATTCGTGTGTGTTATGCGTGTGCTACTTAAGATTTTATAGAAACTTGACTTCTCTCTTATGTATGAGAAATATACGTAGTTATAAAATTTATTTATAAATTGAAAATATGCACAATTTAGCCGCATATTATGCATATAAGGCACTCCAGTTCTAAAGGAGAGGGTTTCTAGTTAGTCTTTAGACCAGAGCAATGACTCTTTCAAAAGCTCTTGACTTTTCAAAGCTCTTTCTTAACTTTCAAAACTTTTTCTTGACTTTTCAAAAGCTCTTGACTTTTAAAACACTTTATAAAGCTCTTGACTTTTAAAACACTTTATAAAGCTCTATTTTGAGCTAAAAACACGAGTATCAAAATTTATTAGCCATACATATTAAAATGAATAATTTTATCTTTAATGGATGGATATAGTTTGGGTGCAGAATGACCTTTACTATCCCTGTGCTATAAAAATGCAAACTAACTATATATAGCTTGTGAATAGTATTTTAATAATACATTTTGAAAGTAGGAAAAATGAGTTCTTATATTTCTGAACATTGGTCTGTAACTCAACATCTATGGACCGCTTGCCCCATATTTTTCAAAAATATTTCTATTAACTCCAAAGATACTACGAATGTATGTTGTAATGTTAAATATAACAAATTAGTTAAAGTAAATGGATTGTTCAATTGATTTAGCAATATACAAAATGTAACATATGCTGTAATGAATAGTACTATTTAGTCATTGATTAGGAATAATGTAGAAAGAAGTTTAAAAAATTTACTTCTCTTTATGAAAGCACAAAAGAAATCGCTAATAAATTCATATATTCTACTCAGTAGTATTTCTGTCAATTATAAATTTGCCACTTTTTATTATTAGAAAAGCCAGAATTTTATTTATAACAGTATTGCTATTTTTTCTTAGGTATAAGAAAATTTTCAAACTCTAAGCCTTGACCAAAAAAATGTAGAAGTTATAATATACAAGGTTGCCATAATTAAACATGAAGCGTTTAGAGCCAGATAACCAAAAATTTATTGGGCCAAACTAAACTAAATTTTGTGTACATACTCCTGGAATCACGGTATTTTGATTTCTGTAAAAATAATGAATAAAATAAATAATTTAAAATTTGGCCATCACAAAGGATATTAATGCTGCAAATCAGCGAAACCGTCCATATTTTTACTCAAAAATAGCTGGATTATACAAATTTTAGTACATTGAAGTTAATTAGTGACTGTAAACAGGCTCCCGGGGCAAACGCAGGCCTACAGGCTCACTTCGACCCCTTCCCTGGGCAGTGGCATGAATATTTTTCCAGGGCCGGGCTTCCCACAGCACAGGTCCTTACCAGTGCGGGCCCCTAGACTTCATCCGGAACTCCAGGCTGCAGCCCCTGCTGGCCACCCCCCCACCCCCACCTCGTCGGCTCTGACTGTAAGACAGGCTGAAAATGCGCGCGTTTATTTGATAAAATTGTTGCGCCATGCTAATTCGCCGTGATTTTGCTTTGCTGGTAAAATCCTGTTATCAAAAAATGCTAATACTAAATCCATACTTTGAAAATTTCTGAAGTTTTTTTTTTAAATCAAAATCCCATGGTACCAGGATTGTGTACACCAAATTTGGTTTAATTTGGCCCAATGGATTTTTTTGGCTTAATTATGGTCAGGCCACAGGTCCAGAGAAAAAAGACACACATGTGCCTAGTTTCTTCACTAAGGATGACACAACACGATGTACCGAAATCGATCCAAAGTATGGGAATGTTTGTGAATATATGGCAGTTATAAAAGTAGGGAATCGTAAAACGAATCTCTCATAATGAATTTCAGTTCGACTAATAGTTTTAGACCTTTTCATTTGAAAAATAGAATATGTTAACAACTTTCATACTCAAAATATTTTTGAAGAAAAATCGGAAAATTGGCTAATGCACAATTTTATAAAAAGCGGTTAGGTTGCAACACACAAGTAACGAACTTGTCTTAAAATAGGAGCCCTTGAATTTTCGATTCATCAGTCGTCTGCAATAACTAAGAGTTGACGCAGGTCAACAACAACAACAACTAAAGGGAAAAAAATGAATCCGGCTCTTCCTCTCTCGATCCAAGAGTCTACAGCTCGTGTCCACTTTGCATCCTGTCCCGCCGTGGGTCATCTGACTCCATGACCGAATTCTTGAAGCTCGCTCAGGAGCGTGAGACTCTAAATGGGTTAATATGGTTGTATCGGTCTTCCGTCATAACGTTCCCCCTGGCCGCCAAACCGTTGGAAAAAAAAAATAATCAATTCCCGTGTAAAACTTGAAAAAGAAATAAAATATCATCAACCACCCCTCCACTCTTCGTGAAAAGTCATTGTTATTTGTTTCAAAGTCACTGGTTTCATTGAGCCGTATCTTATGCGCTGAAACTACCCAGTGATTATATCACAGATCCGGGACTCAATGCAAGAAATCTGTAAGATGGAATGCTTCATTTGCTCAAAATACATGGTTTTTGTTCAAGGAATAGAATAGACCAAATGCGTTTTGATGTTTAGAAATGTGGGTTACGCTCGTTAAGGCCGTTTGATGATATTTTAAGTAAGTTATCAGGATATGGAAATGCGTATGGTAGCACAATTATGACAATGCGGTTAATGAATGTTTGTTGCAGTGGAACTTGGTAACTGAATATGTGTTATTGTCCTATTGAGAGTTTTTAATCAATTTTGATAATAATCTATTGTAAAAATGTATTAACCTTTTACCTGGGCAGCTGTGGGAAAAGACTTCAACATCTGACAACGCCCATGCTACCCAGGTTTTCCGTCGGTGAATCTAGAATAAAAAGTACACGTTACATGAGTCTAAGTGAGGTAAGAATGGCTAATAAAATTTTAAACGAAGTACTGACATTCATTTCTGCAATGCCTCGTTCACTTACAGCCTGAAGAAAGGGATTTTTATCTTTAGAAGTGATCGCTACCAATACAGAATTTCTGTTAGGTTTTTCCAATTAGACGTATATTTTCTGACTTTTTTAAAATCAATAATCAGTAGTCTTAGTTTCATTGCAAAAGTTCAATACCCAGTTTTTTGAGAAAGTTAATTTTTATATATTTTTGTTTTGTTTTGTTCTTTGTAAAGTTCAATTCAATTCCTCTGAAAAGTATAAACTATCTCTTCAGCTAAGACTTATTAAATCTCTGTTACATAATACGTGTTCGAAGAAAATCTACGTTACGGAAAATGGTAATTTTCTCGAATGCAGATTATCTCGACGACGTTAAATCGTCGAAAAAATTACTTCCTGAGATCACTGCAGGTAAACACACTGTAGTTTAATAGGGCAATTGCTGCTACTTTTAAAAGTTACCTGCAGAGTTAATTAATGAAAACTGAATATTCGCGTTGCCTGGTAGGTCCTTTTTCCGAAAGGTAATGATCCCATTTTGGATGCTAGAATTGGTGCCGTGATCTAGTAGTCGACTCTCTACCGCTTTATTCAGTCTGAGTAAGTAGAGGTTATCGACTTTTTTCATAACCAGTGAAAACGGGACCACGCGAATAGAAAAATGTGGAGACCCTTAAATTTCGCTTTTAGCTATAAATGTCCCGCGTTTTCGAGTTCACGGGAACAAAAGGTCATTGCCCGATAATTGCTTTAAGGAATGCAGTAGTCCGATGCCTCCTATCGGAACTCGCTTTACCGTTATTAATAGCAGTTCTGCACGATAAAACGAATTGGATATTTAATGGATGAATTAATAAAAATTAAGCAAGCCGTCCAGATTTAAACATTGACGTTGAATTAGACCACAATGTTTCAAATAGGAGATATTGACAACAGTTGTAAGAGGCAAATTAGGTCAAATATTTTTTTATTAAAATCATTTTAACAAAACATTACTGTGAAAATTATATAATATGATCTTTCCTTTACAAAAAAATTATAGATATGGATCTCGCTTTGTTTCTTTGTTGCGACCCCCTTAGCAGGTTAGATTTCTAAAATTAAACGTAGGAAATTAAACTTCGAAAATATGGTTATATAAAAAACATACATATAGTGAAATATATCTGTAACGATTTCTCCACCCCACCTCTTGATACCAGCAGGTAAGATGTGTATCTGATTCATCGTCTATAACGAAAAATCGTGCCTATCGTTAGAATATCGTTGAAGACTGATTTTACTGTCTGTCAAATGGATTTTTCCAGAACCATACATGTGAAATCTGTTATTTCTAAAATGCAGTCAATATCAGTAGATCACTGGGAACTACTCGTTCAAATATCGCATTTTCCTAATTCTGCAATATGTTTCACCCACTTAAAATACACAACCAATCGACGGAAATAAACTTATGCATGAAGTTCATATCGCGCCGGATGTGTGTCAGAACACGTACAAGAAAGAAGTAACAAACATGTGAGGTAACTGTCCTCATGTAGGTTGTTTATCATCGTGTTTCGTCTTTTTTTTTTTATCTCTTGATCCTTATCGATCACTAAAAAATCTTTACCCTCTGGATTTCTTGGTGGAACATATTTCCATATCTCTTGTGAACGAAGTGCTCAGTACTTTCACAATTTTTTTATGTTCACGATAGTATGGTACATAACTACTATGTCCCGGACTTCCACATCAGTATTTTAACTCGCATGTATTCTTTATAAAGTTTTATATAGGTAACGAGCACTGGTAAATATATTCGGATATTTCTAAGTCATTTATCATTACACTAAATATCTTTAACTTACACGCCCCTAAATGCTACTGCTTCTACATATACAGCTATGCTTTTGTATTTAGTGTTCAGTACACTATGTTTATACCGGTCTGCATGTATTGTAGAATTAAGGGAACACAGACAGCGGGCTGTTTTACATACATCTGATATCATTCTCATATATTCTTAAATTGGTTACGAAAATTTGCTAAATAAAATGATTACATTCTAATTTTATATAAAAAAATATGTGGAATTGTTGTCTTCTAACGTTGTAAGTTCAGTTCACAAGTCCTGTAGTAATTTCACTTGATGTTTTTTATTAGCATACGTTGAATTTTTCTGACTTTTTGTTCAAAATTTCAAATTTTATTTAAAAATTTATATTTCCTCAGTTTCATTCAGCCCATGTATGAATAAATTCATTGCCTTTAGTAATTTCATCTTCGCGTTTCTTTCAGTTTTCAATATATTTCTTAAACTTCACGCGTGCATTTTAATGAAATAGGATGAATTTTCGTCAAATTTCTAAATAGCATAAACAAGAATAGTAAATATCCCAAAAAATTAAGTTTGTCTCTGAATTTATCCTTTCCACGTGAGACCTCTATCTGAATCTCTGCACACAAATCTAGTTGTTTTATATTGATTCGTGATTTAGCGAATTACGTTCATTAATGGATGAAGTTTATGAAAACTTCTTGCAAATCTTGCCCTGTCATAAAATGGTTTTCTCTTAATGACACGTTTTGAAGCAAAACATATATCGTGAATTATGCTTCCCAAAAGAGAATAAAAGTTACCAAAATAATGACGACACACTAAAAATACTAGTACTTTGTATAAAAATAAACAAATAATCATCAAGTTTGGTGCCAGGGTTTCATGCGCCCAAGGCAGAACTTAAAATTTGCGCATTAAAATTGGCCATACGCACTCGCCTAACTATGAAAAAAAAAGTCCATATAGTATTGAAATGCATTCCTGGGGTTTTTGAAACCTTGATGAGATCCTGGACTCGACTGATGGAAAGATTTGATGATCATTTCGTACAAAAAATTGCTCCAAATTCACTTTTTCGCCAAAATGGGAACACCTTCTCTATAGCGCAAACTCAACGCTCGTATCTACATTAGAAACAGTTTCAGTCCACGTTAAAAGTGGTAGGATCATTTCAGATAATGCAAATTTATATTTGATGCATCGCTCAGAAGAGTTGACATTGTGTGTATTTGTGAAAATAATTTACATAATCCGATGTTTTGAAATCACAGCCGTTTCCGAAAAATACTTCCCACACTTGCAGCGTCCGGGAGCCATATTTTATTTAGATCAAATGCCATAGAGTAAATCATACGTTTCACTTTGCCACGGAAATAAAAATAAACTACTTCCTTAAATGAAGAGGAACGTATCTGTACTTTGCAGGAAAGAACATGAAGTAGGCGACATTGACCCTGTCCCACCTCGTTCTCCAGTCCAAATTCACGGCCATGGGGCATGAGACATTTCTAGGTCAAAGAACTCGAAGTTACGTCTCGTGTTCCACATTATGAGGCGAATAGCTTTCGTCTGCTTCCACACCTGCAATCTCAGTCTTCAAAGGTTCCGAAATGATTTGAATTCTGAGAAGTGCTATCTGGAACGGGGCAAAAACATCGAGTCAGAATTCGCGTTTAGCCTCGTTTCCTTTCTTCGGTGTCGTTGCTTCAATTGCCATTAAACCAACCCAATGCCCATTATAGACCATTATCTACATCCTACTTTTCGAAAGGGTTTCTCTAATTACAGTAAAAGAACTTCTAAGTCTTGAAAAGACTTTTAACTACAGAAAAGATTTCTCTCTAAGTATAGAAAATACTTCCAAATACAGAAAAGATTTCTCTTAAGTACAGAGAAGACTTCTCTAGGTAGAAAGATTTTTCTCTCTTTCTACAAGACCGAATTTAGCAAAGCACTATGCAAATATTTTATCTCGATATTCCTATATAATTCAACAATCTAAATTCAAGTAACGCATTATAAGTAAAGGCATCATAATCATTTAAATATTAAAGTATTGAGCATAAAAGTTGCGTAATATTCTCTAGCACTGTTACTTACGTTAAGTTGTATTCATGAAAAAACTGATGATGAAATATGTATACATACTCACACAACCCACATACGTAAGAATTCTTCTACGAAGTTGTTCTCACGGTCAAGACCCTATTCCTGGCAGATCAGACGGGGCAAGTGTCCAGGGCCCAAAATTTTTCTTGCTTGAAAATCACTGATGCACATAAAAGCCAAAAAAAAATATTTTTTTTGATGAGAAGGGGGTGGGAATGCTGAAAGGTCGCGATCCCTTTTGAATCTTTTATTTTCATTATCCTTGTACAAAACTATAATCGGGAAGTTGGGGTCGAAATTTTCTTTGTTTGCCCCGGTCCGGAGATTATGATGATCGGACCCTACCCAAGGTGGAGTGCAGGTAACGTGTCCGTATTTGGTGTTGTTAACCCGGATTTGATTCCAATGATATCGTAAAATGCCCGCCTTTTTCTCTGCTCACCGTATTCTGTGGTTTGATTTGACAGACGTATGTTCAGATTCCCCGGGAAACTCTAGGTCCCGCCGCAGCATGGCCTCGGTTTCCCTTGCGCCCGAAAACACGAACTCTCTACGAAAATGCAAATGGTTTGTTTTGCATCAAACTGTCAGAGCAAGCTTAGTGTACATTAATTATAATAATAATAATAATAATTATTCGCGCTATAGAAATAAAATTTAAGTTAAATGCTAAAAAAGATTCTTCTTTTTAAAAAGTTTTATGTTAACTCCTATAAATTCTAAATAAGTGTTATGTATAGATAAATAACAAGAAAAGAAGAGAAATGTTACTTTGTTTAAAAAAAATTAAATTTTTTTTTTTATATATATTGATACATTCATGAATATTCGTAAAACATTTGATACTTCACGCCTCACGCACAAAGAAACAAGATTTTCATTTTATAAATAACAATATGTACTATTTGTATATATAGTATTACCTCCCCTAAAAGACACTTCTCTTTAAGGGACGATTCCTCTGATCTATGTACCAACCTATGTACCTCTGACGAAGGGGCACCTCTATTTAAGGGACAAAATGTCCGGTCCCACGGGTGTCCCTTATTGGGAGGTTAGACTGTATATATAAACAGGGATCAGTAATTCATCGTACTCGCCAAAGAAGATCGTTATTCACCCACCCCCAATGGAAAACCTTAGAACCCAGTAAAAAGGTGGTGTCCTTCTCGCTAACTGCAAAAATCTAGTCGGCGTTGACAACTATAATATTGCCGCGATCGGATTTGTCGGGTCTTGTATGTAATGCTACGTAAATAAATATGAAAATATTTACGAATTATGGATGTTCGTGCGTGAAATGGCTTTCCTGAAACGTATCAGCACTACTTCGCAATGTCGTCTGGTCGACTGCTAAACCTATTTATGTATTGTTTAACAAGCCGTGAAGAACTTTGCATTTTTAAACCCAAATATCGCTGGCCACTATTGCACGGATGGATTAAATCTAAACTTGTTTGTAACTCGCAAAAAAACGTGCATTATTTTTTTTAACAACTTTATTTTGAGTGGTTAATAAATTTTCATTTGTTTCACCAATCTGACAAAAAATTATTCTGTAATCTGTAAATACGTAAGTTGCATCTATTTTCAGTATTCATTAACCTACCACCCCAAACAGCTATACAATATTGAATATGTGAGTGTACTAAAGCGCAGTAAAGCATTATTATGATTCGCGTAGAGAGCAATCTTGAGATAGTAAAGATAACTCCTATATTTCTACGTATCTTAACACATAAATAATCAATATGTTCACTCCACTATAAATCAAACTGGAAATAAATGCCCAAAAATTTGATTCTATCAACATGTAGAATAACCTGGTTCATAACTTTAATTTGAGGTAGCATTTCATAAATAATTCTTCGTCGAATAAACAATATTGCCTTGGTTTTGGAATTATTTATTACAAGTTTATTTTGTATAAATCAGTCATTAAAACTATTTAAACCTTGATTTATCCGATCTATCAGTGATATAAAATCCAATCCAGAAGAAAATTCAAAAAACTAACTAGGTTTAAACTGGGGAGGGGGTAAAAACTTGAGTATGCAAAAGCTCCAAAACTGTGAAATGGTAAAAATATAATTTTGTTTATGCTTTAAAAAAACTGGAAGGGCATATTCCCCATTGCCCCCCAAATTACGCCTATTCTTGCGCCATCCTTCTTATATAAACTTGGGACACACTCTGAGGTGGTAAGCTATTTTCGCTATCTTGAGAAAACTAGTTAGTTTTAAAGCTGCCAAAACCTTACAAATCACCAGTGGTCAGTTACAATTCGCCATTGTACTTCAACTCAGTGATTTAAGATGGATTGCATTTCTCACTTTCCTACAGAGGATTATTCTGGCAGCCTGGATGACGTTGTGCTTATTTAATCGCTTCGCGATTTTAGTGTTGTGATTTGAAGGATATGATGCTTCACATTTTCTGTTATCCACGCATCATCAACGTAATGTTCTTAAATTATTTTTTGGGGGGGGGGCAAGCACATTTTACGTAAGTACATACCTTATAGTATATGTAAAATTGCAATTTATTTCAGATTATTGGGGAACTCGGGCCACACTGACCCATATGACTCTACGCCTATGCCAAGCATAAACCTTTCGTTGGTCTTTGAATCGTTATGAAAAATTACGTCTGTGTGGCGACGAGCTTTTCAATTGTAAACATTATAGAGGGATAGAATGGAGGTGTATACTATTGTAGGATCAAAAGAGTTACTCTTTCGCTTTTAAAGAGTCATGAGAAGGTTAAGTATTATTGTAAAATAGCAGCGATAATACTGATCATACACAAAGCAGGCCCAAAACTAAGGAGACAAAAATATACTTTTGCCTGTGCTCCAAAAAAACTAAGGAGCACGTGCTCCCCCTTTCCCCCTGCCCAAATTATGCCTATGCATCACAACTAAGGCTGAAGGAAGAGAAAATTAACTATACATAACGTACGTAAAAATACAGCTATGTTCATTTCAGGATTTTCCTTATGTTATTAGTCAACTACGAGACACGCTCGAATTGATATACATCCCTAATTCGCACACTTTAGTTCTAGAGGTGCCCGATTTCTCTAACGCGGTTTATATATTTATAGCCTGGTGTAAATGTTCCTATATTAGTGTATTTTTACTAGCTTAGTTTTGGAGGTCGCAGTGAGGGAATTGGAGCAGAAAAACTCTTTTTCTTTGAAGTCTGTTCATCCTTTTCAACTGAAGTGTCAATAAAGTAATTCAGCTAAGCACGAAAAGGGAAAACACTGTTTGGATC
Source organism: Dysdera silvatica (assembly GCA_006491805.2). NCBI lineage: Eukaryota > Metazoa > Arthropoda > Arachnida > Araneae > Dysderidae > Dysdera > Dysdera silvatica. Next base: position 169,826,478 of record QLNU02015003.1, read on the forward strand.
ATCCCTCTCTCTCTATACAAGTATATAATGTCATAATTTGTCCCTAATCGTACATGGGATTCTAAAGTATTAAACAACCAAAATTATCCAACGTGATACTTGAAAAATATTTACTGGAGTTTATACAGTATTGGAAAAGGGATTTTGCATACCCAGATTAGTGTTTGTTGGGTGTTGTTTTTTTTAATATTTAGTTATTTGCTTTCGAGTTACAGAATTAAATAATGCATGAACGCACTCAGTGTGTGCAACTTCTTATAAAGCTAGTAGTACACGTTCAGGATGTTTCCAAAACACTTGCTTCACTTGGTTTAAAGCAGCGTGACCTTTCCTGTCCGTGTGCCGTAAAAATCAATCAAAATATGTGTTGAAATAGGGGGAAGATTTATCAACTAGCACATGGTTTAAAAAAAAATCCTGTGAGCAGAGTACCGAGAACGCTTTCCTATTTCCAATCTATAATACAGTTCGCGATCATAATGAAAAACGCTTGCAGCGATAATTTCCTTTTGTCTTGACTATTTCATTTAATAAATTCAACGTGTGAGAATACGTTACCGCTACGGACGTAAAGCGCTATTTCCTTCCCTAAATACACTCTTTTGCCAAAAGGAAAAAAAAGCACCATTAGGAAATTATCTGTTTTTATTAAAATTAAATATATATCCAGTGCAGGCACAGTTAAGGGAATGATAAAAAATCAAGGCCGTAGAACCCATCAATAGCTAGAAATTGCATATTGAATGTTCAAATCAATATTTCGTGACCCCCTTGTGGCAATGCATGCTTCTGCACGTCGAGGTAAGGAGTGATAAAGGTTCTTAATGTCATCCTGTGACACATTCTGCCAGGAATTCTTCACTTGTTGCTCCATATTTCCGACATTTTGCGGTGCCCGAATCTGGCGGCCTACCATGTCCCATACATGTTCGATTGGCAAAAGGTCTGATGATACTTTTCCTTGGCAAGCAAGTTCAACAGCACTGGGGTAGCTCACAGATATGCGAACCATATGGGGCCTGGCATTATCTTGTTGGAAAATGACTCCAAACTGTCGTGTCATGAAGGGTAACGTAAACGGCCACAGGATGTCATCAACATATCGTTGAACTGTTAAATTTGTACGCAGGATGACTAGAGGCGTCCTGTTGTATCTTATGAAAGAGCATCTTATACCATCACACCAGGGGCAATGACTGTGCTCCTCTGTAAACAAAGGGTGTTTGGGATAGCTAGCCCTGGCACCTCCACACATGGATCCGATGGTCATCTGCTCCAAGACTGAAGCGGGATTCATCGTTGAACACTATGCGATGCCAATCTGCTGGCAGCCACGATGATCGGCTACGACACCACTCCAGACGACTCTGTTGATGGTGCGGGGTTAAAAGCAGATATCTTAAAGGCAGTTGTGAGCGTAACCCCACCTCAGCCAAGCGTCGTGAGATGGTGGAAGGTGCCACCATCTCATGGAAGGTTTGTATGGAAAAAACTGTAGCGCGTTGGATGGCAGTCAATGATGCCTTTGGGTCCACTCGGGCCTGTAACACAATTAACCGATCTTGCCTTGGATTCGTGCACCTTGGAATTCCAGAGCCATCATTCCACCGAAGAGTTCCTCGCAGAAACCATTGCTGCCAACACCTTTGAACAGCAGTGTCCGTACGGTGCAGGTGGCAGCCTATTGCTCAGTAGGACCAGCCAGCTTCAAGCATCCCGACTATGCGACCACGTTCGAAGTCATCCAATTGGTTATAAGGTCCTCGTCAACGTCGTAACGGCATTACTGGTTGCGTCTCCAGGGAACTGCAACGCCGACAACGAGAAAAATAAACCGTTCGCAATTTTTACCACTTTTATACGATGCCAGTTGCGCAGTAGAAATGCGCGCTATGATCGAACTTACCACTCATTGGCTTTGAAAATTTAATCATTTACTTGATCTAAAGGAATTTGCATGCGAAATTTTGAGATGATCGGATAATTTTTTAGGGGTGTTTCGTTTGTTTTTGCAAGAGTTTACTACTATTTCTAATCCAAGGAGTAGAGTGATGAAGTTTATTTCATCACTGTGACCTGATTCCTGATTGACATTTAGATCCGCATTATGTTAGGTCCCTTTCCTCGGTAAGTCCTTAATGGCGCTCATGAAGCTTGGGAAGTAAAGCCAACTCTCAAAGGGGGAAAAGAATGATTTATATCAAAAGTTCGATTACACGTATATTCACAATAACAGCAACAGCGGTTAATTTAACAACCAGATGCTCTATTTGCAACCACTTTATTCTCATCTCAAGGTGAAATGATTACAGTCGAATTACTAATTCATCAGGATAGAACTCATAGTGGATCCATGACCTATCGTTCTACAATTATGCGGGGATATATATCTAATCAGTGGTGTCGCGTGAACGTTTAGATTAAGTATGCCACCCGCGCTACCAAATTCATATCAATTTTGAGCGAATAATTACCTTTTATCAACACATGAAAGTTTTGAGACAGGGAAGGCATGGGCGCTCACCTTAATTAGTTGAATGCTATTAATTGTAAGATAACTTTAAATAATTTATTAATTAATATAATTTTCACATGGAAAGCATAAATACCAAATAGCCATGCGTGCCAATTCTGTAAGGGAGGAGAAGTAACATTTGAATAAACTGGAAATATAATTAAAGTTGAGTTTTACTACATTTGACTCTAATCATATAATCCTCAAAACCTCTGACGAAGAAAAATTCAGTAGTAAGTACATAGTCAACACTGCTTCCGATTGGAAACATGGGAAAATTATAAATATATTTTAAAAACTTACCTGCAAATGCAGTTTCATAAGCGCGATAATTCCTATTATACACCCGCAAAACAAAAATCAGGCAGACGGTGCTGTTTTTTCACAGCACGCCTTAGTGCACTATTTCGGCCACTTTCAAAAAATTCGAATCATAGCGTATTGAATCGTAAAGTACTGAGAAATATTGTTTTATCAAGTGCTGCTGCAACTATGGATGTAACAGTTGTGGAGGTCGCTTGTCGATTCCGCTTGGCTACTATAGCAATATGCCGATCATCAGAGTGGGTGATAACACTTAGACAGTGGAGAACAGGTCTCCGGACAACTGTTTGACTTGTTTAGAATTGTTTTCACAATCGAGAAATTACCAAATGTTCAACGCCAAAGAAAATAGCGATATCTTTGATTAACTGACCTGCTTCAATGCGTTAGCCAGCCCTCACTGTCATTCGATATCAGCCATAGAAATACTACGAAAATCATCAAAGAATAATCCTACATAAATTATAAGCACTTCGTATTGGTATTTAAATGCACCTCCTCAAATCCTTCGGAATGCTGGCGTTTTTAAAGATTGCCTAATTAGCACATATCTGGAGAGTCAATCGTGATTGGCTGTAATATATGATATTTGCATACTGCCATCTACATCAGCAGTGTTTTTCAGCCAGTCAAATTCAAATACGCTTTCGAAAATTGAAAATTTGCATTGCATGCTTAACTTTTGGAAGCCAGTGTATGTCTCTATACATGTTAGCCATACAGTTCATTTGAAAGAGGAGGTATGAGAATTTAGCCTTGATTCTGACCAAGCTTAGCTACAGGGAATACAAATGGTCCATCTGTAGCAATTTGAAAGTACTCTCTATGTATGACTCTTTGTCAACAGGATGACTACACTAAGTACCCCTGTTTCCTGTGCGAATGGGAAAGTCGTACTAAAGACAAGCACTGGACTTATAAGGTGTGGCCAAGCAGGACGCTGAAAGTAGGGGGAAAGTACGTGCACTTCAAATCTTTGGTAGACACAAAAAAAATGTACTCCTGCCTTCACTTCACATCAAACTTGGCATAATGAAGCAGTTTGTTAAAGCCCTGTCAAAAGATGGTGATACTTTCAAGTACTTGGCAAATAACGTTCCAGAGCTGTTAGATGTGAAGCTGAAAGAAGGGGTTGAAAGTCGGTCCCGATATTCAAAAACTGACGACAGATGAAATCTTTAAAACCAAAATGGAAAACATTGAGAGGTCAGCTTGAAAATCCTTTAAAGAAGTTGTAAAGAAGTTTCTTGGCAACTAGAAGACTGACAACTGACTTCAAGAACACCATAGGAAACATCCTGAAGAACTTCAAGTCCTTTGGCTGAACAATGAGTTTGAAGGTCTATTTTTTTGAAGTCCCATCTAAGCTATTTCCCAGGAAATCTGGGTGCCGTGAGTGAACAGCAAAGAGAGAATTTCCACCAGAACATGAATGAATGAAATGGAACGGAAGTACGGGGGTCGGTGGAATATAAACATGATAGTAGAGACTACTGCTGGATGCTAACTACAGGGAGAAGGCGTGAGCGTCGTACAAAAGAAAAGCTTCTAAACTGAGCTTCGTGGGGAAGGAAAAGAAATATTATAATGATTTTTGACATCGTGGTGACTATGATAAACATGAGATGTATTTTACATTTTATTAATTTGTTAAGTTTTTTCATAATCAAAGTTTTTTAACTCTGCTAAACCTTCTATGTGACTTTTTCTGGACTTTCATCCACACTTTAAGGGAAAACCTTAGGTGGTAGGTAGAAAAGTTCAGCATTTCTGAACTCAGCGTGTCGAAAAACATTAGAAACACCTAAAACAGTGGCACAAAAATGTTATTTATGGCTTATGTAATATATATGTACATACACACATACATATGATATATTTAGCCAACTTTGTTTAACACATTTTAATTATTTTGCACCCTACGGTAGTATATCGTTAAAGCATTCGCCAACTGTGTAAAATAAATTGGTTGGAAACCTAATGGTGCCTCAAGCTCGAAAAATACTCGAATAACTAATGCAGCCAACATTTATTCGGCTTAACCCGCAAGCGAGCTCGCAGATTCGAGGAACGCGAGAACGCGAGCAGGGTGCTTTGCACCCCATCTAATTATATAGCATTATTTCATTAAAAACGTCCAATTTTACAGGGACCAATAAATGGGTCGCTTTATCATCACAATTTACCAATAAATCGCTTTGTCATCCTACCCTAAAAAAAACGTAACTTTGAAGGCAACAGAAAGAGTTTGCCATTCCCATCTCACCCATAGACATCTGTTGGAAGGAAAACCAGCACCAATTTGCCAAGTGTGCAATGAACCCATAAGTGTTTTACACATTTTAACTCAATGCACCTATTATAGACTTGCCCGCACTCTTACTTATAACTCTTCATCACTCTCTGACATTTTGAATGACCATGCTGACCAGTGATATAGTCCTAAAAGAAAGTAGCCTAGCGCTCTTCTAAATCAGGGGTGTATCCACGGAGGGTCAGGGAACCCCTAACCAGTCAATAGCCCATTAATCTGATAGGGGCAGAAATTATTATTATGTATGGGTTGTGGGGCTGTCGTTGCAGACCCCCAAATGCCCCTCTGGATACGACACTGCCTACAGCATATAGCTTCGGGGCATATAAGCATAAAATAATAATAATGGTATGCAAACGCAGTGTGCCTACGCAGAACTCTAGAATGCACCTCTGAAGTGAGCTAATAAAATAAAGAAAACAATTGAACAAGATAGCCGAAAGATTTTGAAAAGAAAGGCCCTTTAGCCCTTGTAGCCTTTGTTGTGTCAAACAAAGTATTGTGGCTTATTCTGTTTTCGGAATATAGTTTATGACACGTGTTCCAAGCTGTAATTTCCTTTAAATTCCCACGATTCTTAGTTGATTTATTCAAAATTTTAGGGTCATTGCTCTAAAAAATTTTTTTTCTTAATAGAATTGTCGAATCCACATATTTTTTATTTACAACTTGAACAGAATTTTTTACGTAAAATGTATGATTTCCTAAAATTTTCCTTAGCGCCGCGAAGCCTCCGAAAGAAGTTCCCTGGCGCCGCTAGACCTCGACTACATCCCTGATGCTGACCACACACGTCCTTAACTTTTTACAGAAAACTGGGTTTTACAACAGTCTTTGATTTTACCATGTTTGGCACAGTATAGCCCAGATGCTCTTGCGCTTAAAAATATCTTTTTACTTCATCCATTTTCGTTTGATATCTATTAAATATCGAATAACAGTATAACGCTTTAAATTGGATATTTATACTCAAATCACCTGCTTCATAATCCATGACTTGGTTAAACTTGTTTCAAGTACACACACACACCTAAGTAGAAAGAGGAACTCGGGGTTTTCCTGTTATAATTTCTATTCAAGACTTACTTTTAGTGTCACATTTTTGATGTATTTATTTCATGTAATTTGTTATCGCGCGAATTTCATCATACCTTGACGGATTAAGTGTTTATTGAACTAAACTGCACCTCATACACTGCACACACAAATGAAACCAAACAAGTACACAGTATTTTAAAATGGGCACAGTTTTTGGAAGAACTGTTACATAAAATGAATAAAAGCGCATGGATATCGGTTCCCGCATAATAAAGTACAAATTTAATTTTTCCAGACATTATGAAAGGGCTATTTTGGATATCAGTGACAATCCTCGTTGGGAATCCTTTGTATAGTGAAGGAAATGCCGAAGTGCCATCCAATAAGAATCAACGAGATCGATTAACAAAGCAAGCTGTAACGGCCTATAAAAGTGCTTGTCAAAAGCTGCAAGATTTAGCAGACTGGATGTCTGTAGTTCTGAAAGTTAAGTCTTTATTCAGTCGCTCTATATCAAGAAAAACCCAATCACGATTGATGCCTGTGCCAACAGAATTGAAAGAACCAGATCTACCTAAAAGTAAGACCTTATAATGCATGTTTTACTTAATATATCCATTATTCAATGGTTTGTATGTCCTTACCAACATGTTTGGTAATTTTACGTTAATTTCTCTTTTTTAACGTTTAAATTATCGTAGTATGTTGTATCAATCTACCTTTGAATGTTAAAACTTCAATTACATTCCTTATTGAGAAATGAACATTATTCGGACAAACAAAGAAATAGCCATATTTAATAAAAAACGGACACTTGTAAATCAAAACATGCATTTCCATTGGATTGCTCCTAAACTATTGTATATGGTGCAAACACTATTTACACTGCTTGGTAATTGCTAAAGAACAGACATTTTTCTTCCTTAATCATGATGGACAGTGTTGTAATAAATGAAATTTATTTGTGAGTTTTGGGCTGCAAGAACAGCAACTATCATGCTGTATCTTTATCCAGAAAACTGATACAGATAAGTTAACAAAAAGAAATAACTGTTCTATTGAGCATCTTCTAATAGTCACGGAAAATGCTTCCTCCCACCTGAACGATGACAAATTTGAGTGCCTTTGTAGAAATATTGCCCTCCAAGGACACTAATGCACTTTCAACATCTCCTTGGTATGCTTTCTACTAAGTTTCTGAAAGAGCTGTGGTGAAGGTGTGATCTCATTGTCCTTGAAGGAAATCTTAAGGTTCTGTAAAGTTCCTTTGCACCACACGCCTACTGAGATCGTCCAAGCATTCCCTATGAAATTCAAGTCTGGATAGTAAGCAGGCCATGTCATGCGCTTGATAACTTCACTTTCCAAGGCTGCTCTGAGTGGACGAGTATTGTAGTCCATGAACAAAAATTATGGATCCACTGGCCCACGACAAAGATGAACATGGCTCAGGGGAATCTCTTGCTTGATCAATTTGACTTAGGCGATTGGACATGATCCTAGTAGGTGCACAAAAAACTGTGACTGTGGCAAAGTCTGTGGCTAACTGGCCAGATGTAAGATTGCTGCTTCTTTTAGCTAAAAGGGCTTCATATCCCTCATCTATATTGCGCTTCTTTCACAGCTAGATTCATACCTTCGCAGTTTTAGGCTGTTATCTAGATTTATCACCTTTTTTTATCAAAAGTAACACTTCTAAACATACCTATTGCACCTTCGGTGACACTCTGTCCTGCCTCGAGCTATTCAACTACTCATCCATAATCATACGCACTCAAATAGTGACTTTAAGACTTCCTACTACATCCAATGTTTGCTGCAAACCAAAATGTCGTGCGGTGGTTCAATGGTAATGCGTTTGCCTAGCATGCCGTTATCCAGAGTTCCGACTCCCAATAGTACCAAGAAAAAAAAAACGCTTACCAACTAACTGCTCACTGTAGCCCTAGAGATTGGCTCCCTAGACCATATAAAGCTCGGATTCTTCTGAAAACTGTTGGTCCCGGCATATTACGACACTTACTGTCCTTGTATCGTAAGACTCACAAACGAATAGACATACCAAAATTTTATTTTAATGTGTTTAAATTTTAATGTGTGAAAATTTACAGCACAGTCTTCTCAAATCTATGACATGATTTCGCCTTCAAGTTTTATCAATTCTGGTTTTGCGTAAACAACAGCTCATGAGATAGAGATACTGCCATTTATACAGATAAAAGGACTTGAACAAAAACGTCCTTTTCGTTGGTTTTTGAGACTACGCGCCGGTTGGGGAACGTAGCTTAGCAATAATAATGCAGTGTATATAATGCAATAGGAAAAAAATAGTCGTTTAAACATTTATCATTTTCTCAGTGAAAACTCTGTATTAAGAAAAGTACACCGAAAAAGCAATTAAATTATATGCATAACCAAAGGGCAATTATCATACACCCACCACAGGAACCATTGTTTAATCAATTGTTCTCAATTCTAATTATGTCGTGTAAAATTTACGTATTTAAAATAAGATGAAAAACCTCTGAAATGGTTTACATCCGTGGGATTAGTCCATTGACGTAAGCTTGGGGTTAATCCACTGACGTAAGCAGGGGGTTGTTGATGGGGGGTTGTAACCCCACCCCCCATAGCAGTAAAATTTTGTATATTTAACACAGGATCACATGGAGTTGCAGCTCTGTAACCTCACCATTGAACCCATAACCCCCTCATGAACTTTCTGCGTACGTCTATGGGTTAGTCACACGCAGAAGATTTGTATATGTGTACAGAAAAACAGTGAATCTTATTAATTTTGTAAATGTTCATACATTAAATGACATACAAGAAATTATGTTCTTCCTAAGCATGTATTTTTTATATTTCATTAGTTTCCCCCACATATCACATTTATTATTAAATGCATATAAAATTTTATTTTTCTAGGTTTAAACAAGGATACTAGAGAACAATTCTCCTGCGCTTCGTTAAGGAATTTACATCTAAGTGCTCAAACTTACGTGCAGTGGCAAGCTCAACTCGTGACAGCTAAAACTATGGTGAGCGGGAATGTCCTTAGATCCAATTTTGCAAAGTTAAACGAATCCATAGATGGCTTGAAGGTAATTCCGAATCTCTATTTTATCACATTTTGTTTGCTTCTTTGTTAATTACATATACAGGACAACTAAAACGAAACTTAATATAAAAGGTTCCTATGGGGGGTAATGGGAGTTATGGTGGGATTTAATCGCAATTCAGACGCTGGTGTTTTTTAGTACGGGCTGACTATTTACGTAATCAAAATTGCGCTAGGTTGGATGGTTATAGCTACTGAATTTCGAACTTTCTGAATGACGACACATAAACGTCTTTACATAAAAATTATAAGAAGCCTAAATAACGTTGGCATTTTTCTTTTACACCGAAATGATAACAGAGTAGCGTCGATTTTAATGTGAGAGCAGAAACCGAAATGAGAGAGACGGACAGAGAGAAAGAAATTTGCTGTCAGCGGTAAAATTCTTAATCAGTTCTTTCAATTCAAATGCTCGATATGTCTGCCACAGTTCTGTTACAGTTATAGGTCGTTCAGGTTTGTATTTCTCACATATGCATCCAGTGATGTCAAAAATTTAGATCGACTCTAACAACCCTTTAAATAACACATTGATGCTGACAGTGGTTGTCTTAGACAAAAAAAAATTGGAATGGGCAGAAATCCTTGCCCACACATACACATGTGCACGGACGCCGCTAACGCCCCAGCCTAGAACCGCCACTGGATTCTGACCAGTTGCGACTCGTGAATGGAAAATGTAAAAGTGCTGCAAATGAATTGTATTTTAAATTATATTTTCAACACAACATACAAAATACAAACCGATCGCATATTTTATTTGCAAGCGAAAGAACTTTTCCTCCCATAGATAGACAATGAAAATTTGGAGACTCAAACAACCCTTATCGTTCTGCAATATTTATATTTTTTATGTCGATTTTTGTAAAAGAAAAATTGTGTTTTGGAAACGCCAAATTTATTTTTACAAAATGAAGGCTTCCATCTGTCTCATAGTGTGCATTTAAGGGTGACGGAAATGAAACAATGAAAACTCCTCCTACTCTGATCCAGGTAACTTGGTAACCACCAGTGGCGGACGCTTATAATTTCATTTTGGAGGGGTTAAGGACAGAATTTGCCATAGTCTTGGAATAACACCCTTCGTTTAGCATGGAAGTTGGAATTTTTGGGGCCATGACCCCTGTGACCCCCCTCCGTGCCCGCCCTTGATCACCACAACCCTCTAAGGCAATGATTCATAATAGGTGGTCGGCGGGCCAGTTCCGACCCGCGAGCAGTAAAATCTGGCCCGGCTACGAAAGCTGAGAAACTAAACATTTTTTCTAGGGCAACTAATTTTTTTCTAGAGGGGTGCTAAAGTTCATATCTCAATGCTTTTTTATTGAATTAGAAAATTTCTAGGTGGGGAGATAAACCCCGTAGTTACGCTAATGTTAATTTCGTCTTCATATCTTCTGGCCCACCAACAGGAAAAAAAAAAGCGGCCCGCGATGAAAACTAATTGAGAACCACTGCTCTAAGGCTATTAGAACGAAAGTCACCCCCTTTTTAGAAAGATAACATTATTTTAACCTCCTTTGGATCAGAACTCTCTATTTCAAGGAAAGAATCGAAAATTGCATCGAGTAACTTCAGTAAAGAACGGTGCTTGGTATCATCTGGAAAACAAATACTATTTACATTTTTAAAAAGTTTCTTTCGTTCGTCAACTTTGCAACGAACCAAGAGTACTGTAATGTATTCTTAAAATTCGGCGCCGAAAGTTGATTGTGAATAAGTGAATGGATATTCAAAGCATCTATCTGCTCGCGTGTTTAAATGACTATTTTCTTGTAAGATTTCAACACAATTTTGTAACCTTTTAATGAAATTTTTTACTTAACTGAAGAAGTACACATCACGAGGTTAACAGTATGGGGTACAATGAGGTGGAATTACTTCAACAGTAGAAGAAGAGGTGCCGTCGTCATTTGTAAAAACATTATTAAAGTGTGCTGGATCTACTTAACTACATAACAGGCTGGATGGCTACACCAAAACTTTTTCTACTTTTCAGCTTTTTAATAATCAACAATTAAAATTTGAGTAGAAATTATCACTGCCAATAAGCATACAATTAACATATAACTACATAAATATGAATTTTATTAAAGTAAGTTTATGAACAAAATCCGATTGTAAGCGAAGTATTTTTACTAATAAAAATACATAAATATATAAAAAGGATATATATTAACAACCGATTTCCACGGGCATCGAACGCAAAAACACGAAGCGCTAGGCCGGTAACTTACCAACTAAGCTACCGATTGGCTTGCAAAGGATGTCATATTTTAAGCTCATATATAGGTATCAAACCCTTTAATTCTTTAAAAATTCATATCTCCAAAAATAAGTTGCATTAGCATGAATGCCAAGACATGTATTTCCTAATTTTGATTCTACTTTCATCAAAAAAAAACGTTTCGATAAAATCGGCGGCGCACTCACCATGGGTTCCCCTTGTGAATTAAAAAAAAAATTTGATTTTTCTTAAAATTACAACATTATTCTAATATATTTGAAAAGGAAACATATGTATTTTTATCTTATTAAAACTGACATATTACTAAAAACAGAAGATCAACAAATGTACCTCTGTTGTTTTATTTAACACTTGTTTCACTGTAGCAAGGGAATGGTCTAAGATGGCCTCAAGAAAAATAGTCTTTTTTGTTCCACATGGCAATTCAGCAGATCCATAGCATTTAACGATAACAAATAGCTCCTTTCTGCGTATAGTGTTAAAGACAGTGATATTTAGCTTTCCAACTTCTTCTCCAGAGTTTGTTTTAACTGTGAGAGCTTCATTAAATGACACCAAAACTAAATCTGAAATAGCTAATAAAACATTTCGTATTATGACTTTTGGTAAAAACATATTGCAAACACATAATTCAAGAAACCATTCTGTTTTGATCACATGGTAGATATAAAGATACATTTTACTTAATGAACAAACAGCAGCATAAACCTATGTCAAGTTCAACATTAGGAAGCAAAAAAGTTGTATTAACACTGAGTAGAAAAAATATAATTTTTTTATAATAAGAGCTAACTAATTGAAGGGGATATACGCATAAAACAAAATCTTCTATTAGCAAAAAAAAAAAAAGATTAAACATGATTAAAAATGTTACAATATATATGATATCCTCAGCATCTGTGGAAGCATGGAACAGATAAGTCACAACCTAGTCTAACATTTGCTACAGTAAACTTAATACAGTGGAGTCTCATTAATCCTGAACTAATTGAAACCAAGCCCTTTTTGAACTAACTGAAATCTTTACCACAGAAATTACTGTAAGCTATAATTGTTTGATATGTGTGTGTGTTTTGCTATACATACGTAACAGACAGGTGAGTGACATGAAATTTCCTCATTCTTTATGGAAATTTTAAATTAGTTATCGATTACCCTTTTCAGGGCTAACAATCATTAAATACAGGGATAGAAGCCAATTTAATAAATTTCATAAATTCAATAAATTCTACGGAAAGCTGTATGAGGGAAACAGTGGATTAAACGAAGACTCTGAGATAGTCGAAGGAACAGCTCCTAAAATCTTAAAAGAAGAAGTTTCATTTGCAATAAAAAGTATGAAGAAAGGAAGAGCCCCTGGTGATGATGGTATTACATTAGATATCCTAAAAGAAGCTGGAGAATATGTAGAAGACATACTTGCAAAATTCTTTACCAAATGTCTTAACAGCGGTAACATACCAAACCAATGGGATTCTGCAACAGTAATTCTTTTGCATAAAAAAGGTGATAAAGAGGATTTGAAAAATTACCGACCAATTAGCTTGTTACCTGCTATTTATAAAATCTTCACAAAAGTGCTAACACATCGCCTGCAGAAAAAATTAGATGCAGCTCAACCAAGAGAACAAGCTGGATTTCGAAGTGGATTCAGTACAGTGGACCATATTCAAGTATTAAGAGAATTAATTGAAAGAACACATGAATATGAACTTCCATTGTGTGTGGCATTTATTGACTATGAGAAGGCCTTTGACTCTATTAAAACATCAGCAGTCATCAACTCTTTAAGATCAACAGACATTGAGGATGTGTACATTGACATGGTGAAACGTGTGTATAAAAATGCAAGTGCAAAATTTCGGTTACATAAAGATACCAAAACTATCAAACTTGGCAAAGGGGTGAGGCAGGGAGATACCATTTCTCCAAAACTTTTTACTTCAGCTTTACAGATGATTTTTCAGCAGATAAATTGGAATAACAAGGGAATAAAAATAAATGGTGAATATTTAAATCATTTGCGGTTTGCTGATGACATTGTTATTTTTTCAACGAACCCATTAGAACTCCAAGACATGGTACAGGAGCTCTCAACTAGAAGTAAAGAAGTTGGACTCAAGATGAACCTACAAAAAACTAAGATCATGTTCAATAATTTCGTAGAGGAAACAAAAATACAAGTTGACAACATTGAGCTAGAAATTGCTGATTCATATATTTACCTTGGCCAGCTGATTTCAATGGATGGCAACATTATGAAAGAACTCAACAGACGTATTAAACTTGGCTGGAGTGCATTTGGAAGAAACAGTTTTATCCTGAAGGGGAAATTGCCTTTGTGTCTAAAAAGAAAGGTCTTCAACCAGTGTGTATTGCCAGTCCTCTCTTATGGATCAGAGACATGGAGTCTAACAGTTGGAGCAATACGAAAGTTACAGACAACGCAAAGGAGCATGGAGAGGTGCATGCTTGGAATAACTAGGAGAGATCGAAAAAGAAACACTTGGGTGAGAGAGCAAACTAGAGTAGAGGACATCATTGTTAAAGTAAAAGGGCTGAAATGGCGATGGGCTGGGCATATTGCAAGAAGAACTGATCAACGATGGACAACAGAAATTCTGAACTGGATTCCAAGAGACCACCGAAGACCTAGAAAACGTCCTCAAACTAGATGGGTGGATGAAATAAGAAAACAGGTTGGGGTGACGTGGAAGCGAATTGCTCAGGATAGACTTGTGTGGAAAGCATTTGGAGAGACCTTCATCCAGCAGTGGATAGATAATGGTTGAATATGATGATGATGATATATATATATA